>WBMY01001920.1:173287-223835 GCA_013397315.1 Donacobius atricapilla | reverse complement strand
AAAAAAGAAAAAGGGGTTGGCTCTAGGCCAGAGGTATGTTTCTTGAAAGCACTTCGCTTTTTTGTCACATGGTTTTGCATAGAAAGAGAAACAAGAGGGAGGGTGGACTGGCAGAGGATATTGTGCTTTAAATACTGTGAAAGAATTTCATACAAAAATGTACTCTACTTTTCAGATATTAGCCCAAGAACCATAAAAAGTTATTTTATAGTCTTAGAAATTATACACAAACATTGGTATACTGTTTGTCATAAAAACTGCTCTAAGGAGGGAATCGTGCATTATGCTTTTCAAAATATGACATTTATGAGCTGCCTCTGATTGTTACCAGAACGTTTTTTAATGAAATAAAAAATGTGTGTCTGTGTGTTCATGTGTGTGTGTGTTTGTGTGTATGTACAATAAGAGGATGTGTCACTGAGAAAGAGACAACTACTAAAAAATGTTCTTTACTCTGCCCAGAGATTTCCATCTTTCTCCCTTTCAAAGAACGAAGACCACAACCCCTCCTGCCAGTGAGAGGAAAGGCAGAAGTGTCTATTTCTTCAAATTTGGAGAAAAATCAGCAAAACTTTCTGAGATTTTTTTCTTCCTTGCATTCCTCTCAAATGAGAATATGGGCCAGTGCTGTGCAAAATCCTCTCCCCTTTGAGAGGATGAAGGATGGAGGTGGAGGGACATGAATCTGTCCCCAAGTCAAAGATGTTGGCTCAGGTTTCTCTTATACATTTAAAGAGGTCTTAAACTGGAATTACATGATGCCTTCTGCCACTCTTCATGCCCAGTGCCAAATCGCTCCTGACTGATGGGATTCACTGTCTCCTGGGTACTTTTTACACTGTGAGATGAATAGGCTTGTCATGATGACACATTTTTTTCTGCTGGACTGTTTCTCTGCCTTCCCTGCCCAAAAGCAGGGTGGGAAGTCAGACAGTGACTCATCCTATGCACTCTTGCTTTGAAGAGTGCCCGAAGTTTTTCCAAAGAGGCAGTCTTTGTCTCTTTGAGAATTAAGCTGTTTTGCATCATTTCCTGGAGTTTCAGGTCTTTTTTATTTTACTGCATGGGACTGCTCCTCATAGGGCAGAAAGCCACCAAATCTTTCCACATAGGCTGTGTTTTCCTTCGTTTATGGCTAGGGCAGGGCTGAGCCTGAGCTAATGACCCCAAATGAGGCACAAATTACCACTGCTTGGGCACAAAACCATATTCTTGCAACCTTGCAGCATCTGACCCATTACAATGGGTGCTTGAATTGAAATTGGACCTATTTAGAAGAAATGATGGAAGACTTTGTGCCTGCAGTTATGGAGTGAGGGGTCCAGATGCCTGGGATCTGTTTGTGTCTGTTATTTGCAGCTCAGTGATTTATTAGCAGGACTCTGGACACAGACCATACTGGGCAACCCCTTCTTAGATCTTGGGCTTCAGATAGCAGAGAAGGCAGACAGACTGTTTGCTAGGGAATCAAAAGCACTTTGAGTCTTAACTGCTGCCTGAGTCATCTCACAAAAGGCATACAGTACAGCAAACTGTTGCCCTGCAGACAAATTTCATACAAAATGACTGTATAAAGCACCAATGTTTATACACGAGGCTTATGTGGGTTGAAGGGCTGTTTGAAATGGCTGTGGATAGTTATGTAATTATTTAAGAACAGTAGAGCATAATAAGTTAATATAAACATTGAAGAAGACAGTATGAGTTCACTGGATGCTTACGTGAATCTGTCATCTTTCTTACAAATGCCTTTCTTCAAATATAAACCATGAACTTTGTGGCTAAGAAGTCATAGGTGCCCATTTATGTTTGACGGGGAAACAGGGAGATGGATGGGCAAGGGCAAAATAACTAATCTCCATCTGGAAGGACTGCTGGGCATTTGGTGTTTGCCAGCTCTTTGGACAATGCCTCAATGTCCAGCTGATTGGGTACCAGGTTTGAATCTGACTCTTGGCTAATCCAAGCTTGTAAGATGAGCTCCACAACAGCGTGTGGAAATAATTGGTACGTGAGGCAGAAAGTGATAGCAAAGGTTGTGCGGAGATAATGCCTGGGTGAACCATGAGGACTTCATAAGCCTCAGAGCATCATCAATGATGTAAAACAGGCAGTGCCTCCTTATGGGTGATTGGTGACAGGTCTGCTCTAGTAATTTATGTGACAAGTAGGTTGTTTTCTCCATTTGGTGTGGTATTAATCAGAACAACAGAAATTATGATGTGAAATCTTTTGAAAAGATAATAACTAAGAATGATAATCTTGTGGTTAATGCATCTGACTGCCTTCCCAGAGAGGCTGCCTTTCCAACATGACATATTTCTGATAAAATATCCACTCTCTCACTGGTGTATTTCTCCATTCGGAGTATATAAGGATATATACTGAAAAGATGGTGTTTTTCTAACTGTTTTCTATTCAGATTGAAAGTCCTTCAGGGAGTACACATTGCTACAAGTTTTGTGTTATCACAGCACCTGACACATGGAGTCATGTTTCACAGGAAGCCCCTGTGTTCAAAAGATCACATTTTTGAATTTTCTTTCTCCCCCTCTCTAGTTGAAATCATGTTTTCAATGCAAAAAGTAATTGATCAAAAAAAAAAAAAGTTGCTTATTTTTTCCCCTCAAAGGCAGGCTCCTTATCTTTGACTGCATGATATGCTACGTGTTAATGGGAGCCTGGCATCCAACAAAACAACAAGATATGGTTTAAATAATTATTACAGTAGTACAGCTTCTCCTTTCTTCAAAATCGAGTACGCTATAATCCAACGCTGGTGTAATTCCTCACAGAGCTGAAATTATGTGACAGCTGACATACACCACTGAGTACAAACAAGGCATAGTAAGGGTCTCTTCCTGGAAAAATTAAATTAGAATTGGTATTCTCTGCACCAGACCTTGCATTTTTCAGTAATTTTATCTCTCTTAAACAACAAATGAAACATAGATGCTGGAAGAATATATGATCACAAGGAAGGAAAATGCATCAATTTCAAGCCTGATGAGGCATATTTTTTGTTCTTATTTAGTTATTGCACAGTAAATCTCCCCCCGCTAAGCACGGAAAGATGAGAAGAGTGGTATCTACATCAACAAGCTGGTGGTATGTGTAAAGGTAAAAAGTGAGGCTGGGAATCAGGATTAAAATCAACTTTGGCCATGGCTAGTTTGTTGTCACAGAAATTCAATGTTACTGTGACCTTACACCATTAGGAAGAGCTGTGGCATTCCTGAGAAAAGTCACAGCAGCTATCCCACCTAGAAGAAACTGTCCAGAGTATAAACACAGAATTGACCAAGATCATCTCCTTCCAATCTCCATGCCACCGGCAGGGACACCTTCCACTAAATCAGGTGACTCAGAGTTCCATCTAGCCTGGCTTTGAGCACTTTCAAGGATGGGGCATCCACAGCTTCTCTGGTCTAGGAGCCAGCTTGTCTTGTAGGCATATTTGAAGGTTTCCAGGTTTTTCTGTACATCGCTGAGCTGCTGTTTCCAGAGCTCTAATCTGCCACCTGACAGCCAGCAGCAATGCCAAGGCTGTCTTTGCAGTCTTCATCACAGAGGGAAGCTCAGAGTCTTCCCAGGCAAAAACGATCTTGACATGACTTCACAGTACAAAAAAGTTCAAAAGGTTTTGTTTTCACTCCAAGGCAGATCCAAAACACATTTTGAAACTTTGAAAGTCATCGTAAAATGGGTTCACTGTCATCCTGCCAGCGACAGTCAGCTGGTTGGGCTGCAGAAAAAAAGAGCTGAGTTGCTTTAAAACACCCAAAACAGAGGAGAGCACAACTTTGTTTACAGTGACCCAAACTTTTAAAACTTCTCTTGAAATGAAAACCCACTAAAGACTGTTCTCAATTAATGGGACATTTGTGAGCACAACCACACGTAGACAAGTTGAGGCTGGTCTTAGTCCACACTGTACGGGGCAGCTGCTTTGAATTCTGGTTCATTAAAGTGGCTGAAGGAAGAACTGGACCTGCTGAGAATGGCAGTGCAAAGATCCTGCCATGCCTTTGGCACAAAGCCACACAGACTGCTGCAAATCATTTGGGAAGCCCAAGGGCTGAGGTTTGGCTCTGGAGGAGCCTCCTGTCCTCCTCCTGCCAGGGCATGGGAATTCATTCTGCCTTTTGCAGACTAGCCCATTGCAATAGGACAAGCACCTTTGTCCTATTCATGCATTTCCAAGAGGATGTCCTCATGATGAGATCCGAAACCAGTCTCTCCTCAAGATTTGGTTTGGGTTTTCTTTTAATATTTCAGTGTCTTCATCCTCCACTCACACAGAGAGTTCAGAGCTGCCCTTTGCCAGCCTAATCCTGTCTGTGATGTTGGTGCTTCAAACTCTCCTCTCTTCAAACTGGGAACTGAACATGAAATCTGTGGAAGAAATTACTCTCATCACACTTACAGTAGTTTTAATATGCTAGGATGTCAGTAGATTTCTCCAGGCTTAAACCAGTATTATTGAGAGCTATGTAAATCCCTGAGAACAGAGCTGATGATTCTGCTGGAATGGGGAGCCTTATCCTTATTTTAACACAGGTTTCTAAAACAAAGACAGCCATATGCTTAGAGCTGAATGAGGCCGTTGTTACCCAGAAAGAGACCTTCTTTCCAAGGCTTACACCATGTTTTCTTAAATTTTCAAAGGACAAAACCCAGCTATTTTAATGAACCTAACTCAATAATTCCTAATCCTTAAATTAAACACTAACAGTGAAGCTCAAAAACTGGCCTCCCAAGTTTCAAAACACAAATCATGACCAGAACCCATTGGTAAACATTCCTGAAAATAAGTTTTGTTTTGTTTTCCCCCTCATGCTCTGCTGAACCTTGGAAAAACTAACTCACTCCTAATATTAATCCTAGTTTAAACAGATTAGGAGCTCCCCTTCCCCCTGCCCTGCAAAAAATAATGCCTGTGAAAAGACATTTTTTCACATCAATGAAACCTGAGCATTTGTCTATTTTATGGACACCTTAAAAGCAATTTCTCTCTTCTTATTTTGAAGCCTGAGACAAAAGTTTAATGTGTTAGAAGAAAGGTGATACTTTTTTTTTGCATCCATTTGATTGGCAGAATTTGTGGTTTTATCAGAAAGAGCAGATCCAGCCCTTTCCCTCATTAAATGAGGGTGTGCCAAGCATCCAGTTGGAGATATCTCCCTGTTCCTTTCTCAGCAGAAGTGTGTGACACAACCCATCAGTAGCTGAACAAATGCTGGGGAAGAATGTTTTCAGCCAGGCATCTGAACTATGGTTTGATTCCTCACAATTCATTAACTTTGAGGTGTTATTTCAGCAGCTCCATGGGCTCTGCATCTGGCATTTTTTCTCTGCTCTCCTGCCCCTGAGGAAGCACTAATGCCAATGGAAAGAAGCAGCTTTCATCCTTGCAGATCTTGTAGCAAAATTCCAGTGATAAACAAGGGGGTCCTTTCCCACCCAAGGGCTGTGTGATTCCTGTGACCCTTAATGCATGCGATTCCCGTGGCTTGGGCTTGGTATATTTACCCAAGGTATAAGGTGAGGTATTATCCAGGGAAATCAGAAAATTACTTTATCACATTGAAAACACTGGCTGAGAAAGTTTCCCTGGAGTAGCTGAAGTTGCTGGTGGATGCACTGCTCTGCCTGTGTCGATCAGGCACCCCCCAACTAAGATAATGCACCTCCCTGTATTGCTCATGACTTACAAATCTCAGATAACAGCATGTGCTCCAGATTTACAGCCAAAAATGGACATCTTGGGGTATGGAGAACTGCAGTTTATGAACATTTGGTTTTATGTTGGGTCAGACAGAGTTAAAGACAATCTTGGAGCATAGATTGGGCCATCTGTTATCAAGGGAATGGCTGATCAGAAAGTGTTTGTACTTTAACACTTCAGGCTCAACTCCTGCAAATGCCAAAGCTTCGAAGTGACTTTATTTCTGCATGTGAAGATGTTGTTCACAGATATAAACTTTGTAAGCTGGGTGTGTTTGAATTAGGAAGGTGGCTAGGCAAGGCAAGGTGCTGAGGCAGAAGAGGGGAAACAAACAAGGAAAAAGCAAAAAGAGAAAAAGATAAAAATAAAAGAAAAAGAAAAAAGATAGATTGAAAGATGGAAAGATATCAGTTATAAGGGAAAAATCTGCCAAGATATTAGAAGTTTTGACAGATTCTAGGAGATGCCAGACCATTCCCCAGGCCATTATTTGTGGGTTTTACCTCCTCCTGTATCCATGTTCTGGGCACAATGACACCATTTGCAGAAGAACAATTAAGTGTTCTTCAGTCTGACAGGGATTAATCATTTGAAAGGTAGTTTTTTCAGAGGTATGGCATCAAGTATAAAATTCTTAGCTCACATAGCCTCTGAGGGAGAGCTAGTAACCCTCTGCTCTGCTGCAATGCTTGAAGGTCAAGCAGCTTAAAATGCTTTTGGAAAGAAGCTGAGGTTTGTTATGTCAGGAAGGTTATGGGGAGGCAGAGGGGAGCAGAGAATAAATAGCTAATTTCAAGCAGTATCCCAACACAGGTGCCATTACTATTCCTGTGGGTAGATTTTCCTAGCAGCCTTTCTGCTGGAGGACCAAGTACCAAGAAGCAGCCTTCAAAAACATTCCCCTCCCTGCACGGCCTGACTCTGACTCCCCCCATGTGATTTTTCCCTTTTTCCTGCCCAGGACAGTATTGTGCTCATCAAGAATATGTGCTCAAGTTTCTTTGTGTGGTTCAGCATCCTCATCAGCAGAGATGGCTCAATTACACTTGTTCTCTAATGCTGACAAGAATGGCCCCACAATCATACCTAGTTTCACCCTTGCCTTTACCCTTGCTAAATATTGTGGCCCATTTAACTGCCTTCTCCATGTAATGCTGCAGATTTTTAAGTGTTGCGCAACAGCAATGACTGATGAAATTACCAGTCAGCCTCAATAAATTATACTGTGACAAACAGCATTACTAATGGCATGCTAATCCCTCTGTGTTGCCTTTACAAAATCTCATAAAGGAGTTCCCAATTCTTCTCCAGCGTACAACTAGATGCACAGAGGTCACTTTGATGTGATCCATGGCATGATCTAAAGCAGGGAGAAGCTGTTCATTGCTTGCTCTTTACTTAAAAGGAGTTAGAATCATGCTTGAATCTCTTGGGATGTGTAAAGTAGTGGTCACATGCCTGGCAGAGGGCAGAAAAGTACAGTAAGTGGTAGAAGCAATTTTTAAGTAGAAAATGATATGACAACCTCAATGGATTCTCTTTTCTGTACACCATAAAGGGGTGGTGGGTGGGAGCTGATCAGAGCTGAACTTACTGACAGAGAGCAGCAAAGTATAGACATTTGACAAATTAAAGAGATATTACTTTAATATCTTAAAAATGCCTTTTAGCCTCCACTTTTCAGCTATTACAAAAACATAAATTAGCTTGGATTTACATTGTTGATGAACCATGGAAAGTGTGAGTATCCTAAAGTGATTTAATTGTGCAGCTTTAGACCTTGCCTCCCTGCACAGCTCTTATCAAGCACTGGTGATTAGAGGTTTGTAGGGGTTTTGTCAGCAGGGTAGGCACCTCATGGAAGCTGCTTACCTCAGTCTGGAGACTAATTTCTCTACATTGGCCACAGTTCTGCTCAGCCTCCTAATTCAGCATCCTAAATGACCTCCTGAAGAGGCTTGCTTTCCACCACTTGCATAAAATCCTAATTTTTGTATCCATATTGGGCACCTCTGACCAGTGATGCAGACATCTCCTTAGATGATCCCAGATCTGGAGCAGCCCCATAACTAGTAGATTACACACACCAGCCTGAGTGGCTGTCTGTGATTTTTATGTTCCCTCAGAACATTAATGAAATATGTGATCCCATTAAATACTCATGCTACTGATTTGCTGGTGGCCAGGACAGAAGTCCTGTCACAGCAAATCACCCTCCCCTCCTTGGCTACAGGCTCATCTTCATGCTCAGCTTTGGGGTGACACCAGTAAAATATACCAAGCATTTCTAAAACAGATTAAATTATACTAAACTTCGACCATATGATGTCTAGTGAATCTCAGTTTGGTGGGATGTGCAATAGAAGTGCTACAGCCAAAGATTAATAACAAACTCTGAGTCAGCTGCATAGATACCTATAATGAACCTCATGGAAATCCAGGAACTCTCACTGCCCTGTAGACCCCTGTGCATTACCATGCTTTGCCTGAAAAGGCACATTTTAATTGAGGTCACCCTCAGCACAGCCACAGATCACTGAATATATGACAACTGTCGTGAGTGTGTATGTGTGTACATGAAAGGAAGCTCAAAATTCTGGACAATTAGAGCCCAAAATGCTCTGATTGTGGTGTTCTCAGCCACCCGGCCCACAAAAGCTCCTCCATGTCTACCATAGACTCTGATGACACTCTCAGGTACTTTTTATCCTGTCAAATGGTACCAAAAGCCACTGATGTGTCTGCTCTGGGAGCCCCATCTCTCTGGGACTTGAGGATGAGGAAGGAGAGATCTGCCTTGGTAGGCAACCCAAAAATTAGATGAAGTGACTGTGGTTGTCCCCAGACACTGCACTAAGTTTAGATTAAAGACAGATGGTGACAGTGTCTCACTTTGCTTGCTAGGCTTGTGGTTCAAGGCTCCCCAGGGGGATGGAGACATGGGTCTGCCAAGCTGAGCCATAACCAGGAGGCTCCAGAGCACTTGGGGTAGGGGACAAGATTTGCTGGGGTGCAGCTAGTGACTCCAGAGGGAAAGGTGCCCCAAAGGAACAGGCAAGGCAGATGGGAGCAGGGAGCTGGGGTCTAATTGCTCTACTTATGGCACCATTAATCATTTAGGATTCATGCTGAGGAAGACACTTGCCCTGTCAGTAGCTCTCTGTTTGCCATCTCTGTTGGAGGCTCTTCTGCCTTCTTTCCATTATATTTATATATGAAGAAGGTATGGCTAATATAATGCTCTGCGTGCTAAAACCTAAAATGCCCTGTTAAACCCCATATCAGTCCTTTAAAAAGTGTTTTACAGAACCAGCTTTAGAAAAGATATTTTAGATATATATTTACAAGCTGAGGCTTTTTAAAGGCGTAAATTGTCCCATAGCTTTCCTGGAAGAACAAGACAGACATTAAAATATTCCGTGAAGATAAGTGGCTTTGCTGGCTTTACATGCTGGTTTAGTGTTTTTATGGTTTCCACACATCTTTTATCTCCTGTGCAGAGGTGTGAGTCATGCTTTTTTATTGAAGGAGTGCATATAATTAAAGTGGTGTAGCTCTACACTAAAAACACTTTCACAAGAGAGCAGAGCATGGGAATGTGTACGAAGATTTTATCCAAGCAGTTTTTATTTCCTCTGCTGAATAAACTGCATCATAGCCTCTAAGGATGTGATCTGGAGGTCTAGACAATAACAGAGCTGTTTCTTTGTCCTTTAGTTCACCCTATTTTAACCAGACAGGAATTTTGCTCACATACAGCTTCATGGTCTCAGCATAGCAGCAGAGCACTCAGAGGCATCACCTGGGTCATTAGCAGGACGGGTTTGATCCTCTGCTGATTTCAATGCAGTGACCCAGGGAAGGATATTCTGCTGGTTTTATGGCATATGAAACACTGCCAGCTTTGCAACCTGTTCCTTTCCTTGTCCTCTGCCACTATGGGAGCTGCAGCCATAGTCTGCCCTTGATTTGTAGAATCAAAGAATATCCTGAGTTGGAAGAGATCAACAAGGATCATTTAATCTAACTCCTGACCCTGCCTAGATCAAACCAAGGAATCATACCATGTGCCTGAGACTTGAACTTCTAAACTCTGGCAGGCTTGGTGCCACTTCCCAGGAAACCTGAATGTCCATGTACTCATCAACACCCTGCAAATAAATGGCCTTTGCTGTCTACACTATCAGATAGCCAAGCGCAAGATTTGGTTATCCTGCAAGCGACAGTGGGGATCAGCTTGAATTTCACTGCAGCTGTGTCCCTGAACCATGCAGAGCTTTTATTCAGGGGCATGGCAAAATACAGTCAGTCCACCTTGGGTGTCTTCCCCAGGAAAGCACTGCAGAGTGGAGGGGTATAAGTGGTGCCAGGGAAAATCCCCTGGATTGAGCAATAATGTTGCTGATACTGGTGGTGACTCACAAAGGTCAGATTCCTCTGCCCCCATCTCCCACCCAGGTCGTCTCAAGGACCAGAGTCTGGTCACAAAGGATTTAAGATTTCCTTCTCAGCTTTGCTAATGCGCTGATGAGCCCCACAGCTTCAGTCCAGGCAGGGCTGCAAGTATCTGCGCAAAGAGATAAACGGGCTTGCCAGGACTCTCAGCACTGCAAGGCAGACAGGATGGCTCCAGTCTCTGGCTGAGCGGTGGATGCTGCACTGGAGCCATCAGCAGGCTGATGTCTCTGACGAATGGGCTGCTGCGACTCTGCAGCTCACCCATCGGTGGTGCAAAACCACTGCCTGCTCTGCACCAGCTGTATTCTCTCCCAAGAAATAGCTGCTGGACACTACAGGCCGCAGCGGTTTCTGTTGGTCATTAAGTACATTTAAATGCAAGATAAGAAGTGACAGGTCAGTGAGATGAAATTTGGGCTGGTGTTGCTCACAGAACCAAAGGCTGATAGACAGAGTTATGTCTGGAGAACCCACTCTTATTGCTGATAGCTTTTAACTGGCTATCTGGCTACTTTCAACAGGGGACATGTGAAGGGAGACAAGAAGTATTTGGGTCAAGAAGGGCTGGGTGTGAGCAAAGTTCCCATGGGAGTTGGAAGTTCAAACAAAAACAGAGACAAAGAATCCCCTTCTCAGTTGACTGTGACACTGACTGACACTACTGACTCCAGGATCATTAGTCCTTATCCACATTAATACAAAAGGTTCAGGACAAAGGGTTTCAGACCACCAAGTAGTAATATGCTATTGTCGGTAGTAATGTGATATTTGTTTGAATATGAAAACCGGTCTTATAAGAGGTCTTGTTGCCAAGATCGTCTACTGTGAATGAGGAAAATTGTATAAATGAAATGGTAACCTTTTTGCTCTCACTGCTTTCTTTGCTAAAATAGATAAACAATAGAATATTTCAGTCTCACAAACTTGTTTCTGAGCAAGACAGTTAACTCACCATGCCAGAATGAGGCTGGACTGGAGCCAGGGTTCAAGAGGTGAGGGAAGACACCATCTACAGCCACATATAGCTCTCCACTGGACAAAGTGTCAAGGGATGTGCACATGGTCTCAGGCACATGGTGGACTCTTGGGGTGGCCTTAGGCAAGGCAGGAGTTGGACTTGATGATCCTTGTGGGTCCCTTCCAACTGCATATATTATATGACTCTACGATCCAAAATTTGTTGATGTTGCAATGACTGCTATTTCCCACTGATTCCAGGTGCAAGACCTTTGCCTGGACCTGAGTTTGGTTGCTTTCTCCAAATTTTATTTTTATCTTAAATCAGTTTTAACAGGCATGAACACATTTACAAAAAAAACCTTTGCCCTCAGGCTTGCTCATTTTTCCTGAGAGTCTTCCATATACCAGTGATGCTCCCCAGGGGATCTGAGGATTTACATTTACATTTGTTTGGAAGAGAAATGAAGATTACAGATTTTTAAAGTAGTGCTTTCCCACCCTCACTCTAAGGGGAAGCAAACACATGCATCAAACACATTGATGCTGGGATTTTCATTCCTCTAACTGCTCTTAAACAGATGTGCTTATAATTAGTGGACACCGTGAAATGCCAAGATTGGTTTAATACTGTGCAATCCTGACAGTTGCTCAGTGGGAGACCTGCAGGTGTGCAAGGGCTTCTGACTTTGTTGGAGAAGAATATTAAAGAAAAACCCTGCAAAAGTGAATTTGTCCTAAGTCCAAAACATCCCTAAGGTTGTTGAGGCTCAGGCAGGTAACAGATACCTTTTTCATGTCCACGAATATCATGCAAAAATTTGTGGGCTTTTGCACAGTTTTGATAGCCAATGCAGATGAAGCTGGACAGAAGCTCACTTCAGATCAAACTCTCTCCCTCAAGCTAAAACACTTGCAAATCCACAAGAACCCCTGAGACTTTATGCTGTGGAGAAGTCCCCCAGAGCCATGGATCAGCTCTGGAGAAGCTTAGGATGATCATCACTGGTGACATGACCACTCAATGTGGGCAGTTATAAACTACGGGCGAATGTTGATTGTATTTTGTGTTCCTGGAAGTGTCAGGTCTTGGAGGAGGTTTTGAAAAAAAAAAAAAAACCAAAACCAAATGGAACTGACACTTACTCTGTTGCTATTCAGACTGAGTGATGATATCCAGGTGCACTGGTGCTGTCCAGAGAGCACATGGGCACGGGGCCTAACAGTTCATTCCTCTTGATCTCAATGCAAAGTCAAGCGTCCAAATAAACATTGGGAGCCCAAGAACTCTATTGGGCTTGGATCTCAGAACTCAGAAAAGATCTATTTGCGTTCACATCAATTTCCAGCTTTTGTTGGTAGACTAATCGCCAGGTTTATGCACTGCCCTCTCTAGGAAACTTAACCATTGTATTTCCCATACCTCAATAACATCTTCCTTTATTGAAAGTTTGTGAAAAAGGGAGAGATGTTTGTTTTAGATCCATTCTTTCATGCCATTTTAAAACTTAATTCCAGATGAAACCAATCTTGGTAAAAAAAATGTAAATGACCACCACTGCAGGCCTCTTCTCTTATAGACTCTGGTTTCAGCTTCAATGATTTTTTCTTGTGACACACTGATGGAACTCAGTTGCTTAAATGTGGTAACCCGGAGCCTTTGAGATACCTCTTGTGGCTCACCTGGTCCCCATCAGACCCTCTGTAAGTCCTGTGTGACACAGCCCCAGCCCACGTGGGTGTCTTACAGCTCTTAGGCTCTCTCAAACAGCAATGGATTACTATGTTTGGAAAATCAAATCATGGACACAGTTTTCAGGGTTGCCCTGTCATCATTGAAGAGAGAACAAACAGTGTTTGAACATATCTGTTCCCAGGCAGTGCTAGCTGGATTTATTTTTTCAGATTTATGGTGCTTTGATCAAGCAGAAGGACACACTTTGATGAGTAATGGCTTTTATCAATGGAAAATGTTAAACATGCTTTTTGGCACTTAAAGGTCCTGCTTGTACACCCCAAAGCTTATCTATTTTTCCAGTTATACCAATTATTTTAGCAGGAGATACTCCTAAAAGCTTTGTTTTGCTTCTTGTGCTGAGTTGAAATTGATACTGTGCACACATGAAGCAGCTCAGGAAGATGAGATAGGATTTAAACATTCTCTCTAATACTTTCTGCTTCTGCTCTCCAATAAAACATCTGAAAGAGATGTAGGAACTCATAAAGAACATGAAATAAATAATTCTTGAGAATACACATTTCTTAAAATAATTTTAGTATTATACAATGCTAGCTCCAACCAAGCTGTGCTCTGGTTTTCTAACTGAGAATCTGGCAAAGCTGATTTATCCAACAAGCATATATGCTTTCTATTTTTTTTCCTTCTGCAGAATCAGACTGTGTTTTCCTCAGGGGCATACTTTTGTTAAATGTCAGAGGATTTTTTTTTTCCAGAATTGTTATTTTGCAATTATTTTTGAGAAATTAACACTTGTTTTTCTCAGTTTCTGATCCTCAGGAACCAATGCACACTGGCTAGCTTTGCATTTGCTCAAACAAATGATGGCATCTCCCTTTGTTTTCTGTGTCCAATTCTGACTGAACCTAGATTGTACATTTGAATGTGGGAAATTACACATCAGGTCCACCAGTTTGCATATGTGTCTTGTTTAGGGAAGTGAACATAATAGAAGTATGAGTACTTTGGAGTAAAAATATGTGGAAATTTGTGAAAGAGAAACTTGGCAAATTTTCTTTCCTCATCTGATCTTCTGCTAGACTTTCTGAAGAACACTGGGGGCCAGGTCACATTTTCTGGACAAAAGGATAGGGAAAGAACTCTAAATGTGCTGGCTGTGAAACCTGAAATGATGTAAAATTTGCATAGTCTTGAGTTTTGTTTGAAACTTAGCTCATTTTCCTTCAAAGATTTGCTCCAGGTCCCACCCTTTCTCAAGCAAACATAGTTGGGCCAATCCACACTGAACTTGGACAATTTATGACTCTGCATCAGTTCTGTGCAAAATTCTCTGACTTCAGATGGTTTCGACATGAAACCAGATGAAGAATTTGCTCCATCCTAAAACTTAGCATGCAATTTAGAGCAGGAACCCATGTGGATTGAAACTACAGCAAATGGTTTTGTAATCCCCTTCAAAGAGAAACAACCAAGCAGAGCAGCGGTTCTGTTAACGGTTCAAGGAAGCTCTGTTGATTAATGACTTCAAACTATTTGCAAACAAAAATAACTGGAAATCAGTTCAAAGGGATGTCACATTTCTGTCTCTTAGTGAATTTTGACAAAAATATGAACACGTTGACAATTGCATAACTTGGAGATGAATGTCTTTCACTGTATTTGTATATTTCCATGCTATCACAAACAGGAATTTTGCCACGTAGAGAAGTGTTACAGTGTCCTAATGAAATTTTCAGAATATAACAGATGCATTAGGGGAAGTTGTAGTACTCGAAAATACATGGGACTAAATTTGTGCTAGTATTTTTGCCAGATTTTTAGCTTTTTCTTCCCAGTATTTATTTGGAAATTACCTTACCGCTTCTGGCATTGGGATTTTTAGATGTGGTTTGTGGAATAACCAATAAAGAAATGCAATTAACCAATTATAGGGTTGAACACATGGCAAATCAAGCAAGAAACCTCAGCCCCCATGATAATACTAAGAAGAAATATATGAGCAATATCCTCACTTATGGGAATCTCCAGTTTTGAAAGCGGTAGATCTAGAGCTGGTCCGTGATATTTGCATTTTTAGACACTTTTCTTCTTTTTGGCTGAAAGCTCATATTTTTGAATGCCCATCAAAGCTAAAGGATGGGTATCACTCTATGCCAAGATGCAGCCTGGTCAGTTTTGTGGCTAATGGAAGCCCTTTTAGCACTTCAGCCTTCAAAGCCATTCCTTGCTTTGTGCAATTCAAACTGGACCTTTGGGACAGGCGGGTTTAGGTGGAACCAGCATAGAAGAAAAGCAGACTGCAAACTAAAAAATCACAGCGGGATTTTGGTAAGAGTAGAGAAGAGGGGAGACAATAATTGTGTAGCAGTCTGAAATTTAATGGGCTTCAGTTCTTCAAGATCTATGTTTCTTCTGGCTCTTCATCTCTTTGAAACAATATGTTCTGTAAATGCTTTCTTTTTTTCCTTTTTTTTTTTTTTCCTAATCTGTTGATCTTGGCCGAGAAATCTTGTCTTTAAGTAGTTTACATGAAAGCAGAGATATTCATTATGGACAGCTCTTGATACCTCCTGTGAAGGTTTCATGAGCCATTATGGATTGTCTGTAAGGGCAGAGCAGAACACCAACAACTTTCATGTGCCCGTGCTCAAGTTACAGACCACTGCCCTCAGAAGTAACCAGAAGGGGAAAACTGTATTTTTTCTGCAGTCCTTTCCTTTTCCTGAGCCACTCAGGAGCAGGGTGTTAACTGAGAACCCAGCCTGTGCGTGGCTCTGGTTTGTTTGACAGCACTGACTAAATTAAGTTTTTAAGGTTTAAGGAAATAATCAAATAAAACAAAATGAAAGCAACAAAAAGTGATATGAGTCACAGCATAACAAAGCAAAAGCTTCTGCTATTACATTTACTCCACAGTTTCTGTCTGCATGGTATTTTAATTGCTGAAACTTTAAAATGTACATATTTATGTACACATAGTGTCCAGTGTTACAATACAGCTCCAAATTCCCTGTGGTTTGATTTTTCTCTACTTAAAGCATGCACTTCTAGAATATTTTAAATCATTTTAGTTAGTCGATCAGGATGAGATTAAGAGGTGTCTTGGTCACGGGCCGTGGCTGCCTGTAAAGGCAATGGGTGGTGAAGGTTCAGTCCTCTTTAATTACACAGGCATAAGCACGACAGGGTCTAGTGGTTGCAAACTGAAGTCAGGAAAAAGCTGAATAGGAAATAAAAAGTAGATTTATTATCCTGAGCATAATTAGATAGTGGAACAGTCCCTGAGGATGGATGTAACCTCTCTCCTCTCAAAACTGGATCTCCTGCTGCCAGAATTGCTATGGCCCAGCTCTCAGCTTCTGGCTCTACGTAAGGAACCACACTAAGACAAATATCTGAACTGTTAGTGCTGCCTCTTTTCTGTTTTAATTTCAGTTTAACGCGTAAGTCCTCTGCATGAATATTACTAAGATGAGGAAGTGCCAGAGGCAATATAAGGGAATCAAACCCTCACTTGGCTGCAACTTTCTTCCTGGAGGGACTTGTTCAGGAGCAGCCACAAGGTATATGTGACTGTACTGGTGGCAACAGAGAGGGGCCGTGGGGGAAGAGAAAGTACCAGCAGAAGGTGTGAAATAACCTGAACTTCAGAAAGCAGAGAAACTTCTGGAAACCTCTATAGAGCATATGAGAAAGAACTAGGGCTCCTGCCTTACATAGGGTGTAAAACTAAGATGGGATCACTTCTCGTGATGTGGCAATAATTTCATCATTTTTGTGGTTTATGAAGTCAGCAGGGCTCTGTGCGGGGTTTCTCACCTCGTAATTCACAGCTGCCTGCAGGGTGTGCGTGTGCCTGGGCGCACGTGTCTCACACCCTGACCTTCCAAGTGCTGCCTGGGTCTGTTTGGGAGGCAGCAGGAGCTGAGCCCTCCCAAAGGATTCCCTGGGGAGCTGGCTGTGCCCTGGCTCTCAGGAGTCATGGCTTGCTCAGAGACCACACCGAGGAGGAAGGGCTGATCTGCAGCAGACCATGCGAGACAGGCCACCACAGTGCTGGATTTCTGTAAGCTTGTACAGGGGGAAATGATGCCTTAAGCTTTAGCTTTCATATTTTTCAGATTCTGTGCTGCCTAGGTGTGTAGTTCTGAGGCTCACATTAAGTGTCAGTGAGTTCTCTTCACAGAGTAGGTAGACAAAACAAATCCTTTTCCTGCTGAGGACCAACTTTCAGCCCAACGGCATAAACAACCGTGGACTGAAGGGAGGAACAAGAAGGATAAGACCTCACAACCTGAAGCTGTAACTGGACAGTTAAACCCCAACATGCAAAGGGACCAAAACTTATAAAAATGTAAGATCTCGTGACCAGTCAACCATTTTTGTGACCATTCTCAGTCTACCCTGGGTGCAGTCCTGGTAAGGCTCTTGTCCTGCCCACGGTGTACCCTAAAGGCCTTTCAATAAATATCTACTTCATTCACTATCTCTGTCCAGTCCCTGCCTTCCCAAGGCATCAGTTTCATGTCTCAGCAGCATCCACTGCGCCCATCTCAGCTGAAGCTACATTACACATATGAACACTCAGCTTAAAATCACTTTTAGCTATGTTGCTTGGGGTCACCATCACAGGCACCAGTGATGGTGAATCTGCAATCTGCGTAGCTCTGGGGACATGGATTAGTATACACTGAAGGGTGAAGTGTCTCCGTGAATTAAAATGGTGCCAGAAGCTCCTAGAAATAAAAAATTATTTCATGATGTTTCTGACAGGTCTTGTTCTAGAAATGTAAGGTAAAATGAGAATCCAAACTTAGAGCACGTTGAAAATTCAGGGCCAGATTCAGAGGCTTATTTACCACTCAGCTTAGTGGCCAAAAGATAATCTCATGCTTTTGTAGGTCCTGGGATTTTTCCCATAATGCTTTAATTTGTGGGCATGCAATAGAGTAGACCAAGAGCTGCTCTAACATGCCCTGAATGCAAAAGGCCTTCAGAAGCTATCAAAGCACAATGTTTTCTAAGACAGAAGGATACCCTGTCCTTGCCCTTTAAGATGAGAAAAGGCTCAAAGACTCCTGAGCATTGAGACTTCTTCAGTGCAACATAGATTCTTCAGGAAACCTAGGACAACTATAAAAACCAGGATAATATAAAATTGCCCTAATTTACATGAGTATCATGTTTTTCCTTGGGCCAGAATTCTTTTTTTAATCTTTAATGACAGAAGAATGAGCCCTTTTTTCCTACTCTTTTTATCATTCAAGCTGGCCAACTTTCAGTGGAAGCACATTAACTCATTTTGATAAGGAGAATTCCCACACCCCTATCTCACACACAGAATAGCAATTCCCATTGTGAAAGTACTGTGGGATCATATTCCTGAGAGGTGCTTTTTAGCAGCTTTTGGAGTTGTCTGCACAACTGAGACAGTTCATTTTCACACCAAGGGTTACCACAGTATTTCTGAGAAAGGGGTACAGTTCTGTATTAAAACAGGAATAGGAATGTCAGAGCCAGACTAAATTTATCCCTCTCTGCCATTCTTATGAATGAATTACTAATACAGAGAGGGATTCATGTTGTCCATGCCTGGTGTTCATAGAAGTCTGCAGGAAAAGGAGGCAGAGTTAAAGACTGACTAATTTTATGAAGAAACTCAAAATGAAAGGGCTGGTGTGTTTGGTGAGCTGCATCATTTGGGTATTTAGCTGTTTTTGGCTGACAAAACTCACAAAATGTTTAGCGTAACCCTCCATGACCTGTATCTGTTTTACCAAAGAAATCGACTTCTTCCAGCTTCTTTCACTGGAAGTGACTACTGATAAAGTCTAGGAGTCCAGTGCCATTAATAAATGTCACTTGACCATGTTCCCTCTTGCTGGGATGGATGAATTAATTTGATTGAATTTAAACACACCCAGAAACTATGGGATGAGATGCTGGGGAGCATTTTACCTTGAAGGGATTAAAAATAAAGAGTAAAGGAAAATTTCAAAAACGAGTTGGGAGATGGAGAAGAGAGAAAAATTACCATAAAAATAAATATTCCAGTCATAAAATGCAACATGTGTCAATGTGAGTACGAAAGCTACAATTTCCTTAGCTTTGGAGGATTCTCTTTATTCTTAATTTTTTTTTAAAGTCTCCCATTTAGCAAAAAGAAAATCATACAAACACCCTGCCAAGGCAGAGAAAAATCTTAAAACATAGAAGGAAAGAAATTTTATAAACTTCATCTACAAGAGTGAAGTAAAGCTAAAAAATACTCTTATTCCTTGAGATTTGACCACTGCAGTACAGAAATGTATCTTAAGACACGCATGTGCCTAATTTTATGCATGCCCTGAGGGTCTTTTTTTAAAGGTACAAAGGGGAGAGGAACAAGTCTGAGCCACACCTGCACATCCAGGCCCCTGGCAGACATCCCTCTTGGCAGCAAGGCTGCAGGTGTAAAGCAAGCACTGTTGAAAGTGACGTGTGAGTGTCCTCACAGCTCAGGCCCATTTGTTTCTCATCACATCACAGGCTGTGTAATAGTCCATGGATTGACAGGGATACAAATATCCAAATCCACACTCACTGAGGGAGCAGTAAGAAGCCTAATGTCTCTGCAAAAAGGGGTGTTTAAATGGGTGTCCAGATATTG
Organism: Donacobius atricapilla; assembly: GCA_013397315.1. NCBI lineage: Eukaryota > Metazoa > Chordata > Aves > Passeriformes > Mimidae > Donacobius > Donacobius atricapilla. The sequence goes on along the minus strand of WBMY01001920.1, from coordinate 204,344 downwards.
GAAGACACAATCTTCTTTATTCCTTTGTTCTGAAAGCATTTGTTAATGTTTGGGTTACTTGCATTTTTTCCTTTTCCTTCAAGAGATGCTTTGCTTGCTGCACATGTCTGATATGACATACAGGCCTCCACAGCAGGTTCTGATGAAACTGTTTCCCATTAGATACAATTATTTCTTGTGACTGTTTTTCATGGACTTCTCTGTTTGGAACAAAGGCCATTTTTGGTCCCATGGATCAAAATCCTGGACTGGAAAAGGCTTTACAGACTCCTTATCTGCACTGCTGCTGGTCCTGCCTGACACAGACAAAGTGACCCTCTGGCTGCCTCTGATGTGCCTGGGAAAGGAGAGCTGTGATGTGGCTGCTGTATTGGAGCATCCCAAGGGATGCAGCCCCTAATTCCTCCTTTCTTGCTCTTTACTGTTGGTGTTAACTCCTTAGATTAAAGCCACTGGGAAATGCCCAGTGACAACGGCAGTGGGTCACAGCTCTGGCACATGGGCACAAGCTGAGAGTGGCAGAGACCAGCTGAGTCTGATGAAGCTCCCCAGTGCCTGTGTTACTCTTCAAAACAGGATCTACTATTCCAAGTCCCATGGAAGCTTCTTAAAATGTTCCTCCAGTGCAAAGTGGGAGAAGTGGAGAAAAAGATAAGGGTTAGGAGTTGGATCAGTCCTGAAAAGAAAAAAAAGAAGAAACAAATGTCATCCACATGCATGAGGAAATAAGCTTTTAAACCTTTAAATAAGATGGGGGTGGTGGAAGTTCTTTGAGACAATGCTTATGCTGTGAATAGAACATTTTTCTTTATTTCAGTTTCTTAGAAAATTAAAATACTTGTGCTTGATATAGTTTGTCTTCTTTTTCTCCACTGTTATCCTCTCTTTTACCTTTTCTCAACTAAGAGAAAAAGGACAGTTATGCAAAGGTATAAAAGAAAATTAAGAAGTGTACATTTTCTTTGCAAAATGGAAGAAAAAAGAAAAAAATGAAGAAAGGAAAATGAAAGTCAACATTTAAATTCCGAGAATACTACAGAGTAAATCTTTGGCTTTCACATTGTTTTCAGTCTTTTTATCCAAGAAATAATAATAAAAAAAAGAGATACTTTTCCTGCAAAAAATTCTATCACAATTGTGAAGCTGTTTTTCATTGAAAGCAGACATTGCTAATGACAAATGTTCCGGCAAGTTCTGCAGAAAGGCATTCTGTAGTTGGCTTACACTTACAGCACACGGCTTATCTCCATTTCAGATCACATGCAGATTGTCATCAGCCCAAAAATCAGGTTTTGCCCACAAAAAGTGATTTCTTAATCCATGGGAAGATCGAGGGTGTTTGCAGAAAGCAGCTAGCTGTGGATAGCTCTGTTTCTGCTCAGCTTCACCGGGTAATCAATTCTGAAAAACTCACCTGGTCCATACTGAAGCTGAATCTAACAACTCTGGGCACTCAGGACCTGCTGTTTCTCTCGTCCTTTGGGAGGATAAAACTGTAATGTCACAGAGGTGATCAACTCCTCATCTTCAACTCCTCTTTAGATAAAATCAAAACCCCTTGTTTCCTATCACTTGGAGAGCCAGGCAAGGCAAATGCTATGTACTGATACAGATTTTTATTTTAACCAAGACTTTGGGTCTCTGTGAATTGCTTTCAAAAGGCAGACCACAGAATCACAGATGCAGAATGGTTTGGGTTGGAAGGGACCTTAAACATCTTGATTCAACCCTCCTTTCATAGGCAGGGACATCTCCCATTAGACCAGGTTGCCCAGAGCCACATTCAACCTGGCCTTGGACACTTCCAGGGATGGGACAGACACATGTTCTCTGGGCAGCCTGTGCCAGTGCCTCACTACCTTCACAGTAAAGAACATTTTAAAATCGAATCTAAATCTCTCCTCTTTTAGTTTAAAACCTGTCCTTCTTATCCCATCATTATATGCCCTAGTTAAAATTCTCACAGAGAAATACTCTTCTTTGGAGGTTTGCTAGAACTTCAGAAAAGATGATCAGCTTCTGCTGTGGAGAGTTTTAAATCATAACAACCTCTGAGAGTTTTATGCATAAGAATAAACCATGGTCTTCCCTGTAACCAGCCCTGTACTTCCCTGCTTCACCAATTCACATAGCAGTCACCATGTGAAAATTCCCGTGGAAAAATGTTCTGCTTTGCCTTAAATAACTTTAATACCTTTTGTTTTGTCTTTGCCAATGCTAATGTCCACAGAGAACAGTATTATTTTGTCATCTGGAGGACTGGCAACCGAATGATTGTGTCTAAGAAGTTGGTTGGTTACACGATGATCATTTTCATTAATGTAATCTTGTCACAGATTATCTGTTCTCACAGGGAATTTATCCTGAAATTTATCCTCCTTTGAAGAAGCTAGCCATTAGCAACCATTGCCAAATTGCCTCAAAGCTACTTTTAACTGCATTTACATTCTCATTCAATTGTTTTTAGCTCCCCTTAAAGCAGCAGGGTGCTAGGAGCGTGTAGGCAACATCAATGGGTATGGGTGTCATGGGGATTTTTTTAAAAAAAGGAGACTTTTGTAGAAGGTAAGTCCTCAGTTCCCCTGCAATGGGGATTCATGAGCTTCTGCTGCCTCTGAACCCAAAGCCACCAGCACTCACCCCCTCCCTGGGTGCCATAACCCACACACGGGCCCAAGGCAACCAGCCTCACTCTGCCTTTGCAGAGCCCTCTGAGACACAGATTTTTCATACCCTCAGCATATGATTCCTCCAGAGGGCCGGCATGGGACAGCTCAGCCCTCTGACAGCCTGTCCCCCAGCACGTTTCAGACAGGCTGCAGCTGGGGGCTGCACGGAGCCGTCCTGGGTGGGAGGCCACCACCACCACCCCCGGGAAGCCTGCTTTGGGGAGCAGGGACCTCTGCTTCCACCCTCCTTTTTGTTTATCAATTCCTGGCTAATGAGTCCTTCTCCTTACAAAAGAGAGTTATCCAGAGTGATAGTGAAGATGAGAGCTGTAGTAAACCAGGGAGAGAGCAGTGGGGAAATGTTTGAACTTGGGGTCTTCAGCCTGGCTAAGTGGAGGGGAGAGTGTTGTTGCAGTGAGAGGACTATTAAAAATACAAAGTACAGACTCTCTGGGGCCTCAGATGTTGTTTTACCCCATGAAACATGATTTCTTATTTTTAAATAGCTGTCATGCTTGTTAGTTTAATTTATCCCTTCTCAGCTGCAAACTACAACATTTTATGAGCCTGACTGAGGGCATTCTCACACAGGCTCTGTAGCTTTGTGCACAGCCCTGCCAGAGTCAGGCTGGGCTAAGCCAGGGTCATATTTTGTGCTTGGTTATACCTTTGCAGCCCTGCTCACACCAGCTCAGAGCCCAGTGCAAAGCCCATGAGGTTACTCAGCTGTTTGAAAAGGGTTTTGGAGAGGAAACACCTTGAAACCAGCCTGTGGTATAGGTTCCCTTGTGATATCATAGCCTTGAGGAGGGTGATGCTACTGGGGTTTTTTTCTGATTTTGCCCAGCAGTTTTGTTTTTTCATGGATTTTTGGAGTGGTCAAATAATCAGGTTGGCTTTTAAAAAAGCCTGCAAAGCCTGTGCTGTTAAAAGGCGTAAAGCCAGCAAAACCCTAAGGGCTTGTGTCAGGAACAGAGTGCAGACACATGTTCTTGCTTGGTTTCAGCTGATCTCTGGACACACCTGGGCAGTGCTATGGCAGTATTAAAAACAGCAAAGCCAATTGTTAGGAGGTTTATTGCTAATACAGAGACACAATACCTGGGCACAGAGCCAGTTGAGTTTGAAAGCTCCGAAAAGGGTGCACCTCATCTTCTCTCCATGAACTAAGCTGCTTGGATTCACTCTAGTGGGTCCAGAGTCATGGGTTCGAGGTATACGTATTTTATTTTCTACTCTGGGCTTTGTGCGTGCCCCAAATATTTCATCCTGAGGAGGACTGTGGGTGAATGTCTGAATGTAAGCTTGAACTTTGAGTCGTCCAATTCCCAACTCCTTGCCTGGATCTTTTCTTCTTGTCCCATTCTTGCAGTCTGTTTTCAGAGGGAGCCAACACAACTGACAGCAGTTGCTCTGCCGAACTCCCTTTCCAGTTGGCAGATGGGAGCGATGGATGGGCAGGAGTGCTCAGTGCCTTAACTTCTCCCGTGCAAAATATGGGCCAGGTTTGCAAATGAGCCAAATCTGACCTGATTTGGGGCAGAATGTAGGGCAGATAAAAGCCTTTTCCTAAGGAAGACTGATAGCCTGGGCTGCAGGACTTGTACAGTATACGACTGAGTCTAATTAGAGGGGCACATGACATAAAAAGTTCTTCCCTGTATTCTGTCTGCTTAAGGCCCATACATCTGACCTTAGCTTTTCATCAGCCTCAAACTTATTTAACAAATCTAAAACCACTTTCCTGGGGGGAGTGTAGGATTAGACACAGAGGAGCCAGAATTGTTGGCTGTGATCAATAATCTGATTGTCAGTTCCTAGGTTTTTGCAAAACATACATTGCGTTATGTGAAGCAAAACCAGAAGCAGATCTTTTTGTAATACATGGGAGGGCTTTACAGGGTGCCTTTCTTCAAGCAGACACAGGCAGGAGGTATCTGGAAATCTGGAAGGCATGAGAATGAAACGATGACTGATAGAGAAAGAGAGACCACAGAAGACATCTGTAAGCCTAACCACATGAGAGACACAGAGGCAACTTCAAAACCACGGGTACAGCCACTCTAGGACAGCTTCATTGAAGCAACATGCTATAGGAATATCACTCAGCTTTGTATGGATACAGGATGATGACTGCAGGATGGGGAAAACAGCCCATCTGGGCTGAATGAAGTGATAAACACAGAGAGGCTTTATTTGCTTCTGGCACTGCCAAGGTTCCAGAGCCAACTGTCTGGCTCTCCATTGTTTTGATTCAGTTCGACCTTGATCAAATCTCTCTTGCTGTCACGCCTCTAGGAAACACACAGAGGATATGGGGAAAGGTATGAGTTCAACAGCTCTTGGATTTTTGAGTGTTTATTAATGCAAAGATGAAAAGCCCTGAAAATGAGAAGGCTGTTAAAATGCAGTTTGAATGTAATGATAGCTTGGCATCGTTCAGTGGAATGGAGATATTCCCCTCCTATTGGCAATAAGGTGTTCGAATGCAGCTCTTTGAAATTTAAAAAAAGATTAAAACATGATATATAAGTGGCTTTAGGAAAAAAACCTAAAACTCCCAAAAAACTAAAGCTTGGAGCATCCTCAAATTACTTTGATCTTCATCTAAACCTCATAAGATCAATGAGGTTGTTTAGCTTGCCAGGTGTACAGCTCGAAGACTCTCTGAGGAAGGAAAAACACAGCCCTCTCTCTAGCTCACATCAATTCCCAAGAGGTCAGTGGGAAGAGCGGGAAGTGAAAGTGTTTGTTAAGTATCAGTTCTCCCTGCAATGCCATTAATTCATTCATCAGCAAGAAATAGATGGAATGATTGGCTCTAGATGAATCTTTCTTGTCCCCGTGGAATAGGAGAGCAACACCACAGACTGCGGCATGCCATGTTTAGCTGAGGCTGGGACATCACCTACAGGAGAGGGAGGTCCCTGACAAGCCCAGTGCCTCTGGATGAAGGACAGTGCAGGGTCTGGGAATGTGAAAGATTTCACAAGAACAAATACATGTCCCAAAATTTCAAATAATGCCTCACTCAAAGCTGATGAAAAGCGGTGAAAAGTCATGCATTGATCTTCATAGGCGTTTGGTGAAATCCCCACACAAGGTGAGGGGCAGCTGTGCGAGAGTGTCAGTGAAACATGGCCCTCTTTCAGCAGCAACCAGGGCCAGCCAGGACGTCTCCTCCAGCCCACGGGCTCTGCAGTGGGTCCCAAGGCCCCACGTCATCTCGGCGGAGCAGTAAGTGGCCGTGATGCCCTTTCTGTAACATCTGCTCAGCAGCCCTTCAGTATCACCCTGTCCCTAAGAGGGTCTGTCCTGTCATTAAGGGATGGCTGCACAGGGCATGCAGCCGGTCAATGATTTTCCTAAACAGCCTGTCTCTCAGAAGAAGGCCACGTAATGAACGAGTGTCAGCAGGTCATGAGTTAGAAACAGATTTTGTCTTGCTGGGAAAAGTTATGTTTACCAATCATTCATTAGGTGTCCCAGATGGATGGGGAAGGAGATCACCACAGCACTACTCCAAGTGACTCTAAAAGAGCTGAAATATTAACAAATGGCTATTGCTTTTCCCCCCACTTTGTAGCATATCTGACTGGGTATATATTCCAGTGAAAAATGCCATACTCTGCCTCATGAAAATGGTAATGACTTTTGCTGTGATTGTAACTTGAGCATCCTGCAGCTAGTATTTTGGGGATGGTCAATGAGATAGATAACCCCAGCTGATCAGTGCCTAATGACCTTCCCAGCATGGTCAGTTGGGATATAAAACACACCCCATCCATTTTTCATTTGCTTTTCAGGCCAGCACTGGGGTTCACACTGGGGCTCCCTGTGGTTTTAAAATGCTTTCACCTACTCGCTTATATGGACATTTTTCAGCACAGAGCAAACCACAAAATAAAAAGGAGTGACCTCTCCAGAGCAATTGAAGCAGGGTTTGAGAACCATGGGATTCATTTGCTGTGGGTTACAGGGGAGACAGTGCAAAGGAAGCTTCCACAATATATGATTTACAAAGAAAGTCCCAATGCATTTGAATTTTTACAGAATTCAAACACATATTTTACCAATCTGCAGAACGTTTCAGTGTTTTGCTCAGGGAAAAAATGGGACAACTGGAGACAATTTGAAAGCAACCTACTGTGTACGGTGCTGAGGTATGAGGTGGCAGCAACCAGGGAATATGTGGGCCAACACAGGAGTCCACCCAACCATGCCTGGAGGAGCTGTCTTTTCTTCCCCCCACAGTTTGTGATCATAAATAAGACCAGACCCCTTTCTGTAAGTCTGTTCATGCCTGTGGGCAGTCCCTTGCCCATCACAAGTGGGCAGGTTGAGCCCACATCTGGGCAGAGCTAAGAGATAAGGCAGTCACCACACTGGGAAGCAGGCCCAGTTTGCTCTGCTGGCTTGCACGGGGAGGATGCCAGGCTGCAAAGATGTTAGGTCCCCAACAAACATCCTCCCAAGCATAGGATGGGCTCTGCAAGGAGCTCTGGTGCCTTTCCTAAGGTCCTCAACCCAACAGCCCCGGCAGGAATCATTTGGCCTTGCTGTAACTCCAAGATCACCTGAAGTTCCCTTCACACCCAAAGCAGGAGTAAAAGGTATTCCTAGAGTAAGGTGAACCTCTGAAATAGGCATAAATGCCCATTTCTCTTGATCAAGTACAAAGACAGTCTAAAGTTGCAAAATCACATATATACATTTGTATTTTCCATGGCTAGAGCTGGGTGCATTTTCACAGAATCACAGAATCACTAGGCTGGAAGAGACCTTCAAGATCATTGAGTCCAACCAATTTTGCTGCTATATTCTCCATTTTACAGATGGTAATTGGAGATTTATGACAATTGAGCATGGCGTTGATTTTTTGCCCAAATGGCATGCACTGTGGCACAGGGAATACCTGTGCTGGATTATAGTGCTGATTGCAGGGGTGCCACACTCATGCCAGCACCCACTGGTCTGCAGGATGTCGTTGGCTCTAAGAAAATCCTCAGGAAGTAGCAAATTCAGTCTGTGTGTCACCATAAAACATATTGGACCCAGATGAGTGGAGCTTTGCTAAGCCAGCCGTGTGTTTGTTCTCTTCGTCCTCATCCCTCCCCACTGTGAGAGCAAGTGGAGGGCAGGGAAGGGAATGGGGAGTCGGCACTGAGATGGGAGGAGGAAAAGGACGCTCTGCAGGTTATTATTGTTCTAGTAATTAGAGCTAGGAATGCCCATTATTGCTAGGATGCTTACACAGAAGCTGTTTGTACTCCACAAACTCCCTAGGTACTCAGGCTGGATTTACCTAGTGTAAGGTAATTTGTAACCTTGTTGTCTGTGTATTTACTTTGTGCCATGCACACTGTAAATGGGAGTGAAAAATCTCAGGGATGGGGTGAGACGGAGGAGGAAGGATTCTTCGCCCTGATGAATTGAAGTGTTGTTTGAAAGAGGCAGACAGGATTCCCGATATTGCTTGGAGTTTGGAGGCTGGGAGGGGGGAAGGGAAAAGGACAAGTCCTTTAATGAGAAAGGGTTGAGAGTTTTCGTTTTGGCTATTTTTTTTTCTTTTTTTTTTCTCCCTAGCAATTTTAATTATCACTAAAACCTCCAGCCCATTCAGGCTCTTGAGAATACAGTTGGGCTCTCAGCTGAGGTCTGCATTTATTAAAGCCGCCCCGTTAGGCTGGGAATGCGGGCTGGTTTCTGTAGCGGTGTCACCGCCGGTGTTACGGGTCTCCTGGTTCTCACATTACGCACCACGGACTCCACCACTCCGCATTAGCGAGGCCCAATTAAACCAAGCAGTTGATTAAACAAGCCAATCAGGGTAATTAGTTTAATCAGATTCCCTTGGTAGCCAGCACTGAACTGCTTGTAAAAGGCAGTTAAAGAATGAAGTGCACCTACTTAAGCTCCTATTTTATTTTTTTTATTTTTTTTTTTAATGCCTGAGGTAATTAGAATTACCCATGGCGAGCCGAAAATGCAAAGGCCCAAGTGGGGAGCGGGGAGGACGATTAATGAAGGCGATGATGTGTGAAGCAAACAGAAAAGAAGACAGGATGTGTGGTAAACAAATGGAGAGGAGGCAGCCCTCTGGGAAGGGCACAATGCGCGGCCTCTCCGCCCGCTCAATGGCCCTGTCTGAAGTGGCCGGAGACGCCGGCGCTGCTCGGCACGTCCATCCATCCCCTCTCCCCGCCGTGCCGCCGAGCCTTGCCCAGGGAAAGCCGGGAGAAATGGCAAGAATTCTGCGGCCGGGCGCCGTCCGGGCAGCCGCACCGCCGCTTCTTGCTGCATGGTTTTTGGTGCAGGACCTAAGCGCTGCTCTGAGAGAGGAGGCAGCCCGAGGGGTCACGTCCCCAGAGCCTCCCCTGCTCCCGGGAGGGCTAGGACAGCCGGCCTCTGGGCATGAAGGGTCCACCTTTCCGGGCTGCCTCTCTGCTCTGACGAGTGCTACACCTCTCTTCGTGACTGGCTAATTTTACCTGCCTGCCCGATGTTGCAATTCTGCACAAAAAGTTGAACGTTTTTCAGTGACCTCTGTCTCACTGAACAAAGCCCCGATTTTTGACTTCATGTTCCTGCTTGGGATAAAGCTATATTTGGTGGGTTCAATTTGTCAGCTGCCCACAGTCATCAAGGGAAGGACCCAGGAGATGGGGGTTTTAGTTCTGCTACTCCCACAGACCCATTGTTTTTCCCCAACTGAAGAGGGTGCACAGAGAGGAGCGAAGCTTCAGGATAACATGCAGTGATGCTGCTCCGGAACATCCTCCTCCCACTCCAGCAGTGTGGGACATGGAACTTTGGGAGCTTTTTATTTTAATGGTGGTATATTCCTTTTTAATAGTCCCCAGTGATTTTTTTTTCATCATATCTAAATGCTTTTTAATCTCTCTTCCTGCACCCACCACTTCGGCAGCAAAGGGCTCCTCAACTGAACCACACGTGGGGCAAGGAGCATCTCCCTTAGCTCATTCTGATATGAGCAGTTCTTTATCTTTGTCCATACTTCTGCTATATCTTTTTTGAGGTGAACAGAAACAAACTGCTTCCAGTATTCAAGATGTAGGTACTGTATGGATTTGCACAAATGAATGTCAAATCCAGAAAAATCAGTGGGAACATAACTGAAAGCATCATTAGTCGTAATGATGCTTCCTGTTATGTTCCCACTGATTTTTCTGAATTGGATTATACTCTTGACCTCAATAATCTACTGTAGAAATAAGTTTCACAAGTGAGCTCAGCAGTGTGGAAGTGCTGATCCTCTGTTATTACTCTCAGAAACTCAGAATAGGGAGGACTCATACTATTTCAAGACCATGGATTATAAACAGTGTGTCACCATAAAGCATCCAAACCTGTCCTTTTCATCTCTTTAAGCTCAGGTCATTGTGTTGCAGTGTGCTAAATCAGCCCAAGATGCCCCAAAATAAAGAATATGACAGTACTCCCATAGCCTTGCTCCTTCCCTTGCTCTGCAGAACTCCCTGCATCGTCAATCTTGCAAACACTCTTTTAAATGGATACTTTTCTCAAAGCCCCATCCAACCTAATCTCATTCCTCTTATACCACCACATATTTATAAAGCTTTTACATTATATTTAATGAGTGGCCAGAGCCTATCACCCCTGAAAGGTAATAGGAAAAGTTCTCTGAAACAGGCACTTCTATTCTCCTAGCTCGTTATTTTCTCACAAAATAATTTTCAGAACTACATCAAATACATTATCCAAAGATACTCTTGCAAAGCACTTACAGTAATTACTTTTACTCAGAAGAGATAATTTCCCCAGAAGCTCTTACCTGTCAGGAGAGGAAAACAGCCGGGTATCACCAGGCTGACTGTTTGAGTCTGAGAAAATTGAATTATTAAATGTTCTAGTCTTTTTCTACCACGTAAATGTTTTGGGTTTGTGACACTTTTTAAAAAACTTTGTCTCTTTCTGCCCTACTGGTTACTGCCAGGAGAGAAGCGCCTGTAAGGGCTTCCAAGAAGGAAACCTGACCCAGACATGGCATAGCCAAACCAACCTATCTCGCACCTTATGCCTATTTGTCTCAGAGAGATAAACTGCGTCCATGCTTCTCCGAAAGAACCGCATTCAGTCCTTGTCCCTCAGACTGAGAGGCATGGGCAGTCTGACAGTCTGTTTTTTATGACATGGGACATGAATGGGATCGGTGCCGAATACACAGCAGAGCGTCAAGGAACAGTTAAAGTTGCAAAACCTCTGTGGTATGTTTGAGGTGGGTTTGTAGGGCTGTGAATCACAAAGGGAGCCAAATCTGAGATATCATATCAGTTCCTGGAGAGAGACATTCCCAGAACTACGCCTTGGTTTGATTTCAGAGAGCAGCAGCAGTCCAAACCAGCCAGGGAACAAGCTGACAGCAAGGCAAGGCCTCGCAGGCATCTGTTTATCAATGTAGATGCACTCAGACAAAACGTTCAAAGCATGGGATAAAATGTAGATAATCTAGGAAGACATAAAAATGGGTCACAAGGGAAAGACACATTTTTTTTCCACTGAAATTGATTTACTCTGACCAAGTAGATCTCATCTCTGGATCTCTGGATATATCTAAAGGTTGTTAATTTTTTTAATGAGCTGGGAAAGTAGAGGGCACCAGTAACACCATGAAAACAGATGACTTCATTAAGAGTTGGCTGAGTCAATGTTTTTTTTCCCCCAGGAGGCCCATAGATTTCATTAGGAAGCAGGAAATGGCTCAGAGAGCAGCTACAAGCTTTTCATTCCAGGTGGAGGTGAAAAGGACCAAGAATGAGTGGTGGACCGGGGGACACAAGCACAAAGACCTGAAGACATGGCTGGGGGAGAGGATCACAGGCTGTCACAGCTGACTGAGCTCAGACAAAGATAAAGTGCTCACGGCCTCAGGCTCACCATTTAAATTATGGAAGCGTGCAGCTCTGTCTGCGCAGGAGGAATATCCTGGTAAAGCAGGTCCACAAGCAGAAGTTCCTGTAGAGAGGTCTTGCAGACTCCCCTTTACTTGACAGTTTAAGGTATTTTGCATGTATCTTCCAACATGTAGGCGGTATTTGAGTGAATTTTTTTGGATTGAACTTTGAAATTCCTCAGCACTTGGGTGTGTTTGGTGCTGGGATTTTTCCCTCAGGTGGTTATAGAAACAGTGCTCAGAAAAGTCCTGAAATTCAAATCCAAGTCCTAATTCCTTAAACAGTCTCAGTTTAGGTTTTGGTTCTGTGTTTGAAATAAATGCTAAGTGTCCCAGCTCTCTCTTTGAAAAGACATGTAAAATCCTCTGTCCCTGGAACAATGACAAGGGATCGGGAACATCTGCACTGGAATGGCCATAGCAGGGGCGCTGTACAGTACTGTGTGTCAGCCTGACAAATTCCCATTAATCCCACCACAGCGCTGGGTTTTACCCACACAGAGACAACCCGCCTGTGCGACATCGCCAGCGCGGCACTCCTGACCTCGTCCTTGTAACCCACAATGTAGACGAGATATCTGTGATGCTGAGAGAATGAAACGCTTCAGTTTTACATGAAAAAAGGGTATTCAGGCTTCTAGGCCCAGGAGTACAAATTATTAATCACTCCTCACAAGGAATCCGCAGATGGATGTTTAGCACCATTCACCACGACATAACTGCAAATCAATTAGTTCATTTTGTCCTACCCTGAGGCTGTCTGGCAGACAATAGCAATGTCTTGTGCAAACGTTTTTATAAAGAAGACACAGGGGGAAGGAACCACAAAGGCCATTGGTTCTAACGAGCAATTAGGAAAGTGTGCAAGGCTCGCTTTCTTTTTTTTCCTTCTTCCCCCTTTCTTTCTTCAATTCATTCCGAGGCTCTAATTCTGAAAATGATGCTTTTCTTCCCCACTTCCTGTTTGTCAAATGAAGTGCTAATCAGCGGCTTACAGCTCTCTAACCAGCTAGGGGAGGATGAGGTAAGAAGGAGTTGGGAAAAGTGGAGAGCCAAGGAACAATGTGGGGGAAACAATGCTCACTTATGCTCTTCTGAGCAATCAGGGCTGCATGCAACTCCCAGGAAAAATAACCTGCCCTAAAATACTTGGTGGTGATGCTGAGCAGAAGGAAGCCCCTTGCTCCAGGGAAGGTGGTGAGTGCTACCGAAGCGAGACTGGTCCCCCGCCAAATATGCCTTCCCTTGCTCCCAGAAGGGAAAGGGAGAAACTCAAGTCCAGACTGGGGTGATCCCATCTGCCCTCTGGAGGGGATGGATACCCTTCCAGCACTGACAGTGAGGCCAGGGCTAGGACTTCTAACACAGACACCTTGTTAAAAACTAGGAGCAAAGCTGGGCTCTGCCAAGCTACCTCCACCTGCAGCTTTACTGGGAAGAGCTCAGTGAGAAGGGCCCCAGAGTGTCTCCACAGAGGATAGGTCTTGCTCACATACTGCAAGCAGCCCCTGCCTCTTCAATAAAGACAAATGTATAGCAAATAGAATACAGCTCCACAGATTTGCTTTTAAACTTTAAGTTGGTTGGACCCACCACAGAATTAAAGGTAGAATTCCTTCAGGAGAGATGACCCACCTGAAGTATTAGTATTTCCCAAGAGAGCAGCCTTTGCCTTTAAGGTTCCTCTCTGTCACGGTGCTAGCAAAGGGCTCCCAACAGCAGAGAGCATTCTTTGCCTCTGGGAACCTCCCCAACTGCCTGTGCCTGAGCCCTTGTTTCTCTGCTCTCTTACCCTTCATCTGCCTGTGCCCTGAATTTCAGGAGCTGCAGGGGTCCGTGGCAGCTTACAGCACCTAAACAAGTGGGGTGAACCTTGAATGGGACATTATTGCAGTGTAAATGTCTGGAATAGTGGCTGGGCATTAGTGATAGACCCTGGGTGCCAGGGGCTGGCTGTGAGGGGGATGCAATCAGATATTCACAAGCACTGTATCACATAAAACTTGCATATGTACTTGTGTGCCGCCAATCATATCTTTCTTCTTGCTTTCTCTTCCTTTCCATTCATTTTGGGGATGAGTGGGATTTTCTGTACACAACCAGTTAAGCCCATGCAAATAGTATTTGCATGAAGTTTGAGCAATATATGCAGCCATCTGGAAAGTCTGTTTGAGTCCAATCCCCGCTGGCATCACCTTGCTCTGAAGGTGTACGTGCTCTTCATGTGGCTGTCTAGTTAGTAGCTTTGGTTATTTGAGTTGTGCTTTCTGGACAGGCTTCTTAGTACTACCTCTGTTTTTTCTCCTTCTTTCTTTGCTTGCTACTGCTTGAACTTTGCTGCTTGTCAAGTGGTTGCCTGGTGGCTTGTAGGAAATTTGAAGGAAACTTCAATGTCATTCCTCCTGCAGAAATGCCTCCTCTGCAAAATCTGCTCCCACTCATCAGTGAAAAGGCAGGTACCAAACTGTGCATCAGTGAGCCCAGGGCTCAGATGGCTGAAACAGATGAACTAGGGGGAATTTACTCTTTTCATGTGATACCCTGTCAGTCTGTAAAGATGTTTATTATTATTATTTCCTCGGGAGACAATTTACAGCACCTGTCTTTTTGGCTCCTACTGTGTGAGTCACATTTCTTGAAACATTTATTCTTGTAATCTCTGTGTCAGATAAGAACATTCCTTTTTGCCATTTTACTAGAAGAGGAACAGTGAGAAAAGCTTTCAATAGCTCTTATGAGTGCATCTGGGCAAAATTTTCTCTGCAAATATTTTGTTTGCCAAAAACGCATTTCTGATCACTGAAGCTGTCTGTGCTCTTTAAATCTCTTGGAGTAGAGGTAAATAATGTTTTGAGCCAAAAAAAAAAAAATCACCAAAAAAATGAACATTTCTGAGAAGAGTCTGACTTACGTTAAAATTGTAGATAATTTTGAAAGGGTCAGTGAACCTTATTTTTTAAAAAAGAGGGGAAAAAAGACAGTGTTAGGAGTTTTCTCACTTTTGAGCTAAGTTAATAGGAGTACCTGGTGCCAGAAGGAATCATCATGTTCACCTGTGCTTGCTAAATCTTGGTGCTTCTCTTGCCTGATGCCAGTGCTTATTTGACCCCACTGTACACCCTAACCCTCAAAAATACTAATGCTTCAAAAGATTCACCACCAGTAGATGGTTTGGGGCAGGAGGGAACAAGCAGTGAGGGTTACACTGGAGTAGAGCCAACCTTCGTGGTGGCATCTTGTAGCTGAACATACCTTTGCCTCCTCTGACAAAATTTTTCATTTTTACATATCTGAAGATTGTAAAAATCTGTATATTAAGAAAACCCCTCACCTAAATCACTTTTGAAATGCTTTATTAATGAACTTGTAGAACTTCAGGTTCTCTGTCCCCTGACTTGTGAGTATATTGAAATGTTTCAGCATTTTGTTCAAAGTAGCCAGATGACCTATGGCACAGAAAGATCTTAAACAATGAACTTCTGAACCTTGGGTTGGCCCCCAAACCACTGATCATGGCTAGTTTGGCGGAGTGCTTGGTGCTCTGGGCCTCACAGGTCTGGGAATTCCAGAAGCACAATGTTCCTGAGCATCCTCGGGAGCCAGCCTGACAGGGTCCAGCAGGGATGTCTGAGGCACAGGAATCTCTGGTCACAGCTCAACTTGCTCAGACCTTCCCCAGACTGAGAATTGTTGCAGGGTTGAGCACAGAAAATTAATTTCATCATCTGGGGAATTTTAGCAGTCTTGATTTTCATCCCGCATCTGAATTTAAAAAAGACTTAGGAATCAAATTGAATGACTCCAATTTCCCCTACAGCTCAAATAAACAAATTATACCCATAGAAGGAAGGGAAACATATAATAATTGGAAAAGACATAGAAAATGAATAGAGAAGTCAAATAAATTAGTCTTTCTCTGATCCCAAGTAACCATGATCCAGGTCCCTCCAGGAATCCCTCTCCATCCAATGATCCCTCTTGGAGAATTGTTCCAGACACCACACCTATTTGGCAGGACTAGAACTGGGTGTCCTTGGGGAAGTGTGCACGATCTCTCCTTTCCTTTGGAAGGAATCCACGGCATGCCTACATCCTTGAGGTTCCACCTCTCAGTGGACATCTACGAGACTTCTCATCCTCCTGGATGTGGCCAAAGGCTGGGGCTTGTTCTCTCCTCTGTGAGAGAAGGTGGCAGGGAGGTGTGAAGGAGCTCTGCCCGCATCAGTGGGAATGGCCATCACCCCATTTACCACCTCTGTCACCCCTGCACCTCCTGCTTGCCTCCAGTAACCTGCTCCCTCTCTGGCCAGGCTTGTTGCTCTGGGAATCTCCCAGCTGGCAAATGGCTGGCATTCAGGCAGTTAGGATTAGTTAATCAGCACGTTTAATACATTAGCATGCACATATTTATCTGCATCCACTGAGCTTTGTAAGCTGCAACTCTTGCAGCTTGGGCTGGAAAATTAGTTTCCCAGCTGTGGAGGGTTGCTGTTCATTTATTTACAGTCCTTGGAGACCTCCTGAATGCAATGGCACAAAACAAAATGAGGCCTCTAATCCAAAAGCCAGGAAGCTTAAGCACCTGTAGAAACAGTTTTGCATTCCAAGGGGCAAATTATCTCTAATCTTGTTAAATGACTGCACTGTGAAACAATCGCAAAATGCTTTTCTTCGATGGCCCATAACCAAACACGAGGGGTCCATTACTGCTCTGTGTGAGGGAGAGCCAGTAATCCTGCAGGAGGACACAGCTGATCTCTGAACAAGGGCTGCACTCAAAAGTACAGAAGAAACTAAATAAAGCTAGAACTGTTTGAGAACGGATGCTTCCAATTTTCTAAATTACAATAGCAACTTGTTGCCAAGCAATTACAGTGTTTCATCTGTTTTTTTCCTGCTTTGCCCCCCCACCTCATTTGTTTTTCTTCAGCAGATGCTGTTTCTAAACTTTGTCATTCATGTCGCTTTCCCCACCCCCTGTAATTTACAATTGATAATGAGCCACCATCCAGACATTGCTACCAAAAAAAAAAAAAAAGTAAAAGTGAGATGCCTCTGTGCCTGTTCTCCCTGACCCAGCAGAAGCACCTTGGCAGATAATTTAAAATTGATGCTTTTTAAAGCAAGCTGCTTGGTTTTTATTCCTCACTACACAGGACAGATGCTGCATGTAACTTTGACAAACTACCAGTAAGTATTCGTTGCACCAATCGAAAAGAGAACAAAAAAATAGTAATTATGCTCTATCAAACTCCAGCGCTAGTTAAAGCCTACAAATCTACAAATTAAAATAGGTGCTTAATTCAAACAGTGCTTGCAGGAGCGCTGGAGCCAGGCTCACTGCAGGCATGCTGCTTTCTGTGGGGATGGATGTGTTTTTTTGTGATAGGGCAGGCAGCATGGACAGCTCATTACTGCTGGAGAAAATTCAGACCTAGAGAGTGCGCTGGCATGTACCCAGGCCTGGATGGGGGGAATGGCACTGGGAATGCCCTACCAGGGCACACCCAAGCCCAGGATCCTACCAGTGGGGGCCCAGCCAGCTATGGCTTAGCGCTAGAATGAGAAAATTTAATTTTCAGAAACCAGTTTCCCCTCAATGAGACAGACCCATTGACCACCTGGTGTGGTAAAGACAGGACACAAGTGCCCACCTGGAGTTGGCAGAAGGAAGGTTATGGACTGCAGGTCTCCCTCAGGACTTTCCCACCTAACCACATAGATGGCAAGCCTTGGGGATGGCACCATCTTCCGCTTTTCTGTACTCATCAGGGTGCTTTTAGGGGAATGTCTACACCTTGGAAACATGCAGGAATTCATCCTATGACTCCCCACTTCCCTGGCAAAAAGGTATAACAGGTCAACAGAACCTCATTTCTGGACAGGGTCACACTGCCTGGAAGAGTAAAACAGTGAAGATCACTCCCACTAAAGCTACACTGGAGAGTTATTCCTTTTCTGATCCATCCTATTTCTCCCCTGTCCACTCACTAAGCACCATCTCAAAACTCACATTATTGGTACAAATGTCACCTTGGGCAGGGTGCACAGCAAATTCTGCAAGTATAGGTAGACATGACTTCTACAGCTCTTCAGCTTCACCTGTTCAGACAAACTGAAGATCTGATCTTTTTTCCAGCTGCTAAAATATTTAAACTCAAGGACTCTTTCTTGCTTTTGAATCATTAGTTTTCCAATGCTCCTGCAGTGCTGGACCAATGGAAGTAGTTTTTGAGAAGAAATGAGGAGATAAATGGGGCTAATGTTGTTTATGTTTCTCAGAACTGGCTTGCCTAAGCTGGTGGAAGTTAAATCAATGAAGCTTCATTGACCTACATCAGCTGGGGATTGAATGCAAGAGCAACCAGACTTTACATACGGTAAGGCATTAACCCCCAAATTAACAATGAGTGGGTTACCTGGAGGGGATCAGGCCAATTAGTGACTGACACCAACAAGGTGTGGGCACAAAGCAGGGAAGCTGGGCAGAGGAGGGTACAAGGAAAGGAAGAGGGAACCTCCAGAACATTTATTACATTCATCTGTACCTCACTTCTGTTTTTCAAACAGGATGAATTTGCATACACCCACCCCCCACAATGACTGTGTTTTAAGCCCATCCTTGTTTTAAATTGAGTAGTGATGTAGGTTTTAAGCCTATACAACCCCAGAGTCTCCAGTTAGCTCTTGGATACCTTATCTTCAGCTTTGGGACTTTGCTTTTATGCCAGATTGAGATTTTATGCAAAATTCAAGAATAGAATAAATCATCAAGGCCTATCTGGGGCCGACAACAGTTTGCTATGTCCAGACTTCTGCCCCTCCACAGCCTCCCAGAGCCTTCAGACTGGACCTACTTCTGCTTTTTCCTCTGATTTTCTGTCTCTTTTCATGTTATTCTCCATTTTCTTAAAGGACCTGAGAGCTAATAGATCACTTCAAAATGAATGCAATTGCTTCCCAGCAGTGAGATGCTGTGTTTCCTCTACACCCAATCTATGCACTGTTCCACAAGATAAACAGCACCAAATGTCATTTGAGAATCACATCCTGCTTTCATTCTTTTCCCTCCTCACATTCGAGGCTCTAGCTTTGTGAGAGAGTGATTCACTTTCCCACTGAATGCAGAATGAAAGCCCATTTTCAGCCCGCTCCCAACACCCTGCACTACCAGCTATTCATTTCCAATGATCATTTGTATTTCTTTTGGAAGACCTTAAACACCACAAGGAATAAAAGGAAAACCATTCAAGTGAAAATAAGATCGGCAAAGACAATACACTGCCCTGCTGTCAGTGCTTAGCTAAAGTTGAATACATATTAGCACCTTTTTTGCCTGGTTTTGTTACATAGTTGGGGTTTATGTGGTGTGTGTGTGTATTTGCTCATTTTCCTAAATAACTGTTCAGCCACATAGTCACTTTCAGCTAAGTTTTCAAGGATTCTCAGGGATATTAAGCACCTAGAAGTTTTTGACAAACTTGCTTGAGGAGAAGAAAGAGACAGCATCGACCGAAGATGCAGCATGAGTACAGCCCTTATTAAACACTGCAGAAACTCTGCACAGTAACTCAGCCTGCAGGTACCAAATCCAAACCCCAGGGTCAGGATACCTAGAGACCAGATCTCTGCTCTTCAGAGTAAACTCTTCTCATAACACCACACTGTGGCTCCAGCCTAAGGTATGTGTAGCATACTAGTTTGCTGCTTAAGAGACATGGATGAAACCAGAATTAAGTTCCAAAAGTTACAGTGTGGTCCCTGGTTCCCTAAATGACCAGAAAGAGGAAATTACTCTGGACAGTTAATTCCCATATTGCCAGACATATTCAGAGGAGAGTGGGAACTACATATGAATTTAGAAACTAAAGCAAGTCCCCAAAGGACGTGAGGGGGAATCAAGGATAGTTATGGCCACTTAAGAGAGACATACAAAGTCTTGGATGAGCCTTTCAGCCTTTGGAAAGGCTGTGAAAGTTATTACCTGGAGGTCAGCAAGTGCCTCAAATATTCATCAAGAAGGATAATTTTGAGACGTTTGATTATGGGGCATTACTAAGGAAAAGGATATTCAGTGGATTTTTCTCACCTCAGTAGTGAGAGTGGTATTGTAGGATTAAAATTAGCAGGTATGAAGATCTCATGAGAAATGAAGGAGAGAGTTGAGGAGACATCTATGAAATTCTTACACCTGGATTCAGCACAGAGGAAGGGCAGATTCAGTGCATAATAGAAAAATGGTGTGTGCTGGGATGTGGGACAGTAAAATGGATTTTGTGGAAAGGTAAAATTATTGCTACAAAAAATAATCAAATAGATAATTTGATAATAAAAAAAATTTGTCTGATGAAGGTAGAAAAATTATACTGGTCAGTAAAAGCAATTAAATACTTTTCTATTTATTAAGGAGGCATTAGCAATAAAAGGGAGGGATTTAACTCCCAAAGCAGGATGTAACACTGGATGTTGTAAGGATAATAGAAGGATCTTGGAATGGCATTGGTTGTGGAATGCAGGTAATGAGGGATAAGTTTTGGTCAGGAGAGGCAGAAATTAAGATTAGAGGGAGAAAAAAATGCTGTACAGTGATGGTAAGAGAGACTACCAGGGCACAAGAACTGCATGAGCAGAGCAAAACCCATTTGGTTCCAAGTGATATAGGGCCAGATGGATAAAGACATTGAGACTGAGTCATTCCAGAAATTTCCTATAGGTTCCCAAGCTGGACTGTAAGCTAAAATTACCTTCCTATATGGAGGGAGAGAGAGGGAGAAAGAGATCAATAGGTATACAAGTGAAAATTTTATCATTATGGAAGCTTTAATTCTGCACACCTGCACTGGAAAATAAATGCTATCTAGAAAGGCCCATACAGCCCTGAGTGTGGGCTGACTCATTCATTCATTCAGTTATGCAACAAATACAAGATGATGAGCTTTTGGGTTTGATTCTGCAGATGGTGAGATCTCTTGAGAACATAATGACTGTGGACCTGTGATCATGAGATGAATCCATGTAAATATAATTAAAGTGTTAAAAGAGAGACCTGCAACTTAGGTCCAAAGGGGAAAATTTGTTGAAGAGCTCTAGGACTGTTGTGTGTGGGGTACTTTACAGGCAAGGGTGAAAAAAAACCCCTTTGCTCTTGTATCTTGCTCAGGAGAGGGACCAATATTACAGAGGAAGGCTCCAAACTGAATCAAATTCAAGACCCACTTCAAACAGGACATTTGGATTGGGCAGAACAAAGGGTTACAAGCACTAAGACCATATCTGACCAGCAAAAAAAGCCACATCTTAGAGGTCAGAAACCATAGAGAACTTGTGAGAATTGCCAACTGTCAAGCTGAGCTGAACTTTGCAAAGGAAATTAAAATCAGAACCAGACGGGTTTTCAGATGTAGGAGGAGTAGGAGAGAAAGAACATGGAGATCAAATATATGGCACCAAAACTGGATAAATGCTTTGCCTCAGGATGCTGTTCTGTGAGATAGGATGAGATGGCTTAAAAGATTACTCATCTCTGCCAGCAACCAGAGGCTCTGCTGTGCTTTCCCATCTCCCCACCACGGTGACGAAACCTCACCCCATGTCTTGTGCCAGCTCCTTAACCCCTTAGTAAACCACCCCAGAAAAGCATGTGGCTAGAGTTCTGCTGTTTTAGTAAGTTGAATCAGCTCAGAAGACTGATCCACAAGTACCCAGGTTGGTGCCGGGGATGAATGAGGCCATGGGGAGGCGAAGGAGGAGAGAGGCAGCTCCTTCCCCTTGCAGCCTGTGCAGTGTCAGACTGGCTCAGCTCCCTGTGACAGCACCACTTTCCTTTTGGTTAAGGATGTGGGTGAATTTGCAAATGAAAGGAAATGAGGATGAGGTTGTAAGAATGGGAATGAGCACATAGGAGGAGGAATGGAGACTTGGGGACAGATAGACTCTATCCCCAAATTCTGGAAGGAGAAGGGTGTGAATTGGCTAGCTCGGTAGCAATGATGCATTCATTCAGTCATGGGTAGTTCATGTAACTGGTAAATAGGATCTGGGCCCCATGGCTAAATAAATAGAGCAGGGAGAGAATGAGATGTTTTGGGTAACTACAGAGCCATTAATTTGACCTCAAAGTTATACAAGGTTGTATAAGAATTTTTTGAAGCAAAAAAACCTGACAACGTGGAAATTAAAAGAAAATGGGATAAAAGGCAACCAGTTTATCACAAGTATATTGTATCCTTTTCACCTACTGTGTGAGCTGATCCTCTTTATTCAAACCTAAAACAGAAGCCAGGAATTGGCTCATTTTCTTCCGTCAGGATTGTTTTATTCATTGGCCATTCACCAAAAATAAAAAAAAAAAAATCCTATTTCAATAGCCTTGGGAAATGGATGTTCAGCAACATTCACTGTAGCTCACGGGGTTTCTAAGGGCCCTACAAGCAATGGCTGCAACAAAGTTATATATCTTGGTGGTACTTTGGTGCTCATGGGTGCTGTCAGTACACCCTGCTCTCGCAGAGCAAAAATCCCATCCTGTCACTGCTGTGTCTTTCAAAATGTCCTTCAAAATATAGCAGAGCCCTGCAAACAACATCTATAATTACATGTTCTTCCCTGGACTCCCCTTGGTTCTTTATTACTATTTTTGAAGGATTTTGCTCAGAAAGGTCTTTATACTCTGCAGGCACTGCTGAATTGGAATGGGAAGCAGGGTTTCTTCTCATTGTAAGGTAGGCAGGGCTGCCTTCCAGTTTCCCAGCTGCAGAGATTTATAGCCACTACCAGATTCACTAGGTGGCCAAGGTTTTATAACCCAATTGAACAGAATAAAACTATTCAGACTGAAGGCAATTTGATGCAGGACTCAATGACTTTCAGGAACTTGATGTATTACTGTGATCATGCAAGCTACAGATTATATATTTATGTATATATTTGACAAATCACTTTCAAAAACAATTTAATTATTTGGAATGATTTAATCAGGGTTGACAGGCCTGCAAAGCATCTCTGGGAATGAAGCAGAAAACCTTGAAGTAGATGGAAGATTTTCAATCTGTGTTAAATCCTGTTCCAAAGAGAGGGGTTTGGTATCCTTCCCAAGGCTTCAGACTCCCTTGAATACCAATTCCCCTGGAGCATCTTCTGGGTTAAGCTCATACAGGCCTGTCTGAGGCTCTATGCAGCAAAGTGAAAGTAGCCTAGCAAAATAGGCATCTACCTTTGACACCCTTGGCCGAATATTAGGGAGGCCAACGTCTTCAGGACTGCTGGCTATCCCAGCACCCCTCTCAAGACTTGAACTTTCAGAGATTTCCCAGATTCTTTTGTTACTGCTGTCCATCTCCCTCCCACTGTTAGATGGGCTTTTTGGAAATTATGGATTTCACACTCCAATCCCCTCATATTTCAGGATCCCAGGTGTCTGGTTGTACTAAATATTTCAGGTTACAATTCTCCTGTGAATCAGACTCCAAGGCCTGCAGAGTGCTCTCAGTGCAATCAAAAGTATGATGCATTCATGAACTAAAAATTAACTAAAGAGACCTTCCTGAGTTAAGTTTAAGCAATCTGATCTTAGGCACATTTCCAGGATCTGCTTTCCAGGCAGTTTTACCATGGGAATGGGTACCAGTCCTGCTGCCCTCACTGGATGGACATTTCCAGGGTGTGTTATGAGCCTCTGTCATGCCAAACTGTTCTGAGCACTGGTTCTGCATTGGCAAAAGGAAATACGTGTCCTTTTGCGACAGGAATGGAGATATTTGGAGGGGCTGTGAATGTTCATTGTAGCAGTACAAACTTTTAGTCCCCAGCAAGTTTGCTATTGCAAAGGCATTTGGTAAGAGGTGGAAGAGATGAGTCTGGTGTCTGAAAGCAGTCGAATAGAAACAAAAATTAGGGATTAAAAGCTATGAATGACAAGGGAATATTTCAACGGGAGCCTTATCTCCAAGACTGGAATGTCTTTTAGTATTAAAAACCGGCTGCTAATGAATTCTCTCCATACCACCAAATGCTTTGGCTGCTGCCACCCAGGCTCCTGCAGCTCGCACTTCCCCACAGTTTTCCTTTGCTTTATTGCTTTCAGATGCTGCTTGGTATAAGCTGCTCTGGTAGCTGTGTCGCTGCCAGCAGCGCGGGGGAATGTGGCTCCGTCTGAGCAGGCTGCGAGGCGTCAGCCCAGCCTCTGCAGGGGCTGCCTGATGCCGCAGCAGAGCTGCCTGCCTGCGGCCACATCATCAAAACCATCGCTGCTGCTCAGCAAGAACAAGCCCCGACAGCCCTGCCTCAATTCTCATGCACCAAGACACTCAGGCAATCCGGAGGGGAGGCTACTAATGAGGGAACTGGTGGGAATGACACCGACCAGGAGAGTTCTGGCTGTTGTCCGCCCTGCCCCTGTTGGGCCTTTTAGATGGGTCCCTTTGGTTCAGTGGTGCAAGTCAGCTAAAACTCTGCATATCTTTTCCTTCTGGTTTGAAACACTCCTCCACATTCATTCTGTTCTTGCCCATGATCCTCAGATATCTTTCCAGGGAAAACAATTCTGGATTTATTTACAGCACACCATTATTTATTTTAGCAACCCTTTTGGTGAGAAGAGAAGGAGAGATTTGAGCCTTCCAATAAGGACCTCAGAATGTGCTCGGTGCTTTCAAGGTAGACCATTTTACTTGAAGGGTTTAAAGGGAAAGAAGAATGTGAACCCAGGTCAGGAGCCTGTTTTTCTCAATGCTTTCCATGTGATGTGTTTTTATAGTGCAAAATCCAGGAACACCCCACAAGGCAGTGAGAGCTGACTCTTTAATAATGTTCCTGCTTTGAAGGCAAACCCAGGTAAATGTTTATTTATTTGTTTATTTTGTTCCCCAGAGTTTCCTTCATTTGTTTATTTTGTTTTCAAACCCCCCTACACATGCACGTGCACTCCAGCTTTTTTTCTGCCCTGGCTAACACATGCCAATGAATTGAGACATTTTGATGCCCCAGGATATCCCATAAGAAGAGTTTTCTACTGAGCAATTTAAGACGTAAATTAGAGTGAAATATGGAGGGAAAGAGGAAAAGGGTTTCTACATGTTTCTGTTTCCTTCACCCCACCTTTTTTCATTTGCAGTTAGCTGTGGACATATTTCAGTGGATGGCTGTCCCTGACCCCAAACAGCTTTTAAAGCGGAAGGATGCTGAAACCATGAAGACATATGCAGGCACTGGTGAAAACTAAAGCTTGAAAGTTCAATAGAAGCCACGTCACTTGGTTATCAATATTTCTTCTTCTTTCCCTCTAGAAATTATTTCTTTGTTCTTCATCACATTGGTGTTTAGAAGCCCCAGCTGTGCTACCGGCTGGGGATTTCAGCTAAGGGTTTTCAAATTATGCATCATTGCAACCCTGTGGACATGTGAGCTGCACTAAAAGGAATGTAAATGGAGAATGTAAGTCTATGGTCAGGAGACACAAGTCTTCCGTATTGGAGTCTGCCCCTCTGTAAGAAAATGCCTGACTACTTGATTACCTCTGTAGTAAGGTGTGATTTCACAAGGTCATCTGCATTAAAACTAGGAAGAGACCCTGGCATTGGCATCCCCCTGCAGTACTGCGTTTGTGATATTTGCAATTTATGACCTCCTCTAAGAGGCCATTCCTGTCCTTAAGAATACTACCTCATCAACCCAAGAGCATCAAACACAATTTGGTTTCTGGATGCACCCTCTCAATTCCCACTGCAATAAGTTTATTGCTTATGACAGGAGGGTTAAGGCTAAACAAGCAACCTGATTGATTTCTGCTCAAGAGAAGGCTGAGCTTCAAGAATGCTGTTTACACAAAGGGCTGATTCTGATCTACCACCAGCGTAATTTTCATTTGTACCAATATAAGACAGATCCAAAAGAGGCCTTTGGCTTGCAAAGTATTTTAGGGCTCACTGGGGAGAGGCAGCTTTGTTAAAACACAGATTACAAAGAGAACTTTGAAAGTTCTTGATGCAAAAGAAAAGCATGGGAAGATGTCCCTTTGATCCCGACCCTCTGAAGTGTCAAACTCTGCCAGTAGGTACAGACTGGGCCTTCCCTGCCAACATTTCAGTATGCCCTGGCTAGTCCAGAGCTATTGGCAGTCATGAGACTCCCTCTGTGTTGCTGGAACTGCTGAAAATTTGGATCAACAGAGATGCTGGTTCAGTCTCAGTTTTGTTGACATAATCTCAGCCCTTACCTCCCAGTTTAGTTTAGTCTGTGAATGACTCAAGATGTAGTTTAGAGTAAGTGTAGTTTTTAGCCACTTTGCTGAGCTAACCCCTATGGTGGCTGAGCTTCCCAGTGTACAAAAAACTTTATAAAGAATGAATGAATGAGCAGGAGTGAGGGAAAAAATAAAATATTAATTTTTTCTCCCAACTCGCTGTCCAGTGGACTCCGTACACGTGATGGTAGTCACTGTAGCCTGTGCAGTCATTCTGAAGTGTTTTTTTCTGGACTCATTTTGTTGTTTTTTTTTTTAACTTATTGCTAAAAAGATCTTAGTTCCTGTCCTGCCTGCTAACCAACATACTCTATCAAAGGCAAAAGGGAGGTTTGAATTTGCCTGTGGTTTTGTGGGAGAAAACCTCTAGGAGAGCAACAGCAAAATTTTCAAGATAATGAATATGAGTTGAAGATGCACAGTGCTTTTGGGAAAGCCAGACTGAAACCCGAAAACTGATGAGAACTTTTAAATATGGACAAAACCCCAGAAAAACTTATGACTTTTAAAGGCATAATCCCACATCACTCCACTTCCATAAGTTAACTAGATTTATTAATAGTTGTCTCAGAATTGTCGTGGAATATGCAGCAAAAGAAGTCTTTAAAAATTGATTTGATAAAAAAATTAGGCCTATTTTACATAAGATGATTCTTTCCTGGCAATGGACTATATGAACACAATTGCAACGATGCTATCACATCCAAAGTGTTAAAGTCTACGTAAAAGGTGTATTTTTAAAAGTAAGAAGACAATCAAACTGCTGAAGTCAATAGACAGCTAGTTCATTGTTCATGGTAACGAACACAGGAAATCACCCTAAGAAAATTGCAATCACAGGGACAGAACTACAGTGAACAGAAATTGATATAACTCCCTCAACTTCACTTCATTGAAGTGCCTTTATATCAGAATCCGATTTATTTTCTGTTTCTAGCCTGACTGAAGATCCTGTTCATCAGCATCTCTGTCATGCAAAATCCATTTATTTAACACTGGAGTGTGTTCCAAGTCTCACTTGGAATGAGGATGGAGATCAGAAGACTCTAAAATTAGAGAGAAAATTTAACTCCCTACTTAATAAAGGTCCCAATCTCGCAAAGAGTCTTCTTGATATTAATAACAAATCTAACAACCAGAGACTAAGCCTAAATTACCAGGTTCTGATACTTTCATTAAAGAGAAATTACTCTACAGACTCCCACTGGAATCTGTGGGGATGCCTCGAGAAATGCAAGGCATGACCCAGTGGAAGCACAGCATCAAGATCTTGTCTCTTTATAAATGTTGTTAAAGTCACTTTTTAATGCATCCGTTTAAATTGGCTGTACTCTTCCCAGAAACATTGTACCCTGTTCCCATGGAAACTGGAGTAGCCAAGAATGTTGATTTTGCATTCTCCTCTCTATTGCAGCATATCAGGAGACACTTAAAATAAGATTTCTGAATGCCTCAGAATTAAATTACAGATAAGAGCAATAAAGTCACAGAATTGAGCAATCCAGCACTTAAAGCTGTTTCCATATGAAGTCACAGGAGGCTGCAGTCAGAAGGAAAAGAGCAAAGAGAATTTGCTTCTCCTGGTGTAAACCAGGGCCAACATGGGGCTCTGAAAAAGTTTCACTGGAAATCCTGGAAACACAAGCAGGATCCTTATTTTCAAAGCTCAATCCAAAGGTGGCTGAAGATTTGTGAAGCAGCATCTTTCATCCCCTCTGGGCCAGCAGATAAATTGTAGCTTTAGGTTGCACATTCTTTCTGTGCAAATTCTGTGCAATTTTACACCACTGTTTTCAGTCCATTGTCAGTGGTCAATGATCCTTCTGATTCCTCTCTGTGAGCAATACTTCAGTTGTCACCAGGGCTTGATGCCATCAGGACAGCCTGCTGTACTGAGAGGTCTTCAAGTGAAAATAAAACTGTCAAGCTCATCTGGTCTTCTCTAACTGATATAAATGAATCCAGCAATGCATGCCAAGCTTTTCATGAACTGTATGGTGTTATAAAAAACATGCTGCCGATGAGGTTAGAAACACCATCCTTTCTGCCTTGTGGTTTAGGATATATGTGCTGTACTGGAATGCTGGAAATAGCAAGATGTGTTAGTTTAGGCACTTTAATAAGAATGTCTGTGTTTATGAATTGGCTTAATTTGACTTCTTTACAAGCAATATCAGTTCTCCCTGTCTTAAATTGTCCTTTTTGTTGGTGGTTTAGACACCACTACTATTACTGGCTCCTGGCTGACTGCATACTTGACAAAGTTTGTCATGAGGTCGCAATTTTCTGTCAACATGAAAGAGGTGGCTATGGAGTAAATGCACAGAGACCTTGCTGCCATCTCAGAACATGTGTTCCAGCTTTCCTGTGTTTCTTCCAGACAAATACAATGTGAAGCTACCTGATAAAGACACCTTAGCAAGTGGAACAGTGAAGAACCCCAAATGCAGAATCATCTTATACTGACAGTGGTTCTTTGTCTGTATCTCACCTTTAGCCTGTCTTTGCTTTCGTTCCCATCTATATAATTATGTTAGCATTTATGTTGTCCAGCAACAGGTTTGTTTTCCTGGGCTGGGTGAAGCTGAGGTCCCACTGTTCTGAAGAGGTACCAGGTGGACTGAGAGATGGCAAGGCCAAAAAGGCTGCTCAGACTTCTGAAGTTTCAAGGAGCTGATGGGTACAGAAGGCTGCAGGCTCTTGTTTGCCCAGTCAGGGATTTTCCACCATAGGCCTGCCGGTCACTCTGGTCATATTCACATCTGGACACTGATGTGGAGTGCATTTCCTTGTCTCCTCCATCTCCCAGGCTTTTGTCAGTACTGCTTCTCTTGGGTTTTAGGATTGGGACAGTGTTTTCATGCTGTTTTGTGCAGTGCTAAGAGCTCTGAATCAAATTAGATCTCTAGGATGTTCCAAACTTATCAAGACAAAACAGATTTTTGGTAACACCATTGTTGCCTGGCATATAAAAAAGTCAAACAAACCAAACCCCCAAGTCCACCCCATGCTTTCTTTCGCACAGATACAAATCATCAGACATGAAACTTCCATATGTGGGAAGTTTATGTTCTTCAAATTTCAAAGCAGACCCATTCTTGCCAGAACCTCAGGTCTTAGAAATAAGTCAGTTACAGACCTAGATCTTCTTCTTTGCTTCATGTCTGTGCTGAATGATGTGGAATTATATATTTTCTCCTGGCTTAGTTCAGGAAGCTCCAGGGAGCTGAAAACGAGTAGTGCCAAATCAATTGAATTTGCTAATACCTTTCAACTCTGTCAGAGCTTGTTTCTACACCTACATGTGTTTAAGCTGTGCTGATGACATATATCTTTACATCCTGAACTACCTGCTTGTGCAATGAAAGAGGTGAGCACAGTGACAAAGGCTTGTTCTGCCTTTACACAGGTGTGGGGTTTGGCTCATGCCAGTCCTTCCTCTGTGGTTAGGGGTTACAAATCCAGAGGCTGGAAAGAGCTTTTGTAAAGGACAAAAACCCAGTCACTGGTTACTTCAGTGAGCAGAGGAGTTACACAGATGGATGTTGTAGCTGTGATGGTCTCAGTATACAAGAAAACCATGGTTTATAGAAAGAGATAATATTTTTATTAGTCCAAATGATTAAGAGGCTTGGAAAAGAGCTGGCAAGCTTTCAAGTATGTGAGACCTGAAGAAAAATGCCGAGACATAGCCTATGAATGAATTTAAAGATTGAAAGCATTTATCTTTTATTTGGAGTCCTTCACAGTTTCTTAGTATTTGAAACTCTGACACTAATTGGAGTTTATAAATTAGGTGAAAGTTCTCTTTTTACTGTCCTCCCCTGAATGTAGAGCATTTGTCTCTACGGGGAGGTTATTAATTTCTCCAGTTTGTCCCCACTAACTGTCCAGTTGTCTCCGCTTAAACATTTTTGCATAGGCTGCTGTCTGTAACCATCCTGACGCCATGGGAAAGGGTCAAGGCTGCCATGGAACCCAGCCACAAACTGCTTGGTGACTCTGGACACACTCCAGGTTACCCCCTCTGGGGGATGTTCACGGTACCTGCTCTCCTCTAAATTTGGATGAATAGGCTGAGCTCCTTAGAGTCCATCTATAGCCACCAGAGAGGAAAGAGTCTTTCAGAGTGTTTCAGAGTATCTAAATTAGTCTACACCCCTAAAGGAAGGACTGGAGAACCAAATATTTCTGCACCTCTTTTGCAGAGCTTCAGGAAAACCAGTACCAGCTGTACCCCACCAAACTTCAGTCTCTTACATGAGATACCCATGTCTCCCTTTCCCCTAAACACTGACCCTTTTATGTGTACATAAGCCAGAGAAGATGAATGTGCTGCCACCACATGCACCCTGGTTCACAGGCCTGAATTGAGAAGTTTTAGAGTTTGATGACTAAAGCAGATAAGTTAAATCTTCTCCTCTCTGTTTCAGAGATACTACAGGGACGCATACAAGCATGTACAGTGCTCCTTAGGGGACAGGAAGAGGCTATGAGTGCACACTGGTGTATTACTGCGCAGGGTGGACATCTGCTCTGGGTGTCCCAGACAACACATCACCTCCCTCAGCCCAGCTGAAGCTCATTTCAAAGTTATGACTGCTCGGCAATTCACTGTATTTTCTGGCTGCCCATCATCTGATGCTGGAAAATGCTATTCAGTCCTTTCAGCAACTCTGATGAATGTTGTACTTAGTGAAAATTTTAGTTTCCAGCTTTCACAGACTGGAATGGTGAAATTTTACCATAAAATAGAGGTTTTAGATAACTTACTGAAACTGAAAATTCCAAATGACACTTTTATGCTAAAGTAGGTAGTTTTAAGTTTGCACAGTAAGTGAGTTGTCTGCAGGTCACCAGGGACAGCCCACTCTTATCTTTATACATCACCACCTAGGCAGCTCCTGTAAGACAGGTGACCAGCTGTATGAATAACACACTTCTCATACATCAGCAACTGGAGATAAACAGCTGTGTCCCTTCTCCATTCATGTTGGAGGTGCACCTCCCATTAAGTTGGATTTCTGTGCAGAAACAGCTTCATGTGCCCCATCAAACCATAAATATCTAAACTGTCAAATGATGGTCTGGTTCCTGCTAGAGCATCAAATGGATTAAAAGCATTGCCTGTGTTTGATGATGCTGTTATAGCTCCTGTAGCATATTATGAATCATTACTAGAAGTGATATTTATGTATATTTAGATATTATATA
>WBMY01001920.1:0-173199 GCA_013397315.1 Donacobius atricapilla | reverse complement strand
CACATCTTGAGCACAGCTGCAATTTAAATCATTAAGAAGAGTATTAGTAAATATTAGCATACAACTAAATGCATCTCAAAAGATGTGGAGCTGATATAATGAGGTAACAAAATATAATTAATTAAAAAATTAAATATAACTAATTTAATCCTCATAATAAATTTATGAGGCTAAAATCTCTCCAAAACTCAGTCACCTGGATTAAATTACCAGCTGAAGGAAGGACCTGGCAGTTGCTGGTGGAGAGGGTCTGAGCCTGGGCTTTGCCATCATTCAGTTTAGGGAGTGGAGGGACAAGCCATGGGCACCACTGTAACGCCCCCATCAAAACTTATAAGAACTGTGTCCCTGAAGGGCCCTGTCTGAGTCACCGTGTCCCCCTTTTTGCCACTGCAGGTGATCTTGCAAGACACAGTAGGTCCATCAGGTCCATACTAATAAATACTAAGAAATGCCAGAGCTTCAGTGTTGGGTTTCCTCCAGTCTCTGGAGCAGTGATATGCCACAGGAGAGAAAGAGAGATGCATTTAGCTCTGGCAGTGTCAGGGAATTCCCTATATAGAAACTCGCAGATGAGGCTGGGAATGGGGCAGTCCTCCATCCTGCAGAGGAAGGGAAGCAATTCCTCCCAGACCCAGCACCTGGCAGTGAGTTTAACCAGGTGCATATGATCCTCAGGCTTGGCTTGGTATGGCTTGGCACTTTCAGGCAATCTGTATGTCCCATCACCAGTTACAATCAAGCTTCTCAGCTTCAGAGGAAGGTGAAAGAAAGACAAAAAGGGTAACCTAAAAGCCAAGTAAGGTCTCAGCGGGAGAACACTGACATTCTTCTTATTAAATTATTACATAGCTTTAATAAATGGTCTTTGTTTGTAATATTTTGCTTCATTTCCTCAGGAAATGAGTATTATGCAGCTGTGCTTTGCTTGTTTGTTTGTCTGTCAGGTTTACCCCCATTTAATAATTATTGAGACTCTTGGCTGGTTCCAGTGCAGTCTGAAGGAAGAGAAAAGGCATCACAGTGTTATGCTTTAAAATATTTAGGAAAATTAGCAGTGGGGCACAGGACAGAGAGTAAGCTAGGGGAAAAGGTCACAATATGAGTTCAGCACAGTTATTCAACATGAGAGAATCCACATGGAAGGGAGCCACAGGAAGCCCAAGAAATATTCTCTAAGTCCCAATGCTTAAGGAACAACATGCTGATGCAATTTTTTATAACCCCACAGCAATTCTAGTTAAACTGGCCCATTCCCCTGGATTTCTTTTAACTCCCTATTTTGTATTCCAGCAACTCCACTTCTAGCCAGTGCACCCCCTACCCAGTCTCATGACCTCTCCACCTACCTGCTACCCCAAACCAAACCCTACTTTTGACCCTATAGATCACCTGAAAGGATAGCTCTGGATGCAACAACGTATTTGCTTTTATCCTGGTGTTCAATGAGCAAGAAGAAAAGAAAGAAAAATCCTTTTATTGCACATTTTGGAAAAAATAGCTTTCTTTTTTTTTCCCAGCTTGTTGACACTGACACATTTTCCCTGTTGGAAAAATCAATTTTAGATGGTAATGGAAAACATGACCAAAATTTCCCACCTTGGTCTGGGTAAAACAAAACATTTGATTCAGTATAGTCAATCCAGAGTCTCCTAGCACCCCTTCAGAGCTGTCCAGATTGTCCTGCTTGGCTCATGGCACTGAGATGGTGACTCCAAAATGTGAAGTAGCTGCAGTGCCTCAACAAGGGCTCTCCAAGGCACCAGAACATGGGTTTTCCCTATGGAAAACTTTTAATGGATTTCAAAAACATGAGGAGAAGCTCTAAGTGGGCAGACATTCCTCTGCTTTGCTTCATGGAGAAATGAAGGTGTCTATAGCTCTTGGTAGATTTTCACAGTGTGTGTACACATACCCACATGCCCACATATCCACTCACCTGGACAAAAGGTTTCAGGGAAACACCTGAAGGAAGAAGAGCTGTTCCAAACAACATCGGCACGAGAAGAAAAGAGTAGGACATGACTGTAAATAAGCTCGCACCTAGAAATTAGGAGAAGACTTCCAGCCATCAGAACACTGAGGTTTCTCAGCAGCATCTCCATGGAAAGAGCAGAGGAAAACGTCTTGTTGTACTGTGGGGCTGGATGATGGGATGGCAGTGAGAAATGGAGCTGTGCCACTCTGATGGTCAGAAGAAGTAATGAGAAAATATATTTGTCACTTGACATAGCAAGTGTTAAGCCCTTATTTATCCTCCAGACAACTGCATATATATTTAATGTAACTACATGATGAATCCTGCTGACTCAATTTCTTGTAGAGACCAGAACATTCTGAAAGGCATGGCACAGATGGCTCTGGGCTTTTCTGCTAGAGTGGAGGACATGGCCACCACTCCGAAGAGCTCTTCCCTGATACATTGCTGACATTTTTGCAGAAGACCTTCCTCCACTGGGACATAAAGCACCGTAGTGCACTTTCCCTTTTCTCCCACCTTGCTCACTTCATTGTAAACACAGTACAAAAAGAAAAAGGTTTATCTCATCCCCTTGGAGGAACAGAATAACAGAGGATCCCGATAATTGACTGAGCCGGGTGAATATGAAAACCCTGCCATAATGCACAGCATGCCTCTGGCAGTCATCTCTCTCTGCCAA
Source organism: Donacobius atricapilla (assembly GCA_013397315.1). NCBI lineage: Eukaryota > Metazoa > Chordata > Aves > Passeriformes > Mimidae > Donacobius > Donacobius atricapilla. The sequence continues at coordinate 170,539 of WBMY01001920.1, read as the reverse complement.
CAGCAGGACCTAGATCAAACCTGCAGTACCATTATCTTACATTGGGCTGACTTGTGTCACCCCTACCTGCTGGCTGCCCCATGGACACATCTTCTGTTTTTTGTTATTGCACCAGGAAAAGTGAGAATGGGCAGGGGAAGAACCCAAAGTACCGCATAAACATACAATTAAAAGCGTCCTCACCCTCTCTCAGCCAGGCAAGTAGGGCAGTGAGCAGGACAGCTGTCTTTCAGTGCTTTCAAGATATATTTCAAGCTGTGCACAGCTGGAGCTATTCAGTAGCACACGAAGGAACTCTGTACCCTTGCCAAGGCTCCGCAGCTGCCAAATCTGCCTTTATTAGCATTTCTTGTTCTCCATAGCTGAATACAGAACAAGTCTGACATTATTTTTCATTCAACCTTCCCAGGCATGCTAAGGACATCACAATAATCACTTAGTGTGTGTGTGCATGTTTTATAAGTGTTTTCTTCTGCCNCCCCCCCCCACTCCCATATACACACGTAGAATGGGCAGGATGCAGAGCCGCGCTAAAGCATTGAGCATCTCTTTCCTATTCTGGTCAGTTATACATCTCAGCTGCATTTAAACCTCTTGTTATTCATTATCTGTGAGCTCTCCCATGAACAGGTCTTTGTCTGGGCCATGCTGCTTTTTGTAGGTGTCACTCTCATCCACACAGATGTCTAGAACAGCCCTTAAGTCCCACTTAAGTCCTCTTTTAAGGATCTAAGTGGCTCTCAAGTGCTCTCCAGCCTCTTCTGGAGTGAGGTGAACTTGAGCGTGCAAATACCTGCCCTGTAGAAGTGACACAGGATAGCTATGTCTAACTCAGTCTTTCTTCACTCTGCTGCCTGTTTAGGATTATTGCTGGTCACCTACCAATCAATAGATTTGAAGGTATTTCTTTGGCCAGTGACCAGAAATAAAATGAGCCCAAAATAGTGGGAATTGCCTTATTTGTCTGTTTTGCCTTCACCTGGCACCTGAAAACTTTCAGACCAGGTTTCAAGCAGGCTTGATGTAATAGGGCATGTGAAGGCATGAAAATCAGCTCTTCTGGAGAACACAAACTTCACAGACAAGTCACAGGCAACCCAGAGCTTGTCCCAACTCTTCAGGCAGTACTTGAAAGGACATTGTCAGGAATTATAACCCAGTTGCCAAAGGACAGGACATATATGATTTCTAAACACAAGTTCAAGTGTTGCTCTTACTATTTAATGGCTATTCATAATGTATTTAAACGTGTATATGATATCAGTCCTCTAAGTATCTGAAGCACTTGGCAGACAATGATGAGATCAGCGATGAGACACAAATGCCACTGTGATTACACAAATACTTTAGTTTTCATTTTTCACGTAGGAAAACTAAAACTGAGAATTTCTGTGGCTTTCCAGTCTCTGTCAGAGAAGTCTGTTTAAGAACTGGGAATAGAGCAAAGCTATTTTACTCCTGTAAATTAAATAAATCTCATCACAGAGTCGTGGAAGAAGAACAATGTACCTTAAAAGAGACTTTTGAAAATCTCATAGTCTGACCACATGCTAAAATAAGAGCCGGTTTACATCAGGTTGCTCAGGACTTATTCCAGCTGAGTTTTGAATATCCTCAGGGACAGACATTGCACAATCTCATTGGGCAAATTGCTCAGATATCTGACTACCCTCACTGGGAGACTTTTTCCTAATACCTGGAAGTTCTACTCATGTGAGTTGTCTCCATGGCCTCTTGCCCAATGTGCACCTCTAGGAAGAGTCTGGCTCTGTCTTCACTATATTGTTGTCTCATAAAAATAAATTATGACCACTTATGTCACCACCTCATAAGATTTTTGGCTTTATTGCTACATTTTTAATAGCTATGGTAAAGTCTTCCTTTTCTTAAAAATTACTCCTGACGACACAGCTAAGTATGTTCCGGATACTGTAGAAGAAATTGCATTTAGCGTAGTCACTCCCTTCTCTCAGTGAAGCGGAAAATCAATGCAATATGTGCATCTTGTTAGGGCCTACACTTCATTGTGCAGGTTTTCCTGATAAAGTCTGGCCATGAAAGCACTTTTCTCCAAAGGAAGTTTCTCTTTCTCCTGGGATTCATCCTCTGCAGATGCAAATTGTCATCACCCTATTAAGTCAACAGGGCCATGACGACTGCACTTGCCAAGCTGAGCTGAATAAAGCCTTACCAAAAAAGAGGCATGAAACCATATGGAAAGGATGTTATAAATACCAGGGAACCTGCAAAATGTGTATCTCTTTCTTTTGATGCAATAAAGTTACTGGCACTGTCTGTGGTGAGGTGTAATACAGTATTAAACTTGTAGAGCTGTCAAGTAAGATACTAGTGCCAGCATCAAAATCTACTAATTTTCTGGTTTCCGTGCTAATTCAATACTAATTGGCAATTATGTACATGTAGGGATAACTTGCTGTAAGCATGTAGATAGGTGTCTGTACAGTGTATATAGAAGATATCATGTATGTGCGTGAGGAATGTTTAATTTACCTTTCAGGGATATAAAAATACCCTTTTGGATGAAGGGATGAATAGAAAATTACAAAGGGTTTTTCATTAAGTCATAATCTTTCTCTTGTTAAAAAAAGGCAAAATCTGATAAACATACTATAGTCACATAAAACAATAGTGAGACCCCAGATCTGGAGGGAACCTAAAGGAATTCACATCTTTCCTGTTTTACGCAACAAACTCAAATGGGAAAAGGATGGCAGGGAGGGGCTAATTTGCAGTATCATTTCTGCAAACAGCGACTCTTTTGGGTTTCCTGGTCCACAGGGCACAGGAGAGCCACATCCAAGCATTATTGGTGTTTTTCTATAAGTCGTGTGCTAACATGGGCATTAATGGAAGCCAGGTTTGGCCCTGTGCCTTTTTAGCTCACCCTCCTAACACAGGGAATTACTCTGACAAGTATTTCTGTGCTCACTGTGGTGGTGTCCTCCAACTGCCTTTATCCTGCTGCTCAAAATTAGTGCACAGAGAGAAAGAATAACTGCAATAAGCTAAACATATTATAGGAAAAGTTCCTCTAAGCAAATGCTCTAGAGCTGCTTTTAATGGCAATTTCATTCCATCCATAAACATCTGAGCAAGCTGGACCCCTCTCAGATGCTTGCAGCATAGTTGCCCTTTGCTATTAATTTTTTGAATAGCTTTTCTTTGGTCCAAGAAACAAACTTATTGCAACAGATGTCCTTCAGAATGGGAATGAAATTCCATCAGACTTCAAATGAACTCTAATTACACTGCAAATAGGTGTCAGGAGTGTTCCCAACTTTAGCACTACAGCTCTGCAACCAGCCAAAGAGTGATGTGGATTTAATTTTAGTCCGTGTATGAATTGTTTGGAGTGTTTTATTATTTTATTTTCCAGCTATTTCTAAAAACATTTTTTTAAAAAGGGAAAAATTCATAACAGCAAACACATCTGTGTTACATATTTTCCCTGTGTGGCACTGCAACAGCTTCAGTCTACAAAAATTAATGGACTATAACAATATGGTTGGAATTTAAATGCAGAGTTGGCGCCAGAATCGGGAAACAGGCAACATTCCCTGACTGTAGAAATGTGCAGATCACCGTTTCTCACTTAGGCAGCTTTAAAAGGAAGGATATCCCTATATCCCTATGGGTGTCCAATTTATGTTGTCAGCATTCAATCCATCCATCCAGTGTATTGTGTTGTCCTACTCCCTCTGCTAAGATGCACCAAACTGATTCCCTCCAATGATGACATAATTTTTCCTTAATTACTAAACATAAAAATTTGTCCAAGAGTGTAGCTTTCATGGAAGACAGTTTGGCAGAGAGAGAATTTCAACAGATTTTTCTAATCCAAGTCATACATTGTGCATGGGCTGCCTCACGCACGAGGTACTGATCTCCCAACCTGTGATTGCGGGTTCAGCTCCCACATGGGTTACACTTCTTTCTCCTAATAAAAAAGTGTGAGGAAAAGATTGCTTAATGTACAAAGAAGCACAAAGGTGTTCATTAAATGAATGCTATGTAGAGACATTTCAGGCATTCACACATTTGTTGAGAACTCTAGTAGTGACTACAACAAGCTATTGGTTTAAGTGAGGTCAGTAAAGACTTCCATACATCTTTTCAGGCAAAAATAGCCTTTCTAAGGAAAAAGACAAAGATGGACTTACCTGGGTTATTTGAGCAGGCTGCATATATTTTGTCACCAAAGGGCTTTAAAGATGGGACAGTCAAACCTGTGGGGAATTAACAGATACTGGACAACCAGACAAAGACTAACTGGGTTCTTGAAGCCCTTCCCCTGCCTGTGGTTCAACAGTCAAAGACTCTCTGATTGCTTTGTCTTGCAAATTGTATGCAGACATTAAAGGATTAGTTTTTGATTGCTGCACAAGCTTAGCAAAAAGTCACTGAGACAGAATCTCCAACACCTAGAGAGAGAGTTTTGCTTGTTATTTGCACATTTTGTCCTCATACAACAGCTTTGTCAGTCTGACTATCCCTGGGACAACAGATTGAGATTAGCAGAATGAGGTGTTTGTTTCTGTTAGATCATATAGTACAGCTGGAAAAATAAAACAAGTGTTTGTGTATACAAGCCCTGTCCCCCATGTCTGAAATAGAAGCAGCAATTCAAAGCCAAACAAAGATGGGCAGCACTTGCTTTACTGAATATCATAAGCCATTTCTGAAAGAAAATGTATCAGGTACTTGCAGAGAAAAGATCTATAGGGAAGGAGCTAGAGGGACAGAAATTATAAGGTGGGTAACTCGTAGGAGCCAGGTGGAGAGCCCATGGTTATTGGAGCTGTGAGTTTTATCTGCCAGGTCTATCTTTGTCAGATATTTCTGTAGGTTCCCTTGCAGCTCATAGGAAGTCTGAATGCTGAGCTTGAACTTCCCCAAACTGGGCTCGTAGAGGGCTGGAAGTAGTTTCTCAGCTTTGAATGACTTCTTTCATTTCCAGGAGTTGGTATCTGTACCTCAAGTGAAGATCCAGTGGATCTTGACTAGATACTGGTGAAATCAAGTGGTCATGTCCAGTAGTAACAATCAGTGGAGCAGCTGCATCTCCCAAAGTGACAGCAAGTCATCTGAGGCACAGAGGACAGCCCTGACTCCCCTGTTAACCTTCAGTGAAGGGGAAATAAAACACATCAGCTTAAACCTCAGCAAGAGCCCTAGAGGACGGTATTCAAGCTGTCAGAAAGCACACCAGACACATTACCATGGCTCAGCTGGTGCCCAAGGAGAGAATTTCACATCTGAAACTTAAAAAGCACTTCAAATCCCTCGTATGCAGAAGACATTAATCTTTGAGATCTTCAGCATCTCCTTTCCACTGGGAAGGAGTGAGTGGAAGGCACAGGTCACATCCTATAGGAAGGACTGGGCATGAATTTGCAGGCTTGCCTGTGTTAATTAAACTTCCCTTCTTTTGATCTCATCAAGAGCCTTGATGGTGCCAGATTCTCACATCCAAAGGACTAAATGAGGCTCTGCCTATGGAGACCATGAAGTAGGAGAAGCCAGAGATGTGAAGTGAGAAAAATGAAGACTAAGGATTCACGAGGAACAGTCTTGGGACATTTGGCTCTTTGCCTAGAACACTGTCCATTATTTTTCCAAACTGAAGCACCAGAGACATTGGGAAGGACAATTTAATTCCTATCCATGTGAATAATAAATAGGATTGGTCTAGATCTGAGGTTATTGTTCATTCTGCATATTTTACCTAATCCTTGTCTTTTCTCTCTGTTCCGGACTTGCTAACCTCAGTCACCTGTACAGTCCTAATTTGGAGATTCCAGGGACAAGAACAGAGATTGGACATTTCTCTTATGTTTATTTAATTCAGTGTATTTTATAAAAATAAATGCTTCCTGACTGCAGAGCCCTGTGGGCTATCAACTTCCATTAATAAATTGGCCTTCAGCTTCTGAAAAAGTCTCCATAAAGTTTGTAGGTGGCCAAGAATCATACTTTTTTCAAGAATCATATTTTTTTTCAAAATATTGCTAAAGGCTACAAGATGTTGATTGTTTTCATTATTTTTTTTCAATATAAATTAATTAGTAACCTTTCCACATGCCATTTCACAGCTTCAGCTTACACTCAGGCCTCTGGGATCCCTTGGCTGCTTGATTCATTCATTTGAGGGCATAACTGGTGTCAATTTGTTGACAAATTTCAATGGTCAGGGCAGCCTGCCAGCTCCTTCTGTGACAAACTGATTTTAACACTATAAGATTCTCATTTCTGCAGCAGTGCATTAAGTACTTTATTGCTGAAATATGTGCAATGACACTAATGATGGATTTACTGTTCCTCTGAGGTGTGTAGGTTGGAAAAAATAACCAGGCCTTGCTTGGCTGGAAAAATTCAGTATCTCCCATGTATCTGAGTACATGAATGTTTTGTCCAGGAATGGTCCATTTCAGATTTGCGCCTTTGAGTGCAAGTCTGGCCCAAAACACCAATTAGAGGTACTACAGGTACAAGAGGAAATGAAGAGGGGCAGGTAGCTCTGAAAATGAAGGCGTAAGAGAGCAAGGTGAGTAAGAGCAAGGTGTGTCAGCTCAGGATAACATGAATTTTGAATCAGTTATCTTCTCCTGGGCTTAAACACCTCTAGCTCCTCAGTCAAGTGAGGATTTATAGCAGTAGATGATCTGCACAGTTCTTCAGATTCCCTCTACTGTGCAGTTGGAACATGGTGAGAATTTGTCTCATTATAATGACAGAGCAGAGATCTATGGCTTTGGCAAACCTTAAGTATGCTTATTTTCCAGAGGACTCCACATTTATGAACACCAAAAATTACAAACAAGGAAACCATCAGTTTTACTGTCCCCTACTGCCTCCTTGATACTCACAGAATCACAGAATAGGGGTTGGAAAGGACCTATTCAGTATTTCAAGGTTTGGGGTTTTTTTGCTTTTGCTGATATGTGGTTTTGGACTAAACCTGTAGTCCCCTGACATTCAGAGAGTTTGAATTTTAAAAAATTAGGTGCCCATACTCCTGTTACTGAGCCCTCCGCCACTGCTGAATTAGTGGTTTGATATCTGCTGTAGCAAAACTTCTTTCTGAGTGGCTGAAGGATGAAGACTCCAATCCTCTGCAAGTAGGTGGTGGACCAAGAGGAACTTCCTAAAGGGAAAAATTTAAACATGTGCTTAATTCTCAGCGAAGTGGAGCTAAGCACATTCTTAAAGGACTTCTGAGTAAGGACAGATACATGACCATTCTTAAGGATTTTCCTGAATCTTGGTTTGGGATGGCTTTTCACTGGGTTCAATAAGACTAGACTGGAAACCAGAAACCCTTTTTCTAAGTTTTGGTGGGTTGTATATTTGTTCAAACTTTGCCAGTGTAGGGAGGTAGAACAGCATTTAGACATGAAGAAAATGAATGAAACAAGATACCAATTGAAAACAGAGGCTCGACCATGGAGAAAATGGTCATTTAATTTTTCCTTCATATGCTTTTGAATTCAAGAAAGAAGTAAAGTAATAAACCCACCCAATTTCATTAGGTGGTTGAAATAAGCGTATATCATCAATGGAGATACGGGTTGCACGAGTGTCATCACCAAGCTCTTTTAACAGCCTTCCACTACTAAAAGGCTGAATGTTTTATTCTGGGTGCATTGCCCCAGCTCCATTTAATTTCAGTGGACATATGCTCTCCATCTGTGTGTCTGGGATACTTCCTACCGATGGCTTCCAAAAGGGACATTTCCCACATGCTTTCTGAGCTATCAGAAACAGCCCCATAATTTATTGGGCTGACCTGATCAAGACAAATGTGTTCAGCTCCAACCAGGGAAGGTTCAATAAAGACTGGGTATAGTGCAAGAGGAAATGTGTGCAGAAGGCTCCTGAAATAAGGTGCAAGACCAAAATGCTTCTGGCAATGTGTTCACACAGTTGCAAGCAAAAAGGACAGCACAGCTCAATGAATTGCTGCAGTAAGTGATCAAATGGCCACCTTTAGCTCTCTCCAGCTATCAGAGCACTTGCAAAGACATAAATGTTTATGGGTGTTGAGATTTGGCTGGATTCAGGGCAGTGGTGCTTTATGGGTATATTTGTACCATTTAGAAGAGAACTAACTTACTACTTTCTACAGTAAAAACACACATGGCAAGAGATTCTCCTTTTTGAGAAAATTTGCAGCAGGGTGAGTGCTCTGCAGTTCTGTCCTTTGTACACAAAACTTTGTTTCCTACAGCATCTCTGTGGGACAAGGTAGTGTTGTGGCAGATGACTGAACAAAGAGAGGACTTTATAAAACCATAAGGTTTTCTTTTGAATTGAGAAGTGGGTATACGTTACATATTTTGTTGATGCATTTTCTGTTGTAAAGGTATGCAATACAATTTATCTGTGGACATGCCATAGAAAAATCCATGCCTAATTTTTTATTTTCCTCAGAATCATTATACCCAAAGCTTCCTTCCTGCCAGGTATGGAGCCTCGGGCATCAGTCTGTGACTTCTGTATGTTTCACTTCTAAGTGTAGTTTTGGGAATGGTGTTTTCCTGTCTTTGAAATTAAATTCAGTGAAATCTTTAAAATGGTTTGGCTAAAAACCTGACACAATATTTATAATGGTTTGGCTAAAAAGATAAAAAAGGAAAATTGGGGTAAAGAAGGGGAGTAAAGGCAAAATGTTATTAAATGTTTGTGAAAATAACTTTTGTTTTTGTATTTCAGAGTCTGCCAAACTGAATTATATTTGATGTCTTCTCTGACTTGAGTTTGTTCTCTGGGGTGACACAGGAGTCCCTCAGCCTCATCTCAGAAATTGATATTTTATACACTCTGTTAGTAGGAAAAAAAAAAAAAGCCTCAATCCTAGGAAAGTGGTAAAGAAACCACAACAAACTAATCGGCACAGGCAGACAGCTGAGCAGTGTGAGAGTGACTTAAGTTTTATAGGATGTATTTGGAAACCTTTCTTGACAGTGATCCTTCTCAGGAGCCAGAAGGTAGCTGGCGGCAACTACATCCCCAAGAATATCTTACTGTTAAAATGTTATCTTCCCATCCTTAGAGATGAGGGATGGGTCAGGGGTACTAACTGTCTCTGGAAAAGTCCTCAAAAATCCTGTAAGATACAGGGTGAAAGCCCCATGCCTGGGTGACAGATACTGAGGCATTGTGTGCCTTTGGATGAAGGGGATTGTCAGAATTGTCTGTTGAGGTCCATTGAGAGCTGCTTTCAGGAGGTCATTTGTAGCACAGAATGATGAGGTGGTTGAATTTAATAATTTACTGGCAGACATAATTAGGTTCCAAGGGTTAGATTTATTTTTGTCAATTAGTTCTCCCTGCAGTCCCACAAGAAGATTCTTTTATGGAGACACCAGCAAAAAGTTCTGCACATAAATGGTCAACATGGCCAGTGTTAGCGTGCTATGGTTGGGAGGTGCAGTGCTGTAATTATATTAGAGATGATCTTTGCCTGGATTATTGTTATTTTTTGCTGTATGAATAGTCGGTGAACATGATACTTATATTTACTTGGTGATCTCATGAAAGAATTATTGTTCCTTCATTCTGGCAGCACTGCCAGTGTTCTCAGTCCTGTCCATAGATGAAGCAACATGCAGTTCTGGTTGGTGAAAGTAGCTTGAATTTTAAACACAGCCCACATTTTAAACCTCCAAGTTTGCTTTCACAAAATAGCTGAACATTTGCTGTCGACAAACTTTCATGTTCACATCATTCGGCTGTGGAATAGTCACAGAAAGTGACTGTGCTTGAGTTGAAATTTATTCTTTAACCTAAATGAATGTAAAAGACTGTTTTTCAGCCCTCCCCTACCCTGCATATTCGTGTGCTGTGCTTTAAGCATCACACTTCCTCATCCACCTAATTTCCACTGAGTTTCAGGTATGTGCTCGTGTTAAACAACTACTTATATATGTTTTTCTTGAACAAGGGAGCAGATTCTCGGCCCCAGAGCCAGGGAGGGTGCAGTTTGGGTGGAATTCCCAAAGTTTTACTGTCTCCAAATTCAGAGGAAAGTCAGGGCTGAGCTCCCTGTGTTGCCACTGGAAAGAAGTGAATGCCACGAAGACCTCAGAGATCAGGGCACCTTTTGCTTCTTGCTGTGTCTACAAAGGGAGCTGAAGGAGCCAGCTGTGAATTGATACCTGAGTTTAGATGAGATTTGGGTTGGAGGGGGAACCCTAAAACATGCTTTCTAAGCACTGTTCTAGGAGCAGAACAGACTGTAAGCATTATTTCAATTCCATCCCAGTTTGTGTTGCAACCCTATTTTTTCTGTACATAGTGAGTAAATATGAAAGCTGTAATGGTTATTATATCTTATACTGTCATTCCTGGAAGAGAATACTGTATGCTGCAGCTTCCAGAAAGGGTTTATTTTTAAAATCTTTGCTTATTTGTGAATCTTTTCATAGAAACGTACTATTTTATTTACCTGAGTTAAGTTCTGGATTCTGCCCAGGTTTTTCTCTTCAACTTCACTAACAGTGGGTTTCTGTCTGATCCTACAATCCCTCTGTGTTCTGCTCAGAGAAATTCCTTCCCAGAGCAAGCCCTGTGTTTGTGGAAGACCTTGCCTCTGGAATAGGGGTCCATGATTTCTCACGGTCAGTGATTAAGATGGCATCTACTTCAAATCCACCTGTGGAAACAAACAACACTGCAGCTGTGGTTTGCCACTGAAATGGAACACCACGCTCTCCAAATACAGTGGGGGAGACTGGATATTCATGGTGACACTTGGGGAGGGTAGTTTCTTCTGCACAGGGACTTCAAAACTCTTTCCAAGTACCCATGTACTGAACAAACCCACTGGACATACACAGGGAGAAATATCCCGAGCCTCCTGTTACAGAGATGAGGTGTAGGAAAATCACAGGTTTTATTTGGATGCTTAAGCTAAGATCCCTCTCATATAGGCATAGATGTCTAAAGTTAGACACCTGATTTTGATTTAATCTACCATAATTTACACCCTTTTTATAGGATTAAATTAATTTCCACCTGAAGCAACCCATGTGTCCCCAGTTAAGTACCTTTTGCTCAGGCCTTGACCTTTATTTTTCACATATCCTTGATATTTTCTGATTGCAGATGCAGTGTTGTTTAATGCCTACTACTTGTTACAGTCTGAGAACATTAGGTCTAACCCACAACATGCCCCAGAAATTGAGAGCCATGGCTGGCTTGCTTATTTCTGCAATGATGTCTCCCTAGTTTTGTGTTTATACACGTAATTTCACCATGATCACGGTACAAAGGTGTTGTGGCCTCAGTAGCTCATTCCCCTTCCTGAGAGTTTAGGCTCTTGGGAATTTTAAGATTCCTTTTTCTCTTTGTCTATAAAACCTGGAGAAAGATGGTTAGGAACAATTTAGGGAATTGCAACATTAATGGTTATAGGAGTCTTGTTTTCTCGTTTTCCCCTGTCAGCTGTAGTCCTGTGATTTTTAGTCCCCATGTGACACAGCATAGAAGTAAAGTCCAGATAATGACAATTCTTATGAAAATCAATTTTGTATTTTTGCATTTATCTAATGTGTGGTGTATAAAAGGGTAGATAAACTTCGTTGATGTGGAGAAGAGCTACTGCAATCCAGTTGGGCTTACTGAAGGTTTTAATCATGTATTTTGCTTTTTCCTCATTGGACACTGTTAACATATTCAAATTACCAAAAAAAAAGTCAAATTATTCTATATGCAACAGTCAAGGGCCTAATGAAATATTCAATTTGATAAAAAGATTCTTGATGACCACCCACTCTAAGCTATCACATCCACACTCACCTTCCAATTTTACATTAGGTATCATATGGTCTAAATTAAATGATGCAGGATGAAACCAGTGAATACATGCATTTTGATTCAGCTGGAAAAGCCTAAGACTTAATGGGAAAGCAAAACCCCACAGCAAAACCCCAAATCTGTCTTTTATTAACTACTGATAATAAAAGTGGCTTCACTCTCCTAGTGTAACATCAAGCAAGAGAAGATCAGTCTAGCCTGGGAATGCTCTTCCCATGTGGCAAACTTGAGTCAAGGAGCTAGAGGATGCCCTGTTTGACTGAGATTAGTTTTATTTTCTTTGGCTGGAAAATACAAAAATATAAAGCTTGTACTCCTTATAGGAAGGGCAGAATGCAGGGCTGCAAGAAGTGCCAGAAACAGCCCTGTTCAAACCCTGGGCCTTTTGTGCAAACTGGTGGAAAGTAAATAAGTAACCAGTTCTTGTGTCTGAGGAAAAATGATTCAGGGCCAGAATACATTAGAAGCAGGTACTGTCTGTGGAAAATGGCTGAGAGTTAAACTGAAGGCCTGAGTGTGAATATTTGTTAGTCACTCTGAGGAGTTCTGCACTTCAGTTGAGTTGAAACACACGGAGACCAAAACATGTCCACAATGTTGGAACAGCTGCATCTTAACTCTTATTCTTAGGTTTACTTGAATAAATATCACCAGGGCCAAGACCTATCATAAAAGGCTTTAGAAAGCTGACAAAGTAACAAAGACGCCTCACAAAACAGGTCTCAGGTTGAAAGCCGGGCTAATATTCCCTAATCCCAAAGGACTTTTCAAACAAACATATCCCCACAGAGGTCTATTTACTCAACAACTGGCATTTAAAATAGGTATATTACCAAGATTCAGCATTCCATGCCTCTGTTTATATTATGAATATCAATATCACAAGACAAGGAAAGGGGCTTTGGCTCTTATTATCTTCATGGCTTTATGATTCTGTCTTTCCCCATTCCCTCCTAAGATGTCTTTGAATAGCTAGGAATGAATAATGTCTTAATTGCCCATGAAAAGTATACTTAACTGCTAATATAAATATATACTCAGAACAAGAACTTCAGGCTACAGAATTACTTATTATTTAGGAACTGTAATTATTAACTAAGTGGGTAAATTAAGATTTTTCTTGGTTTCTCAAATTCATGGTTGTATCAGGTTGTTGATAGGACTAAAACAAATTTTACTCTGGTTTTAATTTATTTCTGTTTGTCTCTTCTCCCTGATTCTAAATATGCTTGTTAAAGGGAAAAGAGAGACGATGAAAGAAAAATAAATATATACTTTATTTCAATTGCCTACTACAGCTTTCAAATTAAGTCTATAGGTGAGCGTAAGAGAGAAATAACTAAGTCACCAGGGTCCTCCATCCATTGCTCAGGAGATCATTTCACAAAGGTTTAGGTATTTGAAACTTTGGGTTTGAGTTTATCCTTGTCTACCTGTTTGTCTTTCAGCATGTCTCCTGGCAGGACACAACTTCTCAGCGAACAGGGGTCTACAAGCCCTGGAGGTGTCCTGGTGATGGGCTTCAGGAGGTGTTCAAGAGGACTTTGTCTCCTGCTCATTCTTAACATCCACTTTTCTTAACTTCATGAAGTATCCTGCGGTCATAGGGAGCTGAAGACAAATTTGGGTTTACTTTTTGTGTCTGACACGAAGCACGAACAAGGCATTCCCATGCGCCTTCAGACCCTCCTAACACAGTCCTGTGGATATCAGCACACCTTGTCTATGAGGCAAGACCACTGATGTTGGTGCCCCACCAGCCCATCGGCTGACAACTACTTCTGCACGTCTTCTCAGATGCCTCTCCCTCAGAGAGGATGCAGGTTCCAGCGGCTTGGCAATCAGGTGGTCTGCTTGGGGGTGCCAGAACATGGCTTTTCTCCAAGGTAGGAAGTGTATTTATAGGGGATTTATCTGGTTTTATTTGTCTTACCGCAGGGATGTGTTTGAGCAACAAAGCTCACTGTAACCGTGCTATCCACATTATCAGCTCTTCTTGGCAGCGGAGTTCAAAGACGTTCACAGAGCTGGAAAGCATCACTACCCCTGAATTTGAGTATATGGAAACTGAAGCATGGAGATAACAGCATTTAGTTCAACAAACACCATCCCCACTGCTACACCAGTTATCCTATGTAATCCTGCAGAAACCAACAGCAGTGCAAAAGCAAAACTCTTATGAAAGGCTGCTGGAAAGTCCCCACTCGAATGGTAGGAGTGTATAAAGCACAAAGCATGAACACATCAGAGTAGTCCTGTTCCAGTTGATAACCCCAGAGAGGAGCAACACTTTTTTATGCTAGAAGAAGATCTAGTGTTTGCACATGTTCAGTCTTACCTGTGCTAAGGGCTGAAGGAAGCAGAGAGAACATTTCCAGTGTGCTGTGTGATGTCAAAGTGACTGTAACCGTTAACACGGCCCAGCCCTGTTTGTGTGACCCGAGTGCAGGGGGAGAGGAGCATGCCAGTGTTAACTGAGATAATTCAGGGATGTTCTGATGCATGAGATGAAGGGACAGACTGCCTAATAGTTGAATCCAGAGTCAAAAGGCAGCATGTTGATGAATGGCTGCAACCACTGAGCCCTTGAATCATAGAATCATTAAGGTTGGATAAGACCATTAAGATCACAGAGTTCAACCATAAATATAATGCTGCCAGTCCACCACTTCAAGGCTGAACTTGAGCACAAGGTTTCAGAGGCAGCAGACACATGGTGAAGATCTGCAGACCAAGATAGCAACAGCTTTTCACTTATTGACGCCATTCTCCATGGATTATGATAGCTCACGAGGCCACGCTGATCGAGCTGTGCACATGCTGACAGCTTCATTGCATGCAAAACTGTATTGGTCTGGGCTTTCACTTCCAGATGTGGAAGTGTTGTGTGCAGGAGCAATGGGGGGTTAACACCAAGAGCAGCCATATGAGACATCTCTTCCTTCTCCAGGGGAATACATGATTCCATGTAACTCAAGGCCATGTACATGTCTTAATATTTCCCATTATAGTACTGAGAACTGTGGCTGCAAGTCTCATGGGAAATGAAAAAATGGCAAAAATATTGCCCCTTCATGTTATTACAAATGATGTTCCAAAGATGATGTGCTAAAGTCTAAGAGGAGGGTTCAATTCTATTGTCACTTGTGGTTTCGAAGATTCTGCAGTGAGATTTTGATCTCCATTACATAGATTAGAAAAGTTATCTGTAAATAAATAATTCTTTGAAGATAGAGTCCTCTCAATTCAGTCTAACAGCCAATATATACTGAGGGTGGGCCTGACTTCTCCTCTGGCTGGACTAGGCTTCTCAAAATTAAATGTTGATGGGATAGTTTCTTGAAGATACAGATTGTCCAGTGCAAGCATTTAGCAAATGAAATGATGTGAAGGACATGGCAGAAGTGTAGAAGAGAGAAACCCCTGAGTCAGATCACCTGCCATCACCTCTGCCCATTATATCTGCAGCAGTGAATACATTAATGCTCGTAGTTTGTCCTAAAATTTCCTTTACGTTGACAGAAGTTACAAAAAGGCAAAATAGGACGTGAACATGTTGTCAATACTCAAAGCTCCCTTGAAATTATAGAATTTGCAGAGAAAAAATCTCACACAGTTTTGTTTATAACCTTTCAATGTAAAGGTCATTTTAAAAATCACAGACTAAAAGAAGAAATATCTGGGAAGGAAAAATCACTAAACTTAAGTGTTTCTTTCAGTGGTAATGAAAGGGAGAGGAATAGTACATGAGTAAAAAATAATTCTTTAATTTAAAATAGTAAAGTTCCCCAACATGATACACAAAAAATTTTGTTTAATTAAAAATTAGTTATTTCATTGTTTTAATTTCAGATTGAAACTTGGTGTTACAAGTTTTGTTAAAATAAATATTCATTTTCTAGTAAGAGACATTTTCCAAGGAAAATATATCCATAACATACTTCATGCAAGTAAAGAACACAAGTGTGTTATCATTTTCTTTGAAGTATCCTATCCCTGGATGTAGCTATCTTTAATGTTTGCTTGCAACCATGGAAGCAACACATTTGCCCTTTTGGCACCGTAATGACTTTATCAAGACTAAAACAAGGGAACTTCAGGGTTTAAAAAACATAAAGGAATTCAGCTGTTCTTGTGAGTCTTTTGTGTTATCTCTGTAACAGGTCTAACACTCTTCTGCTTCAGAGAAGTGAAAGCATTGACATCTTTCCAATAATCCCTGAAATGTAGTGAGTTCAAGGAGGAATGGAGACACAGGTATCTCCCACGTTGCAGGAGAGAAAATGGAGATGAGATGGAGATGGAGATGGAGATGGAGATGGAGATGGATGGCAATGAGGACAGGGGAGCAGTGAGAGGTCACATATTTTCTTAGACTTGCTTGTACAGGTGGAAAGAAACCAAAAATTCTGCATCTAAGTTCTGAAGTGCTCAGAACCAAAAAGCAGAAAATACCAGTACTGACAAGCCTCATCTCACAGGCTGCTCCGGCTTTGTTAGGTGTGTGAAATACCTGAGCATTTGTGAAGTGGCCGGAAGACTGAGTGGGCCAAAGCCTGTGAAAGTGGGAGAGGAGTTTCCAATAAGAGAGGGATGACTGAGAGAAAACTTCTTATCTTTTGCTAAAAAAGAGGAAGGGGAGGTTTTTGTATTTTCTCTCTGGGTTGTCTACCCTAAAGGGACATTCCACATTTTGGACATAAATCCAGATTAGCAGGATTTAAATCAGTTGTTGTTCATCTACCTTTGAGATGATTCATCTCAATGGATCACCGTTTCTTGAACTTCCTGAAAGGGCAGTTGCTTTGACTGACACTTAGAAGGGCTGGATGATTTCTTGTTGCAATTGTTAGAGGGTTAGCATCAATAAAGAAAATATCAGCATTACGGTTAAGATCCAGGTTCCTTAGCTGAGGCTTCCAATTGCCATTTTTGTAATACCAGTAGCTTCCATCCAGCAGCTACTACCAAGATCAGTTTACCTTGGGCTTTTGCTGCAGCCAGATCACCAGTAATTTTGTCTGTGTGAGCAATCCTGATAATACAGCACTGCAATCTGTTGCAGCAGGTACTGTAAAATTCAGATGTGGAAACAGAAATCCTCAATCCTTGTGCCATTGTGCCACACCAGGCTCCTGCCTTTGGTGCACACAGCTGCTCCCAAACCTACCCGGAGGGAACAGCTTGCCTGTGTGGCAGCTTCCCAGCTGCATACTGGCAGATTGTTCCATCCTCTCAGGACTTCCATCCAAGGGCAGTGCAAGGATACTGGTGCTGATGCAGTGGCAGGCAGCTGAAGCAAAGCTATAAAGCCCATTTCATCCACCAGGGTTGTGCCAGCAGCTCCTGGTGCTCAGCACTTCTCCTAGCATGGCGAGCAGAGAGCAATACCCCCCTGCCGCCCTTCATCTTCCTTTTCAGGCAGAGCTGAACAGTCAGCAATGTGACATGTCCAAGGCCACCCAGAATGAGCACAGAGCTTGGAATAGGATCCATGTCTCCTCACTCCCAAGACCAAGGGGGCCGGTTCTGGCTTTTTTATTTTTATTTTATTTTTTTAGGAACAAGACCTTCCTTCCTGTAGGTTGCTGAGCTCCCTGGCACCGGCCATTGCAAACAGCCCTGGCTTCACTCTGTACAAGAATGGACTGGCACAATTTCCAAGTGATCCAAAGGCAGTCTGCTGGGACAGAGGGAGAGAGGCTTCCAATGCAAACAATGCAGGGAAAGCATTATGCAAATTTGCTTCTCCATCCCCTTCCTTCCCACTTTTTCTCTTTGCATCATGTTGACAGAGGTTGTTTCTCCTGGCTGTGGCCTGGCTTCTGCTGCACTCTCTGTGTGGAATTCTGCAGCCCCCCGAGGGAGAAGTGCTGTTTCATAGAGAGGTTCAGCATTTCATAAATAGGCCTAATTTCCCATGGGTGTGAAACCCAGCCTCCTCTTAAATGTTCCATAAAGGAAGCTTGCCCAACCCATTAAAATAGATAGAGAGAGAAACAGGGAATTAATTAAATAAATATTTTTTTCTTCGGCAGTTCCAAGTTGGTTTGTTTCAAGGAAATTGCTTGTGTTTTTCTTTTAGATATTGAGTACTTCTACAGAATCTGGCTGTGGGTGATGGGGTTGGAGGGCAACACCCACCTGCTCCAGCACTTTTCCTCCAGATTTGTGGTGGGGATGCCACAGTCAGCTTGATAACAAAGTGTGTGGCACAGAAAGAGAAAATTTAAACCCGAAGTTACATTCAGAAGAAAAGTGAAAGAAAAATTTCAACATGTCAAAATAGTATATTTTGACACTGTCAGAACTTTGCTTTTTCATATGGTTGAGGAAAAGTTTTCAGTTGAGGTGACATTTTAATCTCTGAGAAGAAAGGCCTCCCTCAAAGCTTTTTCAAATAGTCCCAGAGGACATGATTCATTTCTGAATGAAATCCATTTTCTAATGGATTAAGTACTATTCTCTTCATTTTTAAAATGCAGGAGGAGAACTAGGGAAACAGAACAAGTCCAGGGGCACACAGGCCTGAATCCTGGTAACAGCTTTGCCACTTGGTCTGTTATACTTGAAAATGCCCTTTGGCACAGCCACTTTTTACTGTTAAAAACAAAGGAAAACCTTTTGCAAGAACCTGTTTACTGTGCTGACAGGAAGCACCAAGTTAACCAAAAATATGTGTGTGATGTACAGGAGCAGCGCACCTCAACCCTTTGCTGTGTCTGCAGTTGTGCTTGGCAGAGTGTGATCAAAGGCTTTGCTCTGTTTTTCTACCACATTTATTTTTTCTAAATCAGAGAGCATGAATGACAAGGCATACCAGGGTCTTGAGATGCACAAAAGATATTTGGCTTTTTGCAAGAGCTGTGCACCAGATCTCAAAAATCAGGCCCTCCTCCAGGGTTTGAAATTCAGCTTAGAAAGAGCAGACCACCATAAATCATTAGTCACTTCTGGAAATCTCAGCCAACTCTTCACAAAATGAGAAAACCTTCCGCTGAAAGTTAAAAGAACAATCCATAAGTGGTTTTAGCAGCTACTGTGCGTCCTGGCTGTACTAAGTTATTTAACCTGAGACTAAATTTCTTCCCAGGCTCCTAGCCCAACATGGCATGTTTTCTCTGCTGGAGATTCAGTTCTTGTACATCATGTAGTAAATATAAAAAAGGAGGTTTACAGCCCAGTGAATAGAGAAATCTCTTTCCAGGTCAATGCAAGAAATTATAGAGCGTTGGAAAGCCCTAGTTTTATCTCCTGCCAAAGGAGGGATTAAGCTACAATGATTCCCAGGCCCAGGGTCTCTTTTTTTCCTTCGCCTCTGCCTTCTTTGAGTGGAAATTGACAGAGACGAGTTTTCACTCCAAACAGCTGTCTGTTATTTGAATGGAGTCAGTTTCTAATCCCACACATGACTGCCATCAGAGGCTGCTGTAGTGGAAATGTTTCTAGTATCAAAACAAAGCCTCTGGCACAAAGATCTGTTTGAGAGGGCTCTGTGCGTAACCTCTGCTTTCAAATGCTATCTTTTCTCTGAAGGCACTTCTCTGCTGGCTACCAGGCCAGTCATTACCCATTTAATGGGTAGACTGTGGGGCAGTTCATGCAGGAGGGAGTGCAGGAAAGGCGCTGGAGCCCTGCCAGCTCCACAGGGAGCCATGGAACCCACTGGGCAGCAAGCACTGCACCCCAACCACAACTGAGGCAGCTCCCCAGGCATAGCTCTGGTGGGGACATGCTGTCACTGGGGAGCTGGGCTGCAGGGAGGGCCAGCACTGGCCAGCAGCAGTGAGCACACCTGGGAGAGGAACTCCTCCACTCCGTGAGACAACAAAAAACAAAAACTGTTCATGCTCTCTGGGCAGGCTTTAGTAAAGCCTTTGACATTGTTTCTCACATTATTCTCCTGGAGATAACTGGCTGCTCATGGCTTGGACAGGTGCACTGTTCACTGGGCAGAAAACTGGTTGGACGGCTGAGCCCAGAGAGTGATGGGGAATGGAGTTGCTTTCAGCTGGGGCCACCACCACTGATGTCCCCCAGGGCTCTGTGCTGGGGCCAGTTCTATTTAATGTCTTTACTGATGATCTGGACAAGGGGATTGAGTGCATACTCAGTTTGCAGATGACACCAGAGGGACTGGACAGGCCAGATCAGCGGCCCAAGGCTCTGAGGTTCAACAAGGCCAAGTGCCAGGTCCTGCCCCTGGGTCACAGCCACCCCTGCAGCGCTGCAGGCTGGGGCAGAGCGGCTGGAAAGGGCCCGCTGGAAAAGGACCTGGCGGTGCTGGCTGAGAGGGGCTGAACATGAGCCAGGTGTGCCCAGGTGGCCAAGAAGGCCAATGGCAGCTGGCCCATGCCAGCAGCAGGGTGGCCAGCAGGACCAGGGCACCGATCAACCCTCTGTACTCAGCACTGGTGAGGCCTCACCTCGAATCCTGTGTCCAGTTCTGGGCCCCTCATTCCAAGAAGGACATTGAGGGGCTGGAGTGCATCCAGAGAAGGGCAATGGAGCTGATGAAAGGTCTGGAGCACAAATCTGATGAGGAGCGTCTGATGAGGGAACTGGGAATGTTTAGCCTGGAGGAAAAGAGGCTCAGGGGAGACCTTGTTGTTCTCTACAAGTCCCTGAGAGGAGGTTGTAGGCAGGTGGGAGTCGGCCTCTTCTCGCAAGTAACTAGTGACAGAACAAGAGGAAATGGCCACAGGTTGTGCCAGAGGAGGTTTATGTTGGATTTTAGGAAAAAGTTCTTTATGGAATGGACTGTCAAACATTGGAACAGGCTTTCAAGGACAGAGGTGGTCACCCAAACCTGGAGGTATTTAAAAGATGTACATGTTGCACTTGGTGACATCTAGTAGTGAACTTGGCAGTGCTAGGTTAATGTTTGGAGTCAATGATCATAGAAGCCTTTTCCAACTGTAATGATTCTATGACTATAAATTAAGAAAAGATGTGCTCTATATTGCATAATTATAAAGGAGAAAAATCAATATAAGATGCTCAAATGAAAATCAGTAGTTGGAATCCTTCTATTTACTTTTTCTTTTAATGTGTGTTTTCCCTCCTTCAATTTTCATTTAGAAATTGGAGCTTCAAGTGAAGTGGGCTGAAATAATGAATGGGATTGTTCTGAGAATTGTAATTCCCAAAGATCAGTTGCTGGAAATGCTCATACCAACCATTAATACTAAAATGTCTAGGAGTTTAGGTAAAATAAACACTCTTGGTATTTCTCTAGTTACTTGCCAATCCGTACTTGTTTTTCAAAAATTCAAAAGATTGAATTGAAAATGCTGATCTGCACAGCATTTGATTCCAAAATATTGTTGCCTTTGCTTGCCTTAAGTTAGGAAGGAATATCCCAGATGATGCCTCTCACTTTGAGATGTCATAAAAGAGCAAAGTTCTCTACTGCTCATGATGATAATTTCCTTCCTGAATTTTGGCAAAGGAATTCCTGTTCGCCTCATGCCCTATTTGTTAGGCCATGACAGCAACATTTCTGTTGTTAAAAATTCTGTCTACTAATTCCAGCAGGCCTTGCTTCTCAGTACGTGCTTAGAAAGCAGCGAGGACACTGCACCTTGTCTTGGTAACACTGAGAAAAATAAGACTTATCATTGAGTTAAAAAGGAACAGAAGGAGTCTGACCTTTCATTGGTGCTGCAGAAGACCAGCATGCCAAGTTTCTTAATAGATGCTGAAAGTAGGACTGGACTAATCAAATTTAAGCATTCAAAACTGCACATTTTCAGCTAGGAGAGAGGATGAAAATTGCAACACAACATCACAGATCATGGTTCAGGGAGCTCAAGTAACTCACTAAGAGCTGCACTGAAACTTCAGATCAGGAGTAGGGACATGCCTGGACTCCAAAATATGAGGCTGTCATTTCTGCCAGAAAACATGGAAAGAGGAGATGAATCCTCCAATGCCAGAACAACTCTGCTGAGCTGCAGTGCCTTCACCTTCCTCAGACCATCCTTCACATCAAAGTACAGCAGGATGATTCCCACCTCTCCCACAGCCAGATTTTCTTTGGTTCAGAGTGGATCAGGAAAATATTCACTGTAACCTCAGCCATACTCTTTGAAAGATCAAGATCTTTCTCAGCCCTTGCTGGGGTTGTTGGAATGAAATGATCTTCAAGGTCCTTCCAACTCAAACCATTTTAGAATTCTATGCAAGCAAGCATGCTGAAGATAGGCAATGAAAGGGGAAAGAGACCAGTGAGGGGGAAATGGTACCTGAATTGGTGAAACACGCACAGTGGGAAGGGCTGGAGCTTGATGGGCCTTGACAGTGCTAGCACAGCCCCCACAAAGGCATGTTGAGCACTTTAGATAATGAAAAGCTCATGCTGAAGCATGTCTCTCTAATTAATTATTGCATTTGGCAGAGTAATCCCTCTCAAATTGACTTAATGCTCAGTTCAAGAAGCTTTGGAAATTCTGGCAGGGTCATCTCACCACGCTGGTGGCTGCTATTGGGACTCTCTGAGGTGCCTGGCTGGCTGTCCCTGCCTGCTGGAGGCACACGGTAGCTGAGGCCAGTTGTACTTCCATGGTGGAAGGGAGGGCCTGCCAAAGCAAAAAGCATGGAGAGGCAGCTTGGAGAGGCTGGTAAGTAGACACTGGCTTGTTGCTGTGGAGCACGCTTGATTTAAAAGGGATATTCCCTCCCCTCCTTCATCCATGGCTCTCGAACTCCGAACTCCTATTTGTAATTACATATCCCTCATGGGGAAATACCAACTAGAAACAATTTTCAATCCAAGCTGAAAAGCTGCTGTCAGGAGCCCCACAACAGCTAATGAGGAGCAATTAGGCCAAGCCCCTTGGCAGGCTCCTGCAGGAGGTGGCTGCTGGATCAGAATGAGAGACATCTCCTGGGAGCTGCTGTGGAGAGGGAAGGGCAGCAGTGTGAGGGCAGGTCGAGATGATGGGCTCCAGAGTCCATCCTTGGGCCAAATCATCAGTTGCACCAATCCAATGATCTGTGATGCAAATCCAAGGAGAAAAGCCTCTCAGGGTGGTGGGACATGAAGATGCAGATGGAGGGATGAGGAGGCCTGACTTCTGCACAGTCAGCACAGCCTTTTCTGTGGCTTTGTGCAGAGGCAGAGAGGCAACAAAACCAGAAATGTCCGTTTGCATTTTTGTTCTTGTAGGAAAAAAGAATTTTCCCCTTTTTTTTTGCTGAAATAACCAACCATCTGAAGACATGATCCATCCTGCTTTCAAAACCAGTGATGTGACTTCAGTCCAAAACCGCCAAGTCCTTTGTACGGGAGAAAGGGAATTTTGCTCAGATCTCTGTCCTGCATGACCTGAAGCATCTGTCCTGACGCACCAGGAGCAATGCCTAATGGTTACACACGGGCAAGAACAAGTGGGATTTCTGGAAAACCGGGACATCTCAGGCCAACCTCTCCACCACACCTAGAATTTTTTAAAACTGTCCTTCAGCTGTTCTTTAGCTTAGGGGTTTCTCCATCTTCCTGTGTAAAGTGCAAATAAAATCCTTCTGCATTTGACAGATTCTGTCTGAAGGGAGGTAATGATGTCTATTGATCAATTCAATTGCCTCAGCAGGTCACACCAGCTGGAAAAGATTATTTACATCTTCATTTTCTCACAGTTTGGGACAAGGTGACAGTTATGGGAGAGCATTCTTGGAAGTCAATGGAAACTTCAGACTTCACTCACTATCACAACTGTAGAAGTGGGACATTATCTCTAACAAATGCTTTTTAAATTGACAGCAAGTTTTTCTTTCCAAGTAAGCAGCAATGTTCACTATGGTGGCTTACTTGGGAGGTAAGTTTCAGCAATTTTAATTTTTAACATTTTTCAGAATTTTATAAAGACATTTTATTTAGCATGACTAAAATGTTTGAAGAAATAATTTAAAGGGAAAATAATTTTTTGGATCATTCTCTAGCTCCTCTACCAGAGAAGACCTATCTTAATCTACTGTGTTTCCAGGTCAGAAATTGATTGTCCTTTTGTATCACTTAAAAGAACAGAAAATAGCCAAAACCTCTTTGTAGAGTGGGTAGGAAGAGAAAAACTGATCTACAGTGTTTCAAATCTAAATTTCACTGCTATAAGACAGGGAAGAAACTTTTCCTATTCATCCTAATGGTAGACTGAAAGATTGGCTTATATTTTTATTTCCTTCCCAAGCAGCTTTGCTGGTCTGTAAACCTTTACAAGTCATGCTCAAAATTGCTGTAACTGATATGCAGTTTATGAGGCATCCCACAGACTGACTCTACACTGCCATTATTTTGGGGCCATTTGCCTTTCCTGGGCCTTGCCAGGAACAGATAAGTGGAGATGGAGGGGATAGCATGAAATTCTTTAAACAAATGCTTTCTCTCATGCACATCCCACAAGCCACGAATGCTCCAGGCGATTTTTGCCAAGGGTTGTTCAAAAGTTTTTTTCTGAGAAACAACCCCTTTGCAGCATCATCCTGACCCCTCACAGCCCAGCAGAGGGTTTAGGGGGACCTGGAAGGCACTGTGCTTTTGAGGGCATTGGAGAAGAGGGAAACAAGGACTGGAGATTTCTGGCTGGGTGGTTGTGCATGACCATAGAGGGGTGGGAGGACCCCTGTCCTCTCTGGGTGTGTTGTGTGTGCACACACAGAGAGAAATGCACAGGGCTTCCAGAAGGGATGTGCAGGAAAACAGGTCGCTGAGAGTAGGAACCTTCAGATAAGCATGTCCCAGCTCTGTTTTCCTCCATGATCATCAACCCACTCCTCGTCTGTGAGCCTCTCCCTTGCTCTCCCTGCCTCAAAACAAAAGATCCGTTCAGGGAATGCCAAAGTGCAAGTGGATAAAAACGAAAAAAAGCCATCATCTTTCCCTCTGCTCCTCTTAGGGTGTCTGAAAGGGCATGATCAGCATGCAGAAAAAACCTGCTGACTTCACACTCTGCTGGAGAAGGGGTTTGAAACCAACAAAAATAATTGTCACTGTGTTTTGCCAGAGTCAATAAAAGCACTAAGGGCCTGGCAGTGTCAAACTTAGGAGAAAATAAATTGCCAGTTCATGAGCACTCCCTACAATGTATCCTGAAAAGAAGTTTTCTTTTCTTTCTCCTCAGAAGAAAAAAGAGGGAGAGACGTGAGATGGGGGAGGGCCTGGCAACATGTATTTCATGTCTAATGATATTGTTTTAGTGGTGAGCCATAAAATGTGGGGTCTCGAATGATGGCATAGGAAAGAATGAATAAAAACCCTGCTCACACTGATTGCCTGTTGAATCACATAGTAAAGTGCCTTATTCCTAGGGACAGCCAAAAAGTTGCAAACGCAAAGGAGTGACACGATCTATCTTTTCCGAAATATCTATAGTTTTGGATGCCCAGCCTGAGACGCAGTCAGGTCTGACTTCAGGAGGGGAAAGAGCTCAGCAAAGTCTCCAAATTGCTAACATGTTTTAGCCCTGAAAAATGAAGGTGCCTAGTGTCACACCTAGAAGGGATCAGACCCAGGGGAATCAGACTCTCTCTCCATAATCATGCCTGGTTTTACTCCCCAGCTCCACCAATCTCCCTAATAACATTGGCCCCAACCTTCAGAAATATTGCCTCACCTAAAGCCACCAGTCACTTTTAAAAGCCAAAGCCAAAACCAGAATTCTAATAGTTTCCAGAGATCATGAAAACATGAGGAAAAGCCATTTTCAGGAGATTTTTTTACTGAATGTTTTAACAAAACTAAACAGAGTATGGTAGAATGTAGAGATTAAAAAGTCAGGCGGAAAATACAGTGCTATTTGTGTTGCCTTCTCTGTGTTGTTCACCCTTACACTAGTAACCTCCTAATTTAGCCCTGTTTGTATTAGCGCTGTTAGGTGAACAAAATGAGGGACTTCACTTTCAACCCAAAGCTATTCCTTGGATGTTGTTAGACACCTATGCAGACCTTAAACATCTGTGGTATTTATGGGCCCACAACTACTCAGTGTACAAAAACATTTTCTCTATGAAGAGGCACACGCTGCCCCAATGATATTTACCTGTTATATTTTAGTTGTTTTTAAGCAAAAAAATGTTCAGTGAGTTCAGAGTGATCCAACGAGCATGAAGGCAGCAGTTAACGCAGAGAGATAAGAAAAATTAGCAACACGCAGAAGTAGGGATGGGGTTGAGACGAAGTGATCAGCCAGTGATCACTTTTTCTTTGGAAACATCCAAATGGATAAAAGAGCTGTCTAGCAAGTAAGGAGGGGAGAAGGGTTTATGTGTCTGTGGCCCATCTACCACTGAGACCTTGGTACTGTCAAGAAGGGAGAAATGTCCCCAGTAAAGAGACAGAAGCAGAAAGCTAACTTTTCTCTCCCAGGGTAAGAGACTTAGGCAAGGTGACCACCATTTTCACCCTTGAGACTGGACATGTCCTGAAGATTGAACCGAAAAGCAGGTTCTTTTTTTCCTGTTCACATCTGCCACCCTTGGCTACAAACCCAGCTGGATCTCACAACAGCAAAATGAGTTTTCATAGAGAAAGGCAGAGTGCTGAACACACAGCTGCCCAAAAATGCTCACTGCTGCATGCAAAACCTCGTATCACATTTTTAATTAGATTTGACAGCTCGTGGTTCAAGCATGTGAGGAATTCCAGGCTGGATGAAAAGGGACTGGGCACAGATCAATAGGGATAAAGAGGCAGCGATAAGGAGAAGGACCTGCTTAATCTTGTTTTTATCTCTGTTTATTTATCCTCTGTCAGTGGTGCTCTGCTGATCAAACACACAGGCATGTAGAATCCAGTGCACTTACTCCTTACAACATGACAATAACAACAGAGCTGGCACTCACATCCCTGTCCACTCCATGCCTTGGCAAACAGGGTCGTCTGCTGGCTGACAGAGAGCCCTCCCGGCTGTGATTGCTCCCCTGCGCTTACCGGCTCACCACGGCACTCAGCCCCAGCCTGGCTCCTTTCCCTGCCCTCCCAGTGATAAAGAGTGTCGCTGCTCTCCCACACCTTCCCACTTGACAACTTGTGTAGTGCCTGGGCTGGAGATCAGCGCCGCTGATCCAGGAGGTGTCAGAGAAGGGAGGTGCTTGGGCCCCGTCTCCTATTTTTACTCTGCAACTCATTTAATAATTCTAAGGTGTATAAACCATAGTTTTCATTGCCCTTCAAGAAAGTCTCTCTGCAGCTGAGAGGGCGAGAATCTGGGAGTCCTGGTGGAGCTTAACAGGGGAGCACTGCATTGCAAGTCAAGACACGGCTGGGCACTTATTCATTAGACCTCGTTGTCAGGGTTAAGTGGGGATTTCATCTCTGATTTACACTCTTTCTGATGACTCTGCTCTATTTCAACTCCAAATTTGGACCCAAAATATATTTCTCTTCTCTTGGGGTTTCACCAGCCTGTTTATACAAAGCAGGGTTGCTGGGCAGCCTCTTCAGTGGACAGACATGCAGGAAGACATGGCTGGGATTTTCATGGCAAGTGGGGCCCAGTATTGCTGTCTGTACCACTGCCCTTTTCACTGTCTGAGTACAGAAGCAAACCAAGCCCTAGGGTAATTCCTTGATTTAGAGCAGCTGAGGGTAGAGCTGGATTTTTTGGAGAGCACGCATGCTGTGATTCCAGAGGAGAAATAAGTCTCTTAACTACAGAATATATGGCAGCCCATACATAGCCATATATCCTCTGAGTTATCCCCAACCCTCCAGGCTTGTTGAATAAACCTAATTCAAGCAAGGCTATTTTAAATATCATTGTATCTATTTCCAGGATGATTTGTCTGCCAAAAGTGTGACATGCCTTGACTTCCATTCAAGGGTTTTCCTACTCCAGCACTGCACAAGGTAAAATACTTCTAGCATTGTCCTAATTCCCATCAATCTGTAACTGCAAATTAGCTACTCTCAGTAAGACACTAGGAAACATTAACCATCATAAACTCTGGCACATCATAGTTTTAGCTTCCAGTCTAGGTCGATGTAAAGTGAAGATTTTGATGACTTATTTAAGCACTTGCATTGGCAGTGACATTACCAAAAAGTGAGTACAGCACTTTCACAAACCCAGATTAATCTCTTTCCAAACCTAGATACTTCATTGAAATATCCAAGCTGAATTTACTCAGTTTAAGCTGCTGCTGTAGTGTGCAGGTGTTGCCCAGATTGAGCCAGTCTGCCTCACACCTTTTGGTGGTGCCTCATTCTTTCTGCTATCTGAGGAGAAGATCTTGAGTGATTGTGTCCCTTGCTTAAACAGCAGCATTGGCAACATATAAATCAGGGCAAGGCATTTTTACAAATTACTTTTTACTTCCTTGACACCTGTGAGATAAGCAAAGGCTTCACAAGTGTTCCGTAGCAAGACAGAAATGCTGTTTGCTTTACAGTTTCCCAGTGCATGGGGGACAGTCAGAATTTTGGTCATCTGTTCAAAATGGGTTAGAAAAAATCTCCTATCAGGATCACTAGCCAACAAACAGCATCAGGTTTAAAATATATAGAACTCCCAGGGTTGCTTTCAGTGATGAGGCTTGCAGTGGATGATGAACTTCCTGGGGTCTAGATGCACTGAGAAGGAGCTGGGGGATTTATGCTTGGACTTTTCCTTACCAATCTACCTTTCCCATCCCTCCAAAAATTCAAATTAAGTGACTTTTAACATGATGTAGCCCTTGTCAGTTGACATTTAACCCCAGCACACTGGTTGAAATCTGGCCTGTGCTCTCCCACAGGCTGAGCACACTGTCATTCAGAGTCCCCTGCTAGAAAAACAGAAGCAAGTGGTGAAATATGGATCTGAATTCAGGTTCAGATCCAGAGCTCTAGGTGTATTCAAATTGAAGAGATGCAGAAACTAGGGGAAGAAAAAAAACAGAGAGAGAGAGAGGAAAAGTAAAGTGAAGACAAAAAAGTGTGGGGAAAAGTCTTTTCTACATCCTGAAGAAGGCAAGGCAAAGCACTTTATTAAATGGTAACAGTACACTAGTTTTGGCTAGAGTGTTTCTTTTGGTTTTATCTTCTAGCACCTTTTCCTGTGTTATCCCTTTGTTCAGTCTAGCAATATCTTAGTCTGCTCAAGAAATAGAGTTTCACAATGGTCTTTTAAGTCTAAGGTTGAGCAAGAAATGCCTGCCAACTCTCTTTGGTCTCCCCAGGGGCTGCAGTCTGGGTTCCTGTTGCTACGTTCTCGTCTTGGGTCTTCATCTATGGCTGCTATCTGTGAATGCTCCAAGTGAGAGAAAAGTGTATTTTGGGTTGCCCTCATACAGTGGCACTTCTTGTCCCAGACATTCCGCGGCCATTCTTTTTTTCTGATTTGGCATCTCTTCTCATCCTTTGGCCAGTTTAGAGCAGGCAACAGCTTTCATTACAAATGAATGGTGGTACAATATGTTCAGCACAGAGCAGAGCTGTGCTGACAGAACAGGCAAGGGTGTACACGATCTTCTCTCCTGTGGAACTGAAGCCAGACAGGGACTGAGAAGGTCTTTTAAGAAGCATGTTTGTATTACTGATGACCTTTTAGAAGAAATGCCTCTCCTGTCCCATTTCTTCAACCAAATTTGGCCTGCTTTGGTGAGTGTGCAGCTGGGGTGGTTGCTTTGCATCCAGTGGCAAGAGAAGCCTGACAGCTTAATATGGTATTTGGAGAACTAATTTCCTTCTTTTCCTGAGAGATCATTTTCTTTCCAATGCTGCCTGTGCAAATGGAGGAAGGAAATTTTTTACATATTTTTTCAAAAGACTGCTCTACTCACCTGATGCCCTCAATGAACTCAAGTTTTTATCAGTCAGTTTCTGAAAATCAGACTTACTGATTTCCCATCAAGACTGAATTCACCTACAGCAAACAAAGTACCACTAAGCACTATTTCCATACTAGAAAGGGACCATCTGTGTTCACACTTGTGTGGATGATGCACAGGTGGTCCCACATGGGAAAGGTGAGGAGTTTGTGTGTAAACCTGGTATTTTCATTTTAACACCCAGCAGAAGAAGCATCCTAAAGAAAGTATGTTTATATTAATATTTTGAAGTTTCTCCTAGATAAAGCAGAGCTGAAAGGAGGAGCTTTCATTCCTAGTCTTATGGGTGCTCTGAATATTGACCCCATTGCAGAGCACCTTAAATTAAACCGGTTTGGGGTTTAGAAGACCTGGTTCTTCCCTTTTCACTGCCTTCCCACTATGTACATCTGTGAGTGTTGCCCCAAGACAGCCCCCCCAAGCCCAGCTCCTAGACTTGCCAGTGTACTCTCAGGTGCTTGTTGCACAGAGGTAGTGACCCTATGGCAGAAATCTTTCATGAGGAGGAAAAATAATACCTCAATGTGTATGGTTCACCTGCTGTCATGTGAGCATCTTTTAGAAATGCTCCAGAGCTCTTCAAAAACCATATATCAAGCCAAAGATGGGTAAGTGCTAATTAGGTGCAGGTATTTCTAATGCAGATAAGGGAAAGTGAGATTATTCCTGCCTCCTGAACACATCATTGTTACTATGATTAACTACCTGATAATATCTAGAGTTAAAATTTTCAAGGTAGGGGTAGCAGATGTGTTCTGTATCTATGTAACATCAGCTCCTGACTGCGATCAAATGTCTATGGGAGGATAGTAAACACAGATTATACAATATAAAGACTAAATTAAAGTATTGTTCAGGCTGGTTGATTTTAGCTTTTTTAAAAAAAATCCTTTCTTTATTTTAAGTTAGTTCTAAAATCAGCAAAATACTTTTGTCTTCTCTTGTCCTGTCTCTGAAACTGAAGGAAGTATTTGATAATACTGAAATTGAGGGGCCAGACTACCCTAACATGTAAACTAAGCAGTGATGCCCTGGTGAGCAGACTGATCTTGAAAAAGTGAACTGATAAAGAATGAGTTTAAGAACTTTACAGTAGAGATAAAGAGGGATCTTCACATTATTCAATAAATCTCAGACTCCTGGTGATCCAGATGGCCCCTTTGCACTTTTACTGATGTGTGACCATTACCAGAGATGTGTAGCCCGTCGGTAAATCAACCTAAATACTTTGTTATAATAGTCCTCATTACAGAACATTGATAGATTAACTGTGCTCCATTTCAGTTTATGAGCAAAGCACTTTGCTCTCCCTGGCAGTGTGATTAATGTGAGGTTCACATACTTAACATTAGAGACCAGTATTTATGGCCTTAAAAACATCAAGAAAAAAATAAAATGTTTGCTGTGACAACATATATAGTACAAGTGTCAAATCTTATCAAGGATACTCTCATCCATTATAGCTTCAAGAGGTGCTATCATTTACCAAGCTGACCCAGCAGACCTCGGAGCCTCATTGTAACATTCTCTGTATGGTAATCCAGTTAAGAGCAGAATGCAGCCTAAGTGAGACATAGCTTAACACTTTCATATGATCAATAAAAACATTACTGGGAAAGAAATCATCAGCAAGCCAAAGTCATCCTTCTCAAGGGGGAAGAATGCAGTAAAATTCAGCCAAGTAAAGTGATTTTCTAGCTCCCTTGCGGTAGAAACAAATTGAAGGCAGTGGTGCCGCTAGCAGTGTGGGGGTGGTGCAAATTTCAGGGTGAGGTTGAGGCATGGTCCACGCCAAGCCACCACAACAACCTTTGCAAGGACTAGAGTTGTTTCTAGTGTTACTATTCTTTAATCAAGGGGTTGAAACTTATCAGGGGCTTACAAAATAGTTATAATGTGTTTGCAATGTGACTTGAAAGCTTCAAGGAGCACAATCCCATTTATGCCGAACTAATTTCTCTTGCAGAACTCAAAATATAAAATCTTGAGTGAGAGAAACAGATCAGTCTCAATTTTGTACATTCTATTTCAAAGTCAAATTTCTCAGAAAG
Source organism: Donacobius atricapilla (assembly GCA_013397315.1). Classification (NCBI taxonomy): domain Eukaryota; kingdom Metazoa; phylum Chordata; class Aves; order Passeriformes; family Mimidae; genus Donacobius; species Donacobius atricapilla. The sequence goes on along the minus strand of WBMY01001920.1, from coordinate 138,845 downwards.
TCCTGGAATGCTCTTCACCTCCCACATACCAGGGATGTGCCTGTAATAGTCAGGATCTGCTTGAGGAGCTGCACTCTCAGTGGTTGCCATCACAACATGCTTCATAGATGAGCTCAGAGACAGCTTGACCAGGTTGATTTATTATTTGTCCAGTAGTAGGACAGGTGTTACTGAATGACTAATGCTGGCCCTATTCAAGACATCAGTTAAGCACTCAAAGGCACTTAAACCTGCACATAATCACAGATACGCCTCAGTATCACTGACTTCAAGGAGACACCAAGGTGCAGTCAGAGCCAAACACGTACTTAAGTACCTTCATGAATCAGGGGCATTATTTGAACCAAACTACTTGTGGTATTTGTGAAAATAATGACAGATTGCAAAAGTTTCATTGACATAGGGCTGAATGATTGTTTGCACAGAAATGTGAAGGACGATCACCCTGCTTTCTCTCTGTCTGAAGTGGTTCAAGAGATGTCCCTCATGTGCTGAAGGTGAGAAACTGCAAAATGCCCCAATGTGCCTTGGTTTCAGTGTACATTTCAGTAGGTTTAAGGCATGCAATAAGAGAGTCGCTCAGGAATTGTAATTTCTGGACATGTTTGGCCATGTCTAAACCCAGAGAAACTATGTGCAGGATCAGGTTGTGAACCAATAAAGTACAAACTGCAGATAGGACCAAGTTTGGAAGGAAACCAAAATGCCTTTGAAAATTTAACTGGCTTTATCCATGGGCCTGTACAGCAAATTAACAGACTGTTACTGAAAGGGGGAACTTTAACTGGCATCATACTACACTACCCGACTTCTGTCCAACAGCAGACCCCATGCCAGAGCCTGCAGGCAGTGTTGTTTCACATTAGCCCCATAATTTGGGGGTTAAAATGCTATCTACCACTAGCTGGGAAAAGGGTTTGGATACTTTCTGGTTTGGAAAATTTTCTTTTTGATGATAAAGACCTCTCAAATTCAGCTTCGAGTTGTACTTAAATCACTGCCTCTTAGTGCCTGGAGTCAGTGGCAGCTTTCCTGAGCTGTGTGGAGATGGGAGCTTACAAAATGTCTCCATTTGATGTAAGGGGGAGGGATTGCTGAGGAGTACACATTTACCCAGAGATTTATTGGGGGAGAGGGCAGGCTTGTGCCAGACTTGAAAGAGAACATGTTTTTTGTGAGATAAATTCATTTTCATGTTTATTTATCTAGAGTAGAAAAATGGTCCTGCCTAGTAGAGCATATGCTGGGCATAATGAAAGACAAACGTCAGCTTTTGAAGGAAAACACCCATTCATCAAAGGACACAGAAGAACAAACAACTTGTTCATTAAAACACAATTGAAAGGTGGCTTCTCCTCTCCACTCCACCTGCTTTCTCAAATTGGGGGCTGCATGGGAGACTGCTGCTCTCGTCTTACTCTTTCTACTTACTCTCTGTCTTGGAGCAGATGAAAGGCTTTTCCCTTCTCAAGAGATGGGGGAAAAAATCCCCTAATACTTAGTCCCAAAGTACTTCACCAGCTTTTTCCTCGCTGTTTTGAAGAAGGCCACATCTACATTCAGCTCAAGTCTGTTGAGACTGATCCTGGCTGAAGGACTGACTCTGTACCTGGGCCAAATTCTGGTCAGCACTCTCTGCTCTCTGAGTCCTTGTGATGGGCACTAGATGCTGGTAATATGATACATCCCTAGGATCTCTCTGAATAGGAGGAAGCAATCAAAACCTTCTACATTTTCCCAGGGTGGGAAAGCAATTTCCTCCTTCAGCTGTAAGACTGGGGCAGATTGAAAGGTCTCAGGGAAAGTAATTATGCCCTTTGATGAGTCTATCAGGAAGCTAAGACTGGCTCATTGGTGTGAATAAACATTTTTGTGTTTGACCTAAATGTCTGTATAAACCAACAAAAGGAAATCATCTTAGTGTGTCTAGTGTCTATATTCCTGCATGTGAGGTTGATTTCTTTTATGAAACATCATCTGTATATATGGACATAAATAAGTAATAAGGAAAAGAATAAGGAAAATAGCCAACCCATGTGATAGGTATCCCAGATAAATCCATCAGTGTTTGAGCTCTGGATGGTTTAAATTGTTTGCCACTGCTCTGTTCATTTTCTGTGTTTTTTCCTGGTCAGTCATCAATGAGACTTTCGATCGTGTCTGTCATAATATCATTCAATTGTACCTCTGGATGCCGCAATTAATTAATGAATTAATTTCTGTAAAATCATGATAGAGAAATACAAGCTGTCCCTCCAGACTGACTTTTATTATTGCACATGAAAGCTTGAGAACAGAAAATTACTGAATCACTGGTTGATTTTTGCACACTTTTAATGTGAAGTCACAGTTCAGTTGAGTCTTTTAAAAACAAGTCAGTTGAGCCTAAAAGATCCTGTTTGCAGTTCCCACTTGTCAGCAATGACTTTCTGCTTAAAAAAAAACCCAGGAGGCTTTGAGGGTCCTCTTAAAGAGTAAATTAGATATAAAAAGAAATGAGTGGAAGAAAGAAATTCTGTTTTACACTTGGAATCTGCAAACTGGCCCTGAGAAGAAACAATACAGCTCCAATCTGGGAACACCTTGTAAAACCCAGGTCTAGAAAAATGTGCATAGGTAAAATTACTCACCATCCCAATCTCAAAACATCAGTGTTGACATTTCTTTGGATGTAATTGGAAACTTAACAACGATGATCCACTTTAGCTGGGGATTTTCTTAACCTATAAAGTTCAAGTAGCTGTTTCTTCTCCCCAGACCACTGGTCTGGCTTTGCCGACTCTGAGACTAAATAGATGCCTTGTGCAAGTGACCTTATGGACAGCGCCTGGCACATAAGCTTTATTTTCAAAAAGTGAGCAAGCAGACACCCAGGTTTAACTTGTGACCTATTAATATATCTGGATGGGACACAGCAGGGGCCACAGGCATCTCAAATGATGCATTGGTTTGTTTGAACAGCATACTGCTCTCTGCCCATGCACAATCCAAGCCTGAGACCTGTGGGTCAGGAGGGAGCAGCAGTGTAAGATGAACTGTCTGGGAGAGAGCTGGGGCAGCAAGAGGCAGCTTTCTTTTCTTTTCTTTTCTTTTCTTCTCTTCTCTTCTCTTCTCTTTTTCTGGTTCTCGATTTGGGGAAGAATAACCTGGATGAAATCCCCAGATGCTCAGCTGTTCTGGTCATTGTGTGTATGGGGCCACAAGCTCATCCCATTATACCTGTATGGAAAACAGTAGCAGCACCTTCCATACCTCTCCTTCCACTTCTCCTCATCTCATCTGCTGATCACCCAGGATGCTGTTTAGGAGAGGGGAGAAATAACAACTCTTTTATAGTTTATAGTGATTGGGTTTAAGCAAGAAAAAGCATTTCCACTCAACTGTTCCTTCCATGTCCCATGGCAGTTACAGAGGATTCATACTGGGAGGGTATTCCAGTCTGCTTTCATGCTGCTCACAAGTGTGCTGCCTCACAAATTTGAGGTCTTATAATGCCAATTCACGTAGTGACTGAGTGGGAGACATCTGGCCTGGCTCTAAGCATGAAAAAAGGCTTGATCTTTGGTCTAACAAAGTCCCAACAATCAATGGAAGGAAAGACATTTTCCAGTATACAGTAAAGTCCATCTATCTCAGCAGGGGATGAGTACCTCACCACCCTTCACTGAATAGAAAATACCAGAAATCATTAACCTCTAAAGAGCAGAGGTTGTTTTACTTTGCCTTTTATTGACAAGCACACCAGACTGAGCTATGCTGGTAGACAATGTCCTCTGTCACAGAGGCTGCCAGGAGTAACCCCCCAGCCCCATTTGCAGAGCAGTTCACATGGATGACCTGTTAACAACCTCTAGGAAAATTAGCTGACGTGAGTGATCAAGCCTTTTCAAATATCGGGCTAGCCAACAGGGCTGAGCTTGTTGAAGTGTCATAGACCAAATTTGCGTGCTCTGATTTGCTGGAAGACACTAGGGCATGGCAGTGGAGCAGAGACAGAGCAGTGATCAGCTGGGGATTGGAACCTCTTCCAGAGGTACAGCTGCAGCCAGGAAGGTGTGTACACAGTAGCAAAACAGGCTAAAAGACTTCTAGCTTTTTCTCCAGCTGATCAGAAACTAAAAACCGTCACAAGTTTCTAGAGGTAAAGCTTGTCTGTTTCAGTAACTCTGCTCTGTTTTTCTTGTGCCAAGCAAAATGAAAATGGCAATCCTAGAGATAACGAAGCAGTCAAATTATTGTGGTTCAGGGATTTATGCATATAGACATATATCTAGTTTTTAAAGAAAGCCAGGAAGTTCCACTCCTTGGAAAAAAGATTAGGGATATGTCAGGCAGAGCAGACAGAGTGCTGGAAACAGCCACTTAAAGGCAAATAAATGAATGAGAAATATCCCAGGTAGAAGATAACACACTAAAAAAGAATTAATTGCTAAGGAAGGGATATCAGAGGTCACTGTGTTTCTGCTAGTTGTCAGCGGTCCTGCCCACAGAGCAAAGCACATGGTGCTGACATAGCTGAAGGATTCTGGCGCTGCAGTGGGGCTGGATCCAGCTCTAGCACAAACCCAGGCGCCTGCTTAATTCCTTAGGGTGATGCTGCACAAGCTGAGCAGCAGAACCAGTACCAGAAATGCTTTTCCAGTCCCATGCACAGCCACCTATCCCCTTTCACTTCTCTTACCACAAGTTACCGTCCTCATTCTCATGACTGTTTGGTCGTTATCCCAGATCTAATCTAGGTCAATAAAAGTCCAAAGGAATGAGGAATGTATCTCTTACCATAAACACAACATGATTTTGGGTGGAAAAATTCTGATTAACGTTTACTTCTCTGACTCTCTTCCCTCTGTTCCCTTGCTCCTTACATGCCAACAGGAGAGGGAATATTGTGATATATTTCTCAAGCCACATGGAGCAGAGACAAAAGATGGGAAAGTTCACAAAAATTTTTGGATTGGGTTTCACCACTCAACTGCTGAGATCAGGCCAGTACAGGCGAAGAAGCAAATCTCCAAGGATTTTTTTGGTGATTTGGCAAGATAAAATTCTCTTGTCTTAAGAGGAGTTTAGGTCACTTGGCACATCCCCAGATGATTCTGCTCCATAGAAGAGATGACATGCTCCTACTGAACGTGATGCCTTCCGAGCATGGCTTTGGTGCTGTGATTCAGAGCTGTGGGCTCCCAGCACAGCGATGGACAAGGATAAGCTCATTGCATTGTGGGCACGAGGCTGATTTGAACCGGACTTGTTCCTATGGGGTTCAGATGCTTCTCCACTGGATAACCCACAGGATTCCGGATTCCTCACCGATCATCTGGGTAGCGCTTTGGGTTTTCACAGGCCAAAGATCTGTTACTATTTTTATGTAAAACTGGGTTATCACACTGGAGTTTCTTCCTCCAGGTGGAAGAAGCAGCACCAGAGTCAGAGCAAAAATACAGCATGAGAGCAATGAGGGTGTCATTTTTTGACTATTTCACGTGTGGGTATCCCCAGCTACTTCACAGGTCTCCAGAGCCTCTGTCCTTGCTTATCACTAGCAGCACAGCGGTAATGAGATGTGAGGATTTTTTCCTATGGGAAATGGATGACGAAATGAGATTAGAGATGAGGCCATTGCAAGACCCCATCTGCTCCTTAGCCTTTGTTCACCTCCTTATTTTGTATCAGAAGATCCACTAACACAAAGAAAAAGACATCCTCTCCACAATAACTCTTTGGCCACTGGTAAGCAATTTTCTCTGTGTTTCCTATCATGGCAACCTAGAGCAAACTTTCCTGGAGTAGTAAATAAACCTGTTTCCTCCCACTCACAATGCTGGAGTTTGCTTTGTGAGCCGAAAGAAAGGTTCAGCTCAGTATTTTATATAAAATTTAATATACACAACTGGCCTGAGTTCATAACGAAAAATGTATGGAATGAAACTAGAACCATTTCAAAAATATGAAAAATATACATTCAATTAGAGGTGGATCAAGATGATTTATTTGTGCAGCAGTGTTGAGAATATGTGTTGCAGAATATTGCAATACAGTCTGTCTTACTGCTAGAGGTGAATCTGAGTCACTGTGCCTGGAACTCAGAATGAACTTTCCCAGAATTTAAGAGGAAGCCTTTAGATCTCACCAGGGAGCCTTAACTTCAGTTTGTAAAGTTGCTTTTGTTGGTGGTGTGGCTTTTTTAAAAAAATAAGTCTCCTACCTGGAAACACCATAGACTTGTCTGTGCCATCTCCTACAGCAGTATCCAGCTGGTGCTGGAATGCCTCTCCTCTCTCTTTGTCCTGTTGTGCCAGAGGATGGGAGAAGATGGAAGTGGCTGTTTGTCCAATGCAGAGAAGACTCTGTCACCTCTCTCTCTCTGCACAGCCACTTACTATTAGGACACAGGACCTGTTAGATCTTCTCACCATCCTGACCTTTGCTGGTGGCAGTGATCCTCCAAGATGTGGAGCAAGAGGGAATTTATCTCTTCTGCAGTGATAGCCCAGGCATTCACACCCGCTCACCAGACTCCTCCAGCTAAGCCAAACACATCCCTGTCTGCAGATCAAACTTGGCTGTTTGGTGCATTCTCCAACCAACCTGTCTTTCCTGAGTAAAGCCATTTCACCATCTCCCTTTTTCCAGGTTGGACTGTGCAACCTATTAATTTCAAAGCCACCTTCAAATGGTGTAAAGCAAGTTTCTCTTCCCATTTCCAGCTTCCAGACACTTCATCCATCAGATAGCTACAGTGAGAAATTAGACATCAGTTAACATTTGTTTTGGTTTATTATGTATTTGTTCAAATGTTAAGCTCTCGGCCTGATTTAATTAATTTTAACATATTTTGTCATTTGTCCATAACTTCCTCTGACATGTTTTATAGCAGGCATTTTAGGACTCTACAAGAAGAAGCAAATTGATGCTGTTCAGGTTGTGACCTTTAGCATGATAGGGCTGTGAGTATGAAGGTCTGAACCATGTTTCTGAAGTAAGGTTTGTATAATGTGTGTATTGATTCAGTAGAGAATATGTGAAATCTCATGGGAACACACATCCATAATTTCTTCTCAGTCAATGTGGTGCCAAGATCAAACTGGTGTTTGAAGACAATCTTGTATGTTGAGCCAGGAGGTTGGAATCAATGACCTTTACAGGGCCTTCCAACCCAAGATACTCCGATTCTATGGTTCTATGCCTGGAAAGACGTATTGGCCAAGAGAGATTTCTATATCCCAGCAAGATTTTGCCATTTAATGGAACATGCTCCACATCAGGATGAGCAAGAGATCACTCAGAGCAGCTACAAGCAGCATTTTATCTGCAGAATAACCCTTAGCCTGGCATAGGAGCACTGTCATGGGATGCAGAACCCCAGCGCACAAACTCTGTACAAATATTTTTATTTAAACTGTACTTTTGCAAGATGTGGACTACTGTTGCTGGATTATGGTTTGTTGTGTTTTCTTCCTCTTTTAAATGTAGAGTGGTGTTTCAAAGAAAGTGACTTTCTGTCTTATAAGCATAGGGAGCAACAAAAATTTTAAAAGAAGGAAATGAAGATAAGATAAAGTCATTTCAATTTCCTAGCCATGTGGCACAATAATCATTATATCAAAATGATGTAATTGTTGTAATAATTGTTTCTATTATCAGAAAATTCTGAGCTATTTTAAAGTTGACTATTGGCACCGTTACCTGTGTTTATAAGGCAGAGAAGAAGGACGTGACTTGCCCCAGTGACAAGTGGTAGCAGAGCCCAAGCCTTTAATGGCTCAATCTAAGAATTTCTTGCCCCAGCAAGGAGTGGATGTGACCATTTGGTGCCAAGGACTCGACATCCATGCTGCTCCATGTTTGAGGACATTCACTCTGGAGCAGCTCCAGTTCATGTCTGAGGACAGAGCTTTCCTTGGCTGCTGGAGCACGAGGTGCACTCATGAGCCACAATTTGCCAAATCATGCCCAGCATTTAGGTGGAAAGCAGTTCATGGCCAGGACTGTACCAGGGTTGCTATAATATATGAAGCCTGAGTCAGCATTTTGCACCATCTCCAATGCAGTAGTTCCTTTTTTGCTGCTTTGTATTTCTTGAAAGCTCTGCTGATGGACTGTGGCAAGTGCCACAGTAATTCGTAATTTGGAGGCAGAATGAGCTCCTGGGAAACTGTGACTTGTTTTGTGGATGCTGGACAATGTCCTTTAGGCTGCCAGGCTCAGCAAGGCTCCTGTTCTGTGGAATTTTCCTCAAAAAAAAAAAATCCAAAGGATGCTGATCCATCTGTGAAAAACAGCTGTTTCTCTTGGATGCTAGTAAACATTGTGTAGAAAAGGACTGTTGAATGTGGTCTGAGCATTTTTTGCAGCTTTTTCAATAACTGCAGTATGTGAACTTGAAATCTCAGCTACCCAAGCATAGGTGAAAAATGCCTACCCAGTAAAAAATTGATTTAACTAAACCCAACCATGATATACACGGCAAAGACCAGTCCTTGGAGGTTTCTGCATGCTGCCATAACTTCAGGCTAAACAAGTCTGAACCAAGAAGTCTTTTGTCCCAAGACTGTATATTTTATGGGAAGTTGATGCTTGTTTTCCATGGGAAGCTAATTTTTCCAAAGGACAGTTTCAGCCTGGCAGCCCAGCACAGTGCTGCTGTGACAAGCTGCTCTTTTTAGCAGCGCTGACAGATTTTTTTTGAGAAATATTTATTTTTTCAGCTAAGTCATGAGGCCGGTGACAGGTACATCATGGAATGAAACAGAATGCATGGAAGCACACAAGAAAACATGGAAGTTGAAGCACAGCCTTTTTCACCACCATAGGACACATGTTAAAGCCACATTTCTGCAGCTCAGTAGAAAGACATTAATTATGGTGTAGTCCAAGTTTGTTGACCAAAATAAAGATCCTGAAAGGAACAGTTTGTGTCGGTAGACTCAGAGGTTATTTTTTGGGGAGAGTTTTTGGCCAATATGTAAGATGTAAATGATTTTGCTTGATCCAGACCTGCATTTTTTAGGCTAAAAATATATATACCAAGGGAAAAATACCTTGCACCTCCAATCCTGACCTCTGGGAGAGAGAAAAGTTTGGTGCCAGTGAAAAAAAGCTCCTGTTCAGTTTTTAACCAGGCTGACACATCTGAAGGCTGAATGCATCTCGAAATAGAGAATTAAATTGAAAACAATTCAAGAGGCTGAAAGGCAAAGTCACACAAATTAAATGTCTTCTGGAACTACTGGCTTTTAAAGTGTCTTATTCTAGCAAGTATAAAATGAGACATCTGAGCTTGAACAGTTACTCAAAATACTGTCTAATAAAATGGATTTCTCAGATGAATCAGCCCATAAACATCTCATAATTGCCTGGTATTTTGATTTTTCCTTTCTCAGTTTCCCCATGTACCATGAGGCCTCAGCCAGTGCCAGCTGCAGTGGTGCTCTCTGGCAAACAATAACTAGAAATAACCTTATGATTGCACATCCTGGAGGATTTTTTTGAAGATACCTTCCAAGTAAATGGATATCAGTTGCTGAGAGATGCCCAGAACAAACAGATAAATGGCACTAAGTGTGCCCAGCCACAAAGACCAGCTTCAGAACATCAGCTCATCCCAAATCCCTTCCCATATGCTGCCGGTAACTCCAGTCATTAGTCTCCCACAGAATTCTGTCTCATGGATGGAAACTGGCATAAACTTTCTACTTCTTGTTTTTGTTGCTAAATATGGCCAATTCATCCATAAAATTCTCTGTGGGCATAATAAACTAATTTCATCCAATGTTATAGTCCTCTCATGCACTACAGATTATTTCAGCACTGGTAAAAGTTTATGCATAACCACAAATCCTCAGGGAATAAAATTCAAGAGATACACAGTGATCACAGATCTCTAGAAACTGATCTGGATTTTGAATCACTGGCTTGTAAGAAGACGATCTCTTTAATGAAAAGAAGAAAACTTTCAAAAACTTAATGTGAATGAATATTTATGAAAAACTTCCCTCTAGGCCCCTAATCATAAATTTCTGATAGTTTATAGCAGCGTTGCAAAAACAATTACATACCAAATTGGCCACCAACTGAATTAAGGACTGTATACTCTGTGAGGGCTGAAAATTTTAACACATAAAGCGTTGGTTGTAATTGCTGAATTGGTTCATATCCCACCGTATTGACTTCACGCAGCTGTTACTTGGAAAATCATTCAGGCACATTGGAAAAGCAATGAAGTCAGTGGTTAAACATGATGCAGGTTTTACAGGACACAGGATTGATTAGACAATGCCATTGGCTGTTCTGTCAATGAGGCACCAAAAAGTAGCTGAGTTCATGAACAGGTGAATACATTCTTCACCGCTCAGTAAGGCTGATGTGCCCAGCATGATCAAATTTTTGTGTCTGTTGATGCAGGTATAAAAGTGGTGGCAAGTAGGGTCCTGTGCCTTTCAATATGTGCCATCCTGCAGACAGGGCTCTTCTCTCTGACCTGTGGCTATGCCCATACTGGTAGTTTAAATGAAACATAATCATTTACCCTGTTAAGTCACCAAAAAGGTCCTTAGTGAAGTTTCATCCTATGCCAGTTACAGCTTTCCCAGGTGATGCCCCAGTATGACTGGGGAGGTAGAGCACTCCAGAAGCCATTCCCAGGAGGCAGCTGGTCCTGAGGCCAGGGACATCCCCAGGGTAATTTCCTTTACTGGTACTGGCACAGCTTCAGCATACAGATTTCCAAACTGTGTAGTGTCTTGGTTTGGAAAGACAAGGGTCTGCCAGGGAAAGCTGAAGCTTCCCTTGAAATGTAAAATGTAAACCCCCTCCCTCCAAATTATTATAGTTTTTAAATTAAGGGGCTTTCAGGCAAATGGGAATAGGAATAACAGGTCTTTATGAGGAATATTAAAAACACAAATGTAGTAGTACCAAAAAAAAAAAAAAAAAAAGGCAAACAAAAAAAGTCCCAGAAACATTGACAGAGTCAGAATAACACCTGGCACCCTGTTGTTCAGGTTGTTGGTAGCAGTCTAATTAAGTCCTCTTGGAGTGACAGATGTAGTTCTGTTGGAGGAGAGATGATCCTGTAGAAGGGTGCAGTGGTGGTTAGATGGGTCTGGTCTTCCTCTGGGAATCCAGTGCAAACAGGCTGCCTTGGTGTTCTGAATCTCAGATTTTATCCAGGTAGAAATGCTTGGCTCCTCCCACTGGGTGGAGTATCTCCCAATGGGATGATGTAATGTTATCAGTCATGTGGTGAGCCTTCATGACCCACTAACAGCAGATATCCCCCGGAGCGAGGATGGGAAGAGATAAGGAATACTGCCCCATCTGGTTTTAACAGCTGGCCCATTAACAGAAGGTACCTGCCTCCTCCCTCCTGAAGTTATGAGGAGTGGGTCATACAAGAGATAAAGAAAACACCTCCCCAACTGCTTTCAACAGATGGCAAATAGAATACACACTTTTGGTTACATATTGCAACCCAAGACATGTAGAAATGTCATGCTGGGGCCTGCAGGATCCTGGAACTGTAAAATGATACATTTTCTGCAGAATGACTTCCACTCATTCTCCAGGCTCATCAGATTGTACCAGGAATGTGGCAGGTTGTCCCAACAGAACATAATATTACTGTTGCAGTGACCCCTTGAAAACCCTGAAGTGCAAAATACTTTGCAAACGTATAGCTAAAAGAATGTACACACCTCTAAAATATTTATAATATAAGCAGGACAAGAACCAACATGGATATAGATGGACAGGAAGCAATGAGATTATCTTGCAAGGCACCCCAGGAAAGGCATTCCTCAGCTGTAAGAACTGCCACATTTTTTGTGGCATGACAGCGTTTTTTTCCAAAACATGGAGAGGCATTTTCACATCTGATAAAGTGTATCACAATGCTTGTAGATCAATCTTCACCCATTTTCTCAAATAAAGCAAAGCATGCTGGTATGCATAAAGGAAGAGCCATTGATGCAAAACCCTTCTCTCCCCTAAAATGTCAGGACATGCCTTCTGGGACTCCATGTTCTTGGTCTCTCCCTACATTTTGTAGCAAATACTTTACATTTACACATTTTTTCCTGGCAGCCCTGCCAACTCCCTGCTGTGTTCTATTCCTCTTTTGCCTCATCACCACCAGTGGTGGAGGCCAAACACCCTTCATTATGTGCAACCTCATGATGTCCAGATTTAGTCCTTGCTGATGTTTTTGCAGCTCCATTACTTCAGATAGGCTTAGAGAAGTCCTGTAAAACATAACTGCCTCTGAGGATGCAGTCATGACTCAATGCTTGAGAAGACAGCAGAACTCAGAGCCACAGCTCTTGGAAACATGTAATGGGATCACTTTTTAAAGTATAATCCTAACTCTCACTTTTGCAGAGTAAGGTAAAACCTACACTTTCAATTGTTCTTTAATTTCTTCAAAGCCAACTTTATAATCATTGATGTCCAACTCTGAGTTTTTCATAGTTAAATACCAAATTATGAACCTTAGAGTTGTAAATTATATTAGTATATCTGTCCCAGAAATCATCTCAAAAATCATTCTGACTTAACTCCAGTATAGCTAGTCACCCTCAGCTTGTTTTATGCTCCATGGAGAAGACAAGGAGCTTCAACATCTTGGGTAATTAAATTCATCTGGTGCTTTCTAGCAAAATTAATCTTGTCCTAGAAGTCTTATTCTAAATCTACACCTAAAGTTAGGTGAAATTCAGTTTATTCAAGAACTAGCATGACGGATTTTGGTTATTAAATTTCATGTTCATTCCTTTAAAGAGAATCCCATTTTTGCTGATTAGAGATGTCACTATTCTGTCACACTTGTGCACACAGATGAGTGGTTTGATATCTTGTTGGTATCTTGATACATCTCCCTTTCTGCAGTTGTGCTCTTCACCCCAAAGTAATCCTTCCTTTTTCCCATTCCCTTCTTCTTTTTCTGCTAAAAAACAAGTTTGTGATATTGCTTATCCTGGTTAATCCAGGAATAACTTCATACACAGCTTTCCAAAGATTTATACTGGTTTTCTCCAATTCTCATTTGAATCCCCAATGAATTCAGCAAACTCCGTCGCAGGAGCTAAGAGAATGAGATAGTTCTGGGCAAGTAGAAGCTGTGAAGACAGGTAAAACATTCAAAAAAACCCCATGGTTAATGCTCTTTATAGAAGAGGTTAGCCCCTCCTACATGTACATAGTTTCCCTCTCCTTCAGGGGCCAACATGGATCAAACACTGTAGTTCAACTTATTATTGGACCATGAGGGAAAAGACAAGCAATGAAAGTCATTGCAGTGCTCAGTGACACGGTGGAAGGTCTGAAGATCTGCCTTTGGGATAGCTCTTGAAACATTCTAACACTCTTCCTAAACAGCTATCAGTGAGTTCATTGATGTCACCTGGGGAAAATAAAGAAAACCAGATGAACCACAACCAATCAGCACCATCAGTGCATGAGCCAGATGAGAGGGAATTGCTCTCCCTCCAAGCATGGTGGATTTATGGCTCTGGGTGTCTGACCTCACACTGGACACCTTCACAGTTGTGCACTGCTATGGTATTTACAGGCCCTTGCCTCATCCATGGATAGGCACTGCTGTCCTGACCCAAATCACTGGGAAATATAATATAGGAACACAACCATGTCCTGCTGAAAAACTCCTTGATTTAAAGGTCACCTATTCTTTACTTGCGATTCCATAAAAAGTTGGCCCAAACAACTTGTTAAATAACTTCAAATCACAATTGCTGTTTCATAATAAAAGTGCACGTGGTCAGGAGATGAAAAAAGAACTGGGAGCTTTCCACCCTTAGATATGTTGTATGCTGAATTATATACATGAGAGTGCATTTTATAATTAACTTTTTTCCAAGTATCCATCCTACTTTTATTCTCAAATAATTTTTCTAAGTGACATATTTAATGTGTAATAACACATACTGACTTTCTTATGAATCTAAGCCAGGATGCAGGATGCCTTCATCTGGTTTCCTCCCCAAACTGCCTTAAAGCCCAATAAATCTGTGACTATTTCCTTTCTGAAGCCTCAGAGGATATAGAATTACTTCACAGTTCCTCAAGCCGAGAGCCTTCAGTGTGCCTGATGGAGAGCCAAGATCAGAATGGAATTGCTGTAATTGGAAAGTGAAACAAAAATAGTCCCCTGGAAAGGAGGAAAGCACAATGACAAAAGCAAGTCCCATTTGGAATTGCAGCAAGATGGCTATCAGACATTGTGGTGAAGTGTATGTTTGCCTCAACAAACTGTTCAAACAGTAGTGACTGTCATATGGCTCCCGTCATAACCCATCATTGACTAAAACTCTGTAACAGCGCTAGATGTAGTCAGGGCCCAATGCAGTTTAGTTTTCTCATCGTACAGTCAGCAACTCCTTACTTTTCCAGAAGGGGGATAAATCATGTTTCAGCTTTAATTTTATATAATCACCCTCCCCACATGGCTGTTTTACTGTGTGATTCGTGTCATATTAAGCTCCCTGCCTGGCATAACTTTTATTGAGCATTATGTTACTGCTGGTTTTGAAGGACAATTTCCTATGCACTTACAGGTTCAGTCTAAGGGGAGTAAGGAGCTGCTCTGGCCACTGCCCACCTTTGCAAGGATCTGCGACTGCAATAAACTGTGCAGTGTGCACAGTTTCAGTTTCCAGCACCAAAAGAACAGGGTTTTGTTGCATTCCTCCACCCCTTTCTAACTATGGAGAAATAAAAGCAGTGTGTTCAGCCACTCTTTCGTTTATATTCACATGAGGATCAAAGTGCATTTGCATAAATCCAATGTCTGTGCAAAACCACCTGCTCTCCCATGCAGGGAATTTCCAAGGGCAGAGGCTGTTAATTTTAGGTTTTTCTGTGCATAGCAACAGAGATGGAGCTCAGGCAAAGTGTTTAGCAAAAGTCCCCATATATAAGACCTCAAATATGTGCCTTAATGATCCAGGTTTTTTATAGCTTATTACCCTTTATCTATTTGCAGACAGACTACTGGCAGAACTTTGAGGAAAGGTTTTTGTGATATGTTAAACAGGCTGATGTTAAAAAGAAATGAAGATTATCTTTCTTCATTGAGATCATAATGTGATAGTGGTGCTCAGGGAGATCTCTGGTGTTGCAGAAATGAAGGTAATGAATCCATCACTATGAGAATCTACCCCTGGACTCCTCCATCCTTGAATATCCTGATCTGCTATCCAGATCTATGGTTAGGTCTGTGGCTATGTCACATTAGGGTCTTTCCAGGCATTTCAAGGCCTCACTGCACACCCAGACAATGCTGCACAGATACCCTGCATTGCCACTGTCCTACAGCTGCCTCACTGCCTCTACAACTCTTTCTCTAAACAGAAGGAAGGAAAATTACTTGGTTTGAGAGTGCCCTTATCAAATTCACTTTGTTTAACATGCTTATAGATTCAAAGCAAGATCTTTAGGCATATCACTGAGGTTTAACCATCCCTTTCCTCTCTGCTGTACACTCCAAGCTTTACAGAAGCTAAACCATTAAAATATGTGTTTCTCTCACAGCATGGACACTTGGCTCTAAGCATTACTTAAAGGACATGGGTAAACACTGGAAAAGATGTCCCAGCAGGAGGGAAGTGATTGTGGGGACAGTATGTTCTGACAGCAATTCAGGTTACAGAGGAGGTAGTGGCAGATAACGAGTTGTTTTATTTAAATAGTCAGCAGGTTTCAGTCCAGAGAACAATGGTCTGCTCCCACAGCGCTGCTGTACACATGCAGGGAGCTTCATTTGGTCAAGCCAACAGAGACAAGGAAAAGGCAGATAACGTCTCTGAGAGAGGCACTGAGGCTGAGAGATTGGCCCTGGTTCTCCTTTTGCCCGCAGCGCAGAAAGTCGCTTAAGGTGAGTGGCAATACTCCATGGCAAAGATGGAAAGCAGTGAGGCAAGTTTGGGCTTTTCCAGCCTCGGGGTGGTTCTTATTTTTCATTTAAACACCTGTGAGCTTCTCAGGCCAAGATCCATAGCCATGCTGGGTCGGGAGAGAGACACAGTACAGGAACTGGAAAGGGCAGTGGAGCACCCAAACCTTGATGGGGATCCAGCCCTTGGCTGTGCAGGGGCATGAAAAAGGGTTCAGCAGCAGATGGACAAGAAGAAGCATTCCTAGGGAAGAATGGGACTAATCTCTTCTAAATAGACTTTTTTTTGCTGCCTTCTTTTTTCTCTGTTGACCCCACCTTTCCTTTCTTTCCATATCTATCTCCATCTCCAGCCTCACATCCATCTGCATGCCCTCTGGGCAGCCCACAGTTTCTGCCCACACTCTTCACTGCCTTCTTGAAGCAGCTTCCCGCATCAGCGGCTCTGCCCAAGCCATTGGCAGGTGTGCCCTGCACACCTGAGCTTGGACTTTGATTCCTGGTACACCTCTGGCATCAGCACATCCCACCCACTAAAGTTCCACAGACTTTAGGCCTCCTCTGTGAGGAATGAGGATTTGGAAGAGGACCAGTTTGCCCACTGACTATTCTTTTAAGAAAAGCAGGTACACTGGTGGACACAGAGGTACTTCTTCAGGTCTTGAGGAAACTTAGCAGCACACTTCAGAACTAAGCAGGGGCTGTGAGCAATTTCCGTCCTCTTCCATCCAGTTTACCTTAATTAGCGGAAACGATTTGAGACAAAAAGTGTGGTCTTTAGCAAGTGAGGCAGAAACTTAAAAAGCCCTTGTGAGATAGACAAGTTCACCTGTGAATCCAAGGAAATAATCTGGAGAAGAATTGTAGGGAAAAGTGAAGTATATCAAAGAGTCTCCACCTCCATGAAATCTGTGATTGTCAGTATCCAGTTGAGTAGTTAATGTAGTTTACATAAATGAACTCCCGTGCCGATTACATTTACTCATGGCAGTATCCCAACCCTACCTGTTTTCTAGGAAGATGTTTTACTTACAGGGAGAGTGCGGCAAGTCATTTCCCATCATTTGGTTTACCTCTGACTGAGAGAACACTCTTTAAGAAAAGCAATAGGCCAATCTCAATGTTTCCCTGGGGACAAGAAGAGGAGGGTTGACCCTGCAAGTAGAAAGATTCTGGATAGTATTAGGAAAAAGGCCAGTGGCTGAGGCTGGGCAAGACATGCAGTGCCTATCACAGGAGATTTACAAAAGGAGATTAGAGAAATCTCTGTAAGAAGTTGGCCGGGTCTAACTGATCTTGTCTTGGGATGGGGAAAGATGAAATGCCTTTTGAAGCTCTCTTCCAGCCTTGTTTTCCATTTCTCCACCTACAAAATACTTTCAAACAGCTGTGATGTCTTTCTTTCCTGTGTTCCCTCAAGGAGCAGTTGGGAAGCTGTTTGTCCACTCAGCAGAAAGTTGCCTTTCAAGCCCTTGAACACATGAGCTGGCTGCCATCCATTTTGACTAAGACTCTCAGAGAGGAGATGAGTAACTGGCAGTCCAATGAGATTACCATCCAGCAGGGGTGTTCTTGGATGTGGGGAGCCTGCTCCTCTCCTTGGGGAGTGAGAAATGTTTGTGTGTCTCACAGATACCAGCAAAAAAGCCACCCACTGGGGGAACAAAAATGGTGCCTATGACTGAGTGATGTTTATGATCAACAAAATTGATTGGGGGAATTTTCAGAGAAGCAAATCTGAGATGAAAGATTCCATATCATATTACCAACCACCTAACCCAAATGCACCAACACTGACAGGCACCCTTTGGAAACACATAGAATTCAATTATTTTGACTAAATTACCATATCCATGGCAAATTACAGGCTGTCTATTGGAAAAGATCTCCTCTCAATCCTGCCATTTTTTGTTCTTCAGTTAAGTTTATGTTCCCAGCATTTTTCCTTCCTGGCAAAGGCCCAGTGTTTTTTGGGAAGGACTAAAGATAGGCTTTATCTCCACAGAATGCTATTTAGTGGTTGGACAAGGTTGCAATTAGACAGTGTGGTCTTCAATTCCACTGCAGACTTGTGATATCAAGCTTTCAGCATGACCTACAATATTTGATCCAGATCTGAGCCTTGCCAGACCAAAGCAGTGCAGAAAATCTGACTGCTGTTGGAGGCAAGTGATAAGGGCTGTGTGGTTGCAGGCTATCAGAAGCTGCTCCTTGTCTGGAGTACCTTCAAGGGGCTTGGAGAGGGATGAAGGAATTCACTGACTTTAAACTCTAAAGGACAGGAGAATCCATTTCTGCCCATAAACGCACAAGAGGACCAGGGTGAGAAGTCTGAAAGTGAAGTGAAGTGAAGTGAAGTGAAGTGAAGTGAAGTGAAGTGAAGTGAAGTGAAGTGAAGATCATACTTTGCTGAGAACAGGGAAACTCGGCCCAGAGGCACCAGCTTGTCTGTCAAAAGCTGTGCATGTGTGTTAGCCTAGCACTCAGAACCCACCCCAGGCAAAAAACAGGGGCGTTTAAAACTCTCTAACCTTTCCAAACAGGGTAGAGAGACTAGAGATGGAGCCAAAATTTTAAGCAGAGGTGTTAAGTACCCACTCCTTTTCTCTTTACTCTTGCACATTTAAGACTTGAATTTTTTGTGTTTCATTCTGCAATACCTTCATTCTCAATGGGCACAGGAGAAGTCTTTTAAAACCCTTGTTCACCACGATACACATCCCACAGCAAACATTTCACAGCTTGGAGAGGTGAGCTGGGAACTCACATTTACATTTAGAAGTCATTGACCTTCTTGGACAGCACAGGAACATCTCAGAGTAGGTGCTGTCCCACTGACTCATGCCTCTGGTGCCTTGTGGGGAGGGGCAAACACACCTCTCACAGTACTGTACTGTCCAATCATTTCCCAGCTCTTGATGTGTTTCTCATCACATTACTCTTATATGTAGTTAGAGGTGAGAAACTGAGGCACAAAGTCCCAGGTCAGGTTTTGAGAAGATTATGAATGGATATACACCTTGTCCCCATTTTAAAAATCCCGTCACAAAAAAATTACCCAAGAAAATTAGGATAGAATGGGGATTTTTTGCTCCAAAGTCGCTCTCTAAAGGCACAGCACTATTCCTGACTTTTAAAGGCTTTTTCATCATTTTAATTCAGTGAAATTAACATCCTAGACTTCAAAACATCTATAAAATCATATAAATATTTCTGAACCCAATGACACCCACAATCAAATTAAATGGAGTTTTCTAATATTATAGTTAAGGTTTCCTTAGCTCACGCCTGTCACTATGATGTGTGTCTCTCACAGTATATGAAAAGGTCTGGAGAGAGAAGAAGAGAATATAGTAAAAACCAGACAAATAAAACAAGAGCCACAGAATGATTTTGGTAGTATCTAAACTATTTAAACTCAATTACATTACATAATGAGAGACTGCTCCATTTATTTCTTTTTTTCCACAAGTAACCAGGTTTTCTAAATCCTAACTCGGATTCCCTCTAAATAATCATAGCTCTCTTTAACAACACTGTCACATGTAAAACAAGTAAGGGGGGAAAAAAAGGATTGAACAAAGTTATTAAGAAAGGTAAACTTTTTAATCCATAATCTATGCAGGCTGTATTATTTCTTGATGGTCACAGGCTTGTCTGAAAGTATACAGAAAGGATGAATGAACCCCATAGAAAAGTTTCTGTTCAATCAGTTCAGCTTTCAAAGCCAGATGAAACCTGAAAAAGTTTCATTTACTTCAGGGAATTTGTGAAGAGAGAGATTCTCACCAAAGACAGCGATTTTACATTAACCTTTAGGTCAGACCAATGTTGCGTTATTAGCCTTATTTAATTAACAAAATTCATGCTTTGAAACTTTAAATATTTGCAAATTCATACCCTATAATGACTTTCACTCATTATTATTTATCTAGGGCTGGAGTCAGCCTGTAGCAGCTCTTATTTCCCGCCACAGGAACAGCTGGGGGAAACAATCCAGTCACTTTCTTTAGGTGTTTAAATGGGAGCAGAGCTCCTCCGGAAATCTGGCTCCAATTATAACCACTGCGTGCTTTGAAAATCTGACCCTCGCCTTCAGTGTCAGCGAGACGCTTCCCAGACAAGCCTGTTGATAATGCAGACTCATACAGGCGAAGCTCTCTTGGTGCACACACAGGACCCTGGGGTGGGATCCCACCTCTCCACACCACCAGCCAGCAGGGCTTAGTAGGGCTCGGCAGCACAGGCACAGCAACCAGCCAAAGACCCCCAGCTGGCCATCAGATCCACATCAATTTGCCACCAAAATTATAATTTTATATTATCATTTTGAAAAAACAGACCCAAACGATGTCGTTTAACTCAAAGAATTTTTGTTTTCTGTGTGCAAGTGACTTCTTCACCTTTATCCTCATCACTTTGGATGGCCTGAAGGAAAACACTTTACCTCTCTCCAGCTGTGTTCTGTTGGTGGTTAGAAGGGAAAGTGATGCTGATATGCTTTGCAAGTGCTTGGAGATTAAAATGCTCACACTCTTGACAGAGGGAGAGAGTCTATGGGTTTGTACACAGGAGCTAATGAAGATTTCAGTACCCCACCCTTCCACCCTGTACCTGCAACACTTGGGAAAATATCCACTGATAGTTTTTTGAAGCAGTGTTTCTCATATCAATCCATCTACCTGCCAAGTCTTCATGACCATGGGGAAGTAATTGAAACGTGCATGACTGGTTCCTGTGAGTATAGCAACAACAGGATATTAATCTGGGTAATGACATCTCATACTGTTCTAAGCTCAAAAATCACCATTTTGCTGTCCCTTTCCTCTGCCTCTTCCTCCTATATCAGAGTCACATGGCAAATCTGGAGATGAGTTTCACCCTCCCTCCTGGTATGAGTGTGACCAGGTTTTAGGGAGAAGCAGAGAAGGGCAACAGAAGGCTTGGCTCATCATTGTCCCACAACACAGGGGCAGAAGCAGTGCCAGGAAGGGGATGGTGAGTTTGGCATTGACCCAGTGTGAGAACTGATCATTACATGGGCTGGAAAATGAATCAGAGAGATGGGTACATGCACTTTCTCTGGAAAAGACATGCTCCTCCTGTGAGTTTTACTAAAGGACTTCTAGAGTCGGCACCCCAGAAATGGGGCTGCACTTTCTCCTGGCAGTGCCAGAGCTTGCAGGGAGGCCTGCATGGATGTGCACTTACACGCACCAGTCCTGCCTCAGGGTGCCATTGTGGGCACAGACTGCGGTGTCCCTTTGCTGTGCAGGCTGTCCCTGCATCCATCCTTGCCATCCTGCCTCTGGAATCCCCCCATCTACTTCCAAAGCTAGCAGCGCTCGCACTTTGGTGGGAAGTACAAGAAACCCTCTAGTGGACACTTACAGGGAGTGGGTTTGGGCTCCAAAGCGTGAATATTTTCATTGCTTTTTTTGGATTTTATGCCATTTTTGTCTTAAAAAGACTGTTCTCTAGAGAGATGCCTAAATCCTTATCATGTGGGTGGTTTTTTTTGCTTTCAGCCACAACTCATGACAATGCCCTGAGCTGGGCACAGATACTTGTTTCACCAGGGTTGGAAGCTGTGCCATGGCTAGTGAAGGCCAAGAATCATAGAAATATAGAATCATTAAGGTTGGAAAAGAATTCTACCATCATCAAGTCCAAACATTAACTGAGCACCAGCCTGTTCATCACTGAACCATGTCCCCCAAGTGTCCCATCCACACCCACTTTTTAGACACTTCCACGAATGGCTACTCCACCACTTCCCTGGGGAGCCTGTTCCACCCTTTCAGTGAAGAAACTTTCTCTAGTATCTGACCTAAATCTCTCCTGGTGCAATTTGAGGTCATTTCCTCTTTTCTTATTTCTTGTAACTTGGGGGAAGAGGTCAACCCCCACCTCTTTGTAGAGGGAGTTGCAGAAAGCAAGAAGGTCCCCATGAGCCTCCTTTTTCTCCAGGCTGAACACCCCCAGATGCCTCAGCCATTCCTCATAAAACTTATACTCCAGATCCTTCCCCAGCTCCATTCCCTACTTGGGACATGCTCCAGGACCTCCACGCCCTTCTTGTCATGCAGGGCACAAGACTGGACTCAGAATTTGAGGCGCAGCCAGGGGCCAATATCCAGGTGGCAACACGGACTCCAGGGCTGCTCTCTACTAGCTGCAGACTAAACAGGGGATTTTTAGAGCTACTCAGACATGTAACTACATAAGTACACAAGATTTCTCCTCTGCATCCCTTCAAATCCAAATACCTTGGAGACTTTCCTGAAAATCTTTTAGTAGTTTCAGAGCCTTTGTAGCTCATTCAATGTTAGGTAAGAGCCTTGCCAGGGTCCCAGGTTAAGCATTACCTCTCAAGCCAATGGTAAGAGCTGGATAGAATAAGGATTTCATCATATGAAGTTTCTAGTGTTGCAAAGCCCAGCTTTTACTGGTCATTTGAATTCCTGCAGATTTTATTTTTGGCTGAGCAGGACATCCTTTACTGTGAGATACATTTGTCTAAGCTGCTGCTTCGTCAGCCTAAAGCCCTCCTAGAAAATCCATGACTATCAGGGTGCCTTCACACTGAGAGCAAATGCAAAATTTGCACGGTTCTTTGACTCTCCTTTCTCCAGGAGGGAGTTGGTAATGAGAAACACCACAGCTCAGCCCTCTTATCCTGCAGAAAGGATGCTGCAAAGAGCCACTGCTTTGGACACTGCAAGAGCTGAGGCCTGCACAAAGATGCCAGGTCAGTTTTAGCTTGGTCTCTCAGAGAGTTGCACACCTGTCCTCATGTACAAGTCAGTACACCTCCTCTATTCCAACAGCAAATGAAGAGCTGGAAGTTTCTTTGGTTGTACTTGTCCATGGTGCACCATACACAGTCCCTGAAGCAACAAAACAACTGGAGGTATCCAAATAGGAGTGTTACTAGTGGATCCTTGGAAGGGCCCAGAGTTGCTGGCACAGTGAGCTGGGGGTGCTGCTGGAGGAAGGAGAGGTTGAAGCAGAAGATAATGGATGTTCCAAGTGCAGCTTCAAGATTTGCCACTTTTTGGTAATCTCAATACCCTTCTCTGTTTAGAGCCCATTCCAGAGTAGGCCCTGGGTGCCAGCCTAGCTCAGAAAGGGGCTCTTGGCTTGAGGCTCCCTAGGGAGATGGAGCTGTGCCTCCTGGTGTGCAGAACCTCATCCTCCTGGTGCCTGTTAAAACCAGACTCCCAAAGTACAGCTGGGAGCACATCCTTTGCACAGCCACTCTTCCCTCTTGCTGCCCATCATTTGTCTCTCACCTGAGCACTTTTTCAAGTGCAAACATTCCATTTTCCATCTCTGGGGCACTCCTGCCCCCTCCCAGGCCATGTGGGGGGACAGGGGCCTATTTCAGTTCTTTTGAATACAACTGCTCCAGTGTGGGCAAAGTATTTAAACTGCATTGCAGTAGTGAGTCAGACACAGTGCAGCACCACACCTCTGTGCTCTATGGCTGGGGCTCCTCTAGAGGAAGCAAAAGGTGTTTTTCCTCTTTGAGTTTGTTCCTGAATTTTATCCTATTCCTATTTTAAGCAAATACGTACACTAGTCCAAGTAGGTACAGCAGTCTGCTGCACCGGAGCAGACTTAACAGGGGTCTCTTAGTTTTGCAAAGGCATTAAGGTGGCGAGTGAGCTGCCATGGCTCAGTGAGAACCTTAGAAAGGAGGCTTGTCACATATAAAATAATGTTAACAAATTAGAGCAATTAAATTTAGGATGTGGTACGTCAGAAACCAAAGAAAAATGCAGCTGCTGGCATTGCATTGGGGTGCATTTGTCACATAATGTCAAGGGGAATCCCTATAGATAGAGGGATCTTTTACTGTGCACAGAAAATGAAACTTTCATGGTCCTCACAGGTTATAAATGGTACCGTTGTTGGCTTTCTTCATGCAAAGCTTGCCTGCTCCCCAATAAAATCTCAACAATCCAGAAAAAAATTCACTCAAGTAGATTATTTCCCCATTGAGACCCACCTTTCAGGCACAGCCATGTTCTCTCCCAGCCTGTGCTGCAGTCAAAGTGCCTTTTGTATGTCCCTCCAAAATAGTTTATTCTTTTCTAGCAAACAACATCATTTAGCACTAACTGGAGGAGCTGAGCCGTCTCAAGTTAGGAAAACCAGATGTATTTGAATCATCTGTCAAAATCAGAGGCCAACACTTGATCTATGGCAAGGTAATGAAAAGAGTCACTCATTCATTAATAGTGTGGAGCTGTCGGAGCGCTGCAAATCACGGAGCGGGATATTGTATGAATGTGTCAATGTTACTGATATCCAGGGGCCTGTTACTGAAACATGCACTGATGAAAGGCTGCATGTGTGTGCCCAGAAACAAGCCAATAAAGTCCTGCTCCTTTGCAGGAAAACAAAAACAAGATCAGAAAAGGCAGTGCGCAGTTATAACAACAGTCTCCTGTTACCCTTTTTGCTATCACTGGACCAAGACACTGGACTTGAGAGACCACTTTTTTATTATTTTTCTAAACATTTTTTACAGACTTAACAGCCTACCTCCAAGGTCATGCCATCAAGAGGCCAAAGTGATGACTCAGATGCCATCAGTGAGATTAACACCCTGTCTTGTGCTGTTATTTATAGCTGGTTTTATAGCTGTGTTTTTGAGGCCCCAGCTGAGGCAGAGCCTCCGTGCATGAAGTCTTATACAAACACGCAGGGAGGACAGCCCAGGCCAAGGGCTCACAGTCTGCAAAAGGGGGCTGCAAAGTGTCTCTGGGGTGTGGCCAGTGGCATACAGAACATTTCCAGGAGACACACAGAATCAGCTCTTCAGTCTGGAGGAGACACTTCCTTGTGCAGCCTAGAAATCACCACCACAATGACAAATGGGGGTGCCTGTGAGAGAGAATGTAGAGGGGAAACACTTGGAGGCATTGGCCAGAAGTCTGCAGTCAGAGGCAGATTAGACAGTCTTGTGTTTGTGCAATGGATTGAGGGCATTTTCTGTTCCATCTAGTGAGCTGAAGTTTGATTTCTCTGATCTGAATGCTGTGACCAACGGTGAGAAAGGTGATGAAGGACATGCTCAAGGTCACACTGAATTAGAGGTTCAGACAGGAATAAAACCCAGACCTCCTCAGCCCCATCTAGATGCCAAGACAAATAGTGCTGGAGGATGCAGATAGCCATTAATAAACACCCTCATGATATTCTTACAGTATTTGAATGGCCTCCTGATGAAAAGATTAGAAAATGTACAGAGTCAGATCTGTAGCTAGCACCCATCAGAAAAGCCAGCTCCTCTGGATTTAGCTGCCAAAATTCAACACCAGCCTACACCATCTGAGGATTTGGCCCTCTACTATTGGGAAGCTATTTACAGTGGAAGAATGTGCATTCAGTTAGGCAGCTTGCTCTTTTTGTACTTTAAGATCAAGATTTGTTCCAGATTGGTAATTAAGTTTAGCTCTTTTGGTGACAAGAACTGCTCTGACAGCTGCAAATCATAATAATATGCATTTGTGTACATTTCTGCCTACATGCTTGTGCACTTTTGCTGTTGTAGCTAAGAATACAGTCATGACTTATGTACATTACGCTGTATCTTGAAATTATTTTTGCAAACAGACAGTGCTTGCATAGTGAATAGGGCTATGCTCAGCTAAAGACATCTTAAACTTCCTCACAGAAAACACTGTCCAGATATGAACGTCTTCACCTAGGATGTTGGTCAGATCAGGCCTAACATTGGCCCAGGGCTACAAACCCAAAATTAAGTGGTTGTTTCTCCTGACATGCTGCCTTCATGCTACAGTGCATGTCCACACTGCTCTGGGGGAGTTAGTTCCAGCAGACTGGGGCTGTTCTCCTGGGTGTAGGCATGGATGCTGGGGGAGGCATGAAGGAGTTATTAGGAGCTGAGAAATGTGGTCCAAATCTTGCTGGGAGTGGTGGCAGATTGTTAAGCGAAAGCAAAAGAAACATTCTAGGCAATGCATCCTGCAGGGCAGCTTGTCCCAGCTGGCAGCACCAGCTAACCAGGATTGTGTTCTCAGTGGGGGCAAGGAAAAGGTTGGGAGCAGCTGCTGAGCTGGGGCTTGTGCTAGCCCTGATGGGAGGACATGCCTGAAAGAGCCCACCCGCCTTCTCAAACATGTGCTGCAAGGCTTACACTTGTGTTTGGATGCTGATCACAAGTAGAAATGCCATCAAAATGTTGCCTTAGTTCTGGAAATTCAGTATAATTCAAAGAGGGTTTTATGATGCTGCCAGCCCCAATTCCATTGATGGAAATCAAAGCTTCCCAAAAACCAAATGACGAGTGACACCGTGCCAGGTTTAGTCCTCCTAGGTGGAAGCTTGCTGACTCTAATATGTGGGCATGCAGCAGAGATTCTTCACGGCTTCCCATTTGGCTCTAGGGACTGATGGCCACATCCTTAAACCTCACACAACCCAGTCTGTTCGTCTCTGATAGATCAGCATGATAAAATCCAGCTTTAGTGGGATTTATTTTCATCCCTCTAATGAAAGTGTTTTGATTCAGTTTGCAGCATGGTTTAGAGAGCAGGAAATTTAAAACCAGCTCAATGTGCTGTCAGCTTGAACGCAGTGATTCACTGTCAGCCCACCCAAATGGGGTGCAGGCTGGTGAGCATTGGAAAAGGCAGTTTGGGGGCTTCAGAAACATTTTCCTCACTATAGCAGTGATTCCTTCTCACAGAGCAGTCATCTAAAGTACTTCTCACTAGCTTTGGCTTGAAAGGCTGTCAAGCAATTCAGTGTTCCCAAAAACTTGACTGAGGTACTACTGCAGGCTCAAAAAGTGCAAATAAAATGCAGCACAATTGCTTGGATAGGAAAACTGCAGCGTTTATAATATGCATCAAGTAGTTTGGTATTTTTAAAAACTTTTGTCATTTAATGTGTTGATCAGGCCTCTATTCAGGCCCTACATGTTACTCTTAAAGGGTTGGCATCAGCAAGTCAGAGTTAGGGGCATGGAGTTGATTCACAGAGCTGAGTTGTGGTAGGTGAAGGAGGATGTGAAGGAGCTGAGTCTCCAAAAACACTACTAGAACGCACGGGTAGTAACCATGGTTGCTGATGCTGGACTGTTGGAGAGCCTAGCCTGGAGGGATGAGGGCTTCTAACATGGCAACTATTTTCTGAACATGACCTGCTAGACCTGATGGAGCACAGCTAGAAAAGAGAGACAAGAATGCCCCAAACTTGCTTGGTAACAGACAAGTAGGAAAGCACAGCACAAATCCTGCTCTCCATCTGCCAGAAGAGGGATTTGAATCTGAATCCAAAACTGTAGGAAGCACCAGGCTGTTATATGTAAAGTGAGGGGTGAGGTCATCTGGTGGGGAACACATCCTCCTGTTTCTGCTGGGGTGAAAAAGGATATACTCAGGCTTCCCTTCAAAAGCATCTGCTGTGGATTTCAGCCCCATCAAGTATCTCTCCCTCCATCCCAGAACTAAGCACTTTGTCTCCCTGAGTAGTACAGAGGTGGCGTCACACCACGACCACTAGCACAGCTTTTGGCTGGCCCTGGCACATCCCTGCCCAGCAGAATTTCACCATGGCCTTCGTTTCAAGGTGCCCTTGGCTACCAGTGCCTTACAGTTTTTGTGGGTCAAACACGTCCCTTGGTTCATCATGGGCAGGGGGAAAGGTGGTATGAGTGTATCTTACTCTCCTATGCCTTCGCCCACATCTCCCAGCCAGTGGTTACCACTGTTAAATGTGAAATAACTTATGAAATCCTGTTTTTTGCCTGTCAGAGCATCAGCTAAATTTGGATGGAGTTCAGGAAGCTAACAGGAGCACTGGTTTTAATTTTAGGGGAGAAAAAAACAAGCCTCCTAAGCTTGAATTTGTTTTCTAACTTCCACGACAGCAACCACATCCTCCCTGTTTTACTGCTTCTCCTTATCTGACAGACGGGGTCATGCCACAGGGATAAAACAATATATATTCAACACAGAGGCCTCACAGGTTTCTGGGGAACAGCTCCATCCCTGGCCTCCGCAACCTGATTTTGGAGACAACTTTTTACTTTAGCATTTCTCTGATGGCTGGTATTGGGGTTGGGTCCCTCACCTCTCCAGAGAAAAGTGACCTTTAAGTCTCCAATTTTTAAAGCCGGTCCAAACCATGGAGCCTGGAGTGCCAAAACCTTTTCACATTCAAATCTCTTTCAAGCAGAACAGGGAGAGGAAGACCAGAGTTAGTGCACTCAAATGACCTAATTTGCCACATCAGAGCACAGAGCATTTATTCTAGAAAGACCACCAGTATGTGTGCAGTATCCAGGATGTCTTGTTAGCCAGGTTTTTTTTTAATATTACTAGTAATAAGCCAGCTTTTATATGGTATGGTTTGGCTGGGAACAAATGTATAAATTCTGCAACATGCAAAATTTTGAGGTTCTGATCAGCAACGCCACATTAGTAATGTAATTACTGTAGTAATTACAAATGTAATTTAAAGTACACAAATATGGAAAGCATCAAAACTTTCCACAAAAGATGTATTCCAGTGAAAAATTAGCTGTCAGGAATTTTGGGGTGAGAGGTCATTTTTTTTCCCTTTTCAGAATTAATTTATTTATGAAAGTTCTGCTTTTTGAGGAAAATGCCAAGTATTCCTTCATAATTCAAATACTTATTTTGAAAATAAAATGCTTAGATTCAGCTTGCTTTCCACAATAAATGGTGGAAGTTTCAGATGCCTTTATATTCCCATTTTCTTTTATGAGCTTGGCCAAGTATTATCTCCCAGAACACAACCGGTTTTTCACATCATAGGAGTAGGCTGTGGGGTATCATAGGAAAGAGGATCTGAGTGAGTGTGGTCAGCTCAGGCAAATGTAAGTGTAAGGGACTTAAATGACAATTCCTGTAGGGCAGCACATTAGCATCTCTAACTTAAAAAGAAATGAAAAAGAAAAAAAGATTAAAAACCCCCAGCTTTCAACAGCAGAAAAACTTGCCCTTTATTGAGAAAAGCCTAAACTTTTCTCTGGAAAATACTAATGAAAACAGCAATGCTTTCATTTCTGTTAAAACACCCAAGGGAAAAATGAAAGCATCTCTGAAGAATTTCTGAAGATGCAACTTCTGAAGAAAGTCAAATTGCATCAAAGAAATGGGGTTCTTTCTGGGTAAGTCAAAATAATAAATTTTCAAATTATGCGCCAAGCAGCAACTTTGCCTCACAAAGTCCTTCTAGCAGAGGCACCTCACAAGAAATAGTCTCTGAACTGTGCAAGTTCATTTCCAAGAGTATCAGTCTAATGGACAAGGGTTTGACTGTACGGGAGAGCAGTAATTCCTCATAAAATAATACATCATATGCTTTGGGACCATTGATGCTCATGGCTCTGAGCCTTCAGAAACCGATGAAGATGCTTTTCCTGTAGAGATGCATTTATGGGTCTGCACTGAAGCAAGCACGGGCAGCAGCCCACATTGCACCATTGCCTCTGAGGAAGGGACAGGACAGATGGCAAACATTTCCCTGCAGGGACAGATGAAAGCCTGGCCACCCCTCATTCCTAATGCAGGGTTTCCTAATGCATTTGAGAATTCATGGTGGTTTGTCCGTGTTTCTACCAGCTCTGTGACTCAAGATGTAGCAAATGGGTACAATAGAAAATTATGGCATCAAAGTCTGGGCTTGCACAGTCAGCAGGTTGGGTGTAGATTGTTCTAGGGGAAGAAGGTACTGCTGGAAAAAAAATTCCTTTAATGTAGGAACATCTCTACTCCCAGGACATTTTTCAAGATGCTCAACATTGCCCAAGTTACCTGGGCAGGTAGGTAGCCACTGTACCTGATATAAAGTCAAAAGGACACGATTCAGCACTACCCACATGGATAATCCAGCATTTTGCTTTTTTTTTTTTTTNTTTTTTTTTTCCATGTTTCAAGTTGAGGGGAAAAAATTCTTTTCCAGTAACTATCAAAATTTGGAGCCTGCAGCCCTGCAACCAGATGCACTATACAGCTTCCAGCTCTTCTGCAGTGAGCATGTTTACAGCAGGAGACTGAATTTTCTAGAATAGCTATTCATCCCAAGCAGTGCTCTATTCTCCTCTAAAAGTCCAGGACACTTTACCCAACCCAAACTCCCACTCCATGGGGGCACAAGACACACTGCTGCCCTTTACTGGTTGCACCTTTCTTTGCTGTCAACTCTCTCTGAGTACGTGGTGTATTAATCTCTGCACCTCTTTCTGCTGCAACTATCGTCATGGCACAAAACACTTGATTTTATCACATGATGAAACACAAATGTGCCTAACACGGGTGTGATGGGAACAGCAGACATAACCCTTCAGTGCTCGGGCTGCTTCATTCCCCCCTCAGAGATGCATGAAAAAAACCTCAAAAAACAAAACCAGAGTGTCAGGGCCAAAACTATCCCACACCTCATTCCCATGGTGTACAGTGTACCTAACAAGCAGACCTTTCAGAGCACAGCCATTAAAATAAAAAACCCTCATCAGCTTTGCTGGCAGAGAACACAATGTTTTCCAGGTATTGCTGATAGCTGGCTGACATTCTAGCTCTGCGCTTCTGAGAGAGGAAACAGTGGACTCTTTTGTCTTTTAATTGGAACTGCTGAAAGTTTATTTTGTTGTTGTTATCACTTTCTGCTAGGTGTTGAACAAAAGGACACAGAAGCAAGCAGAGGGGCTCCTGCAGAGAAGTGAGGATGCCAAATACCTTCCTCCTCTTCTGCTTTGGTTCAAACTGAGCTGCTGGGGGTGGAGGCTGGGGAGATCGCTAAAATGGATCATCCCCTAAAGCATTTGGAGAAGCACTTTCTTTCCTTCTTTGACTATGTAGGGAGATATATATAGGGGAAAGCTACAAACCTGAGATGCTCCCGGGGAAAAAGCTTCTCACTCTCTCTCAGGGAATGCACTTTCAGAAGAGAAAGTGGTATTTTACTCAATTCCTTTTTCAGTCTTTTGTCTTAGCCACATCTGGGACCATCCTCAGGGGTGTGTGACTGTTGCTGAAAGGCACAAGGACATCATCACTGATAAGGAAACCTGACACATTAACAGGGGCAGGGACAGGTGTGGGATAAAAACAGAGAATAAATTATTAGTATTTGGGCACATAAACAAAATATCTAAGAAAAATAGGGTTTTTTCCACAGAGAGAAGATTTCCTTTTACTTCTGAAATTAATTTTAATGTAACATGTTGACTTCTTTGTTTACTACAACATTTGGTAGTCAGGTTAAAGATCTCCAGTATTATCCAGGGTTTGGATTTGCACAAATTCCTTTATCAATACTTTTCTCAGAATCAGCATGATGTAGTAAGCAGTACTAAATGTATTTTTAAAAATTTATTTAAAAAGCAGGCATCTCTTAGGACAAAATTATTTACAGACTAAGGAGATGAAAGGGAGCTTTAGGGGTTGCAATTTTCTATCAAGGACAAAACAAGGAGAGAGTCTGAATAGGATTGAAACAAACAATTAAGACTGCAGAGAAATCCATCTCTGTAGTCTGGAAGATCCAATTCACCCAAGTACTGCAGTATATGCTGGATTTTTAGGAACAGTTTCAGTGTTTCAAGTCTGACATAAACCTCAGTGTCCTGATGAATGGATTTTCCATGGAGGTTGAATGGTCTTTGCAAAGATCCTTTAGTTCAGATTTTTGTAGTGTTCGTTTCTGTGATCCAAAAGAATAGCACACAAACATGCACACACAAAAACACAAGGAGTCACCAGGTTAAATTCTCAGACCAGTTTTAAATGGGAGATCAGTTCACCACCTTCTGGAGATGCCTTCCTCTTTCCATCCGCTCTGAGGGGAGCTCAGGTTGGGTTTCTTTCTCTTTTTTAAGTAGCAAACAATAAAAACAAAAAAGACCACCATGACCTGTTGGAAATCTTGCAATATCTCCTGTTCCCCCAGCTCCTAGGTGGGAGTTCCCATTAGGGCTGGATTAAGCTAAATCAGATTATGCACCACAGACAATGGCGTCTGCAAGCTACAGACAAAAGGTGTCAGGGCAAATCTCTCCTCAAACCCACTAATATTGTCCTGCAACAGGACTGTGAAACAAGCCCTCTAAATCAATGCTCCTTTTGTGGGCAGGCTGTGGTGTAACAGATCAGATGCAGGCTGGGACTATTTTGTGTTAATTGAAATAACATTTGCCAATACACCATCTTCTGTCCCAGAGGGAAAACTAAGGGCAAGTGCCAGTTCTACCAGCTGGAATCTTTCCCTGGATTCTTTTCCTGTATTCCTTTATTGCATTTAGTCCACCTTCTGTTGGCAACCACAGAGCAAACATGCAGTGCAAACACACATTTCTTTGTAAAAGTACTAAATTTTGTCAATCCTAAACGAGACAAACCCCAGCCTTTCCAGTCTCAACAGACTGGCACTGCCAGTGCCAGGTTTAGATTGGATAGTAGAAAAAAATTATTCCCTGAAGTAGGAATAGGCATTAAAGCAGGCTTCCCAGGGAAATGATGGAAACACCATTCCTGAAAGTGTTCAAAAAATGTGGAGATGTGGCACTGGGGACATGATTTAGGGGTGAACTTGACAGTGCTGGGCTCACGGTTGGACTCAATGATCTTAAAAGCCTTTTCCAACCAATAATTCTGTGAATTATTATAATGTCTGGACGTGCAAGAGCAATGCAGGAGAAGCTTTTCAAGCCCCCTTTCTGTAAAGGGCTCATGTTTGGTGACATGGCACCAGTTTGAAACACCTGTAATGGGAGATACATTCCATGTGCTTGTCTGTATGAGCGTGTGCACTGCATGCATGAAGTCTTCTTTCTGAAGCTCCTCAGATAATTGCAGAAAATATGAAACTTTGCAGGCCTTGATGAATCAAAGCTTCTAATTTTTTTCTGTTTTTAAACCACTTTATGGTTTTGCATTTTGTAGTTTTACATTAAGATAGCCATGAACTATTTGGGCTGTTTTTTCTGACTAAAGCCATCTATATACGGTTCTCCACTTCAAATTTTCCTCCCCTAACAAATGATATTCCTGAGCAGGCAGGGGCTACTAGATTAGGCAGTTAAAAACTGTGGACTTTAACAGTGCCTTGGATAGAAAATCCAACTTGATTTAAGTGCTTACAGTTGCCTAGTCATAACAGTTAGCATAAGAGAAGTTACTTCAGACTAACCCTCTCTTTAAAAGAAGATGCCCTTATTAAGGCATTTGGAAGCCAGCACAGTCTTTTCTATCCTCTCTCAGATTTTACACAGCTGAATCCTGACCTACATTACGTCACCTAACCTTGAATTTGATGTAGAGCAGGGTGAAAGCTGGCTTATCGCCTGTCTTATAAACAAGGAGGTCCTGAGAGCTTTTCCCCCCCTCAGACCTGGGCTGATGTCACTGTATTGTGTGTGTATTACTCATGTCAGAGACTTCTGCGAAGAAACTTGGTGCCCAAGAAGACTGGAAGGCAAAATATACCAGCCACTGAACCTGTCCTTTTGCTGGAGAGTGTTAACAAATGCAGGGACCATTATCACTATCAGTACCACAGGGAAATCAATACTCAGTGCAGAATTTCTTGTCCCTCTTGTATTCTTGAATTATTAAAAAAAAAACCCAAGACAGTCAACACAATCTAGCGGTAGAGCAATTTTGTGTATCCCAGACCAAATGAAGTTCATGTGCAATATACTTTTATTAACAGATGCCAGAATTTAGTTGTACCTAGAAGAATTATGAGATATAACTTACCCTTCCGTGGCAAAACAACTGTGAACAAAAATTCTGAAGTGACTTTGTGAAGTTTCCTGCACTCTTTCTGAGGCAGTATATACACCACAGAAGAGGCCAGGGCATGGTCCTGCAAAACTCCTGTTTTCCTGGAAATGCCCACACACAAAAGGCCGATGGGTGACATGTCACCAGAAGGGGTTGAGAAAGCATTTTTCACAAATTTCACTAGAAATTCATGGCAAGTGCTTTAGGCATCACTGAGAGGACACCATGGCAATGTCCATGCTGAGTCCCATTGACTTCTCCTTCTGGAAACAGGAAGAAGGTTTGCAGGAACAGAACGGAAAACTCAGTGTAGAGAAACTTCCCATCTCTCCCAGGTAGTCAGAATAGCACTGTTGAAAAATTAAATGAATATTAGATGTTAGGAAGAAATTCTTTATTCAGAGTGTGGTGAAGCACTTGAACAAAATGCCCAGAGAAGCTGTGGCTGCCTCATCTCTGGAATTGTTTAAGGCCAGGTTGGACGGGGCCCTGAGCAACCTGGTCAGATGAAAGGTGCCCATAGCAGGGGGAATTTGAACTAGGTGATCTTTAGGGTCCCTTCACACCCAAATAATTCTGTGATTATGATTCTATGATTCTAAGAAGGATATGAACCAAAACCAAAATATAACCAAACAAAAACATTTATGTCCCAATCCAGCCTAGTTACATTTCTAATTTCATTTCTGAGGAAGGCTTTCCCAGTAATCACAGCTGTACCTCCGTCCTTGCAGCCTGTGACACTGGGGGCTGTGCCCTACCACCCTAGTGTGGGGCAGAAGCAAAAGGCTTTATCTGAAGAGCAAAATGAGGGCTGCTGCCAGCCCAGTGCCTCCCCTCTCTAAGCTGGTGCTGAAACTTGTGAGTTCCTCTAAAACAGCCTCATCACCTACTGTCCCTGACTGAGGAGGTCCTCCCAGTTTGGACATTCCCACCACAGGAGACCTCTGCATTAATGCAAAATACTGCACTTTGGCAAACAGAACACCACATCTTTTTCATCATTATTCACTCTGAAAAATATGCTTTGGCAGAGGCATCCCCTTTCTGTGAAACCCAACTGAGGAAACAAAAGACAAATGAGTACGTCTAATACTGCAGCACAGTTTAGAAATAAGGTCCAGTCTATCCCCTGATGCAAGAGTGTACCATTTTTAAATCTTGGCTAGAGATGCTATATTGTCAAATACACACACACAGAGGTCAGTAGAGTTCAGTCTCTTTTTTTTTTTTTTCCTCTCTAGCCACTATTTAGATTGCTGCTCAAAAAATTTACTGCTTTATGCTCAAATTATATTTACATTTGAGCATAGAATTTCAGCAAGGGCAGGGGAGGAGAATGTAATTTCTTCATTGCCAGCTGCTGATGGTTTTTCAAAATGCTTATTTCTCAGAAAATTTCCGCAAACTTTCCATTGTGATCAAGGGACACTTATCTCAAACCACTTAGAAACTGACAGGACTGCACAGTAGGTCACTCTGACCACATAAGAATATTTAGCCGGGAAGAATGAGGGGGAGGGTTCTGACTCTGTCTTTGGTCCTCCTGACATGCCAGCCACTGTACAATCTGTCCTTCAGGGTATTTACATTCCTGAAAATAAAGGCAGTTTAAGATGTGTTTTAAGCAATTGGTTGGAATCTAGTAAAAGATGAATCATTTAACAGATTCACTGCAGTAATTCTTATTTATTTTATCTTCCATTTTATTATTTTGCAGAATTCTGAATGTTGATGCTAAGATAGAAACAGGACTTTACTGGCACTGCCAGTGGTTCAAAGATGAAAAGGCCTCGAGAGGCCTTTTGTTATCAAATTCCACTTACCCTCCCTGTTGTAACTTCCATCACAGCTGAAAGGACGGTGCCAAAATCTGATTTCACTTCAGAAAGTGCCAGGAGACACCACTGGCATTGCAACAGAAGAAAGAGAAGGGGAAGGAGACAAACTTCAATGCTGACTATGGCCTGGGAGAAGGGGAAATGGCTGAGGGAGAAAGAAAATGGCTTAGTGTTGCTTCCCAAACCTTCCCTGAAGTTGCTAGGCAGGTGGAGGAGATGAGGCGAGACCCATGCTTTCCAAGAAGTGCTTTTCAGAGTTTCCCTGCCAATTGGGGAAAACCAAGAGTTCCCACCAAGTGATTGCAAAGTCTGCCCTTGTCTTTCCACCAGCTCCTTCCTCTTGTCTAAAGCAGATGAGAAAATCCAGCCCAACAGCAGCTGAGCAGGCAGCACACTGCCACTTCCCCGAGCATCTCAGAAATGGATAAATCTGATTTTCCTTTGCCTCAGTTTCTGCCCAGTGTCTCTCCACGTGTTGCTGTCTGAAGAATAGGCTTTTGGGATCAGGCATCACCCTGCCATATGTTTGAAAAGTGTGTAAGGAATGAGAACCCCCAAATCTATATTTGCATGTATCAATAACAATGTTAATAGTAATATCTTCATGACCAGAGACAACATCTTTAGGACTGACAGGAAAATTTTGTTGCATCCAGTCTTGGGTACAAACAGAGGACCTTTCAGAGGGTCTGTTTTCCAAGTTTAGATGCTCATCATTGTCTTAAGTTCAGCCTCTTCTTGCTCCTCACTTGGGTTTTGATCAAAATGGAACATCTCAGATTACTAATCATTTTAGAACATCGTGCCTTATTGTGTTTATTCCTCAGTTTTTCCTGATTGTGCAATGGAAATAAAGCTGCTTACTCCACTGCGATTTCTCAAAGCACTTTTAATGACTCCAGAAAAAACCATTCTTGTGCTAAAACTTTATTAATATTGTGAAATGATGAATAATAATCAGCATGTGCCAGTAGTTACCACATAAACTTGTGTCCTTGGGCCCCTTTTTACTTGACAGGTCTGTCGTGTTAAAGATGAGGTAAATTCAGGAGAGCAATACTTATTGAATAATCCATAGATGAAGACTCGTATTTGGTAAAAGGGCATTTTAGACTAATCCACCAACACAAGTTCTGGGTAATTGGGAATAAAAATGTCCACGCATGGAGTTACTCAGGGACAGCTATTTCAGGAACAACTACTGCTTCAGGGTTATTCTGGAACAGCTTTTTGTCTAGAGCAGGGGAAAGCCCCTGAGTAATGTCAGACACCACAGCACAGAGCATCCAGAGAACAGCTGTCTTACAAGCACACGGCCAGGGCACATTGTGCTCCATTTCATTAAAAGTAAAGTTATTCTTCTTTACCACTGAAAAAATAATGAGCAATTTTGTGAGAAGTTTTCTGCTTCTATTTTGGGTTCTGTGAGAATGGAGATAGAAGGGGGCGGCTCACCTGGTGTCCTTCAGAGGTGGTCAGGAGCAGATACCAAGAGACGAAGCCTGAGGTAGATCAGCTGACACCTCCCATGGCACTTGCCTGGAGCTCAGGGATCTCCTGCTCTCCTGAAGACTTTTTTGCACCTGTATGTTCACTAGCTCTTGAAGAAATTATCCTTTGGACCTCTGTCTAAACACTTTTGAATAAGTTTATACTTTTTGCATAACGCCTTGTGGTGGTGAGAACTGCATTTGTGGCATCACTTCTGTTGGTATCCACTGCTTCATAGGTGGTGGAGACTGGGCAAAAATGCCCAGTTCTCTCCTCAAACCACTCAGGTAGACAAGACCTTTCTCATTACATTCACTGGGAATTGGATCTGGTGTAAAGCTGATCACAGATTCCCTCAGGCCCTACAGGAAAACCTCCACCTTGCATCCTCAAGTCTTCAAGCCTCAGGACTCAGCTGGAAATGGAATCAGTTTTCCTCTGGCTCACACTTACTTGTAATCACTGGGAATCTTTTGCTGCACTTTAAAGCAAGCTCTTACCTGCTAACAGCACTTTCCCCACTGTGTGCATGGAATTAGCCGTACAATTTGTCAGGGAGCAAAAATAACAGTAAGATATATTTGGTGTCTCAAATTAGTTTATATTCCATGCTCTCCTCCTGCTCCCTGCCGCAAAATTCACGTGCTACTTCGTATTTCAGTATTTGACAGACTGGGCTGGTTTAAGGCAGCACCCAGAGAGAGAGACAAACATCTTTTGTTTGGTGCTTATCTTCTTCGCTCCTGCCCTCTCTCCACCCCTCTCTCTTGCTTGAGATAAGTTCACAGCTAGTCATGAGAGATGTCAGATAAACTTACTGTGAATTGAAATCCTTCAAGGCTGAAAGGAGCACTGTTGTTCCTTTCTCAAGCAGGTATTGTATTTATACAGTCAAGCGAATAGGAGATGCAAAAAAGATAATTCCTTCAAAACTTGGCTGGTAAGCTCCCCAGAGAAAGATAAATGATATTTAATTTTTTTTTCTCTTGATGTAGAGCCAGCAACATACCACTGGTGCAGAGCAGTTATTATAATCTTCTTCCCTGCCCTTGCAAAAGCTTAGGGTTTTGGTCTGAAGCATCCAGGCATCCCCAGTGCCCCAGTGCTGGCCACCACAGAACCTCAGAGTGACCTGTGGGGTGGAGATGGCCATCCTGGCAGACCAGCTGCTCCTGCATGACTTATCCTAAACAAATGGGTGCCCAACTTTAATCACAATGTGGTAACTCACTTCTACACCACGCTGGGAAAGAAATCTATCCCAGTATTTTCTTTAACTTCTCCTAGAGACACAAAACAGTTAAAGGTATGCTGCTAATGTTTTACTCATTGATGCCTCTATAAACAGTCCCCCTCCACTGTAATGGATGAATTTTGATATTATTGTTTGATGTACAACAATGATCTCTAGTTAATTAGTAATACATGTTTTTTTCCCTCACCTGTTTGTTCAGTTTGCCTGAACAGTGAGGAATTATTTAAAGTAGAGACAACAAGATGAAAGACAGCCTTGCTTTTGTGGGAACCCGTGGGTCTTCCAGCTGCAATTTTGTGTTTGTAATGAATTGTGACAGGGTGTTATTACACCGAAGTCCTCCCTGTACCAGCCAGTGCACACAGGAACACAGACAAGGGCTGTGACTCAGACCTACACGGTCAGTGAGCAGAACTGCGTGGGAAAAGCAGAAACACCAGGAGAAAGGTAAAACTCAGCTCAGATTTTCTGGCATTTGCTCCAGCTTTGCTGCACTACCAGCTCAGCGCCCAGCTCCATGGCTTTGCATGCTGCCTGGCCATTTCTCCATGGCCCTGTCTGCCTTTCAGCAGCCACTTTACAAAGCCAAATCCCTGTAAACCTTAGTGAAGACAGAGTAGGTTCTTCCAGCCATAAAATGATGCCAAGACTCTACTCAGCTACAGACAAAAATTCAGACTCTTGCTGATTTTAAACCATCCTTATCTCAGTACTTCTCCAAGTGCTGGAAAAAGCTCCAGGCTGTTCTTCTCTAAGGGTAGATGGAGCTGCTGCCCAGACAAATACCATCCCCAGCCCTCATTGCAAGGCTTCCCTCAGATCAAAGTGAACAGCAGGACTGAAAATATAAACATGGTCGTATTAAGCAATGTGAGGAAAGACTGCTGAGATCAAATCTAGTCCTGTAGTGCGCATGAAGCCTGCCCTGTTCAGGGGTTGTGGGATTTCACACAGGTACTCCACTTACTGCTGGCTGCTGCTGTGTCTCCAACACAGCTGGAGCTGAAGCCACTCTGTGAGCAGAGGCTGCGTGGGCTGAGCACCGGATCTTCCTTAGGAGCCGCTCCCTGATGCTCTGAAAGCAGCAATTTCAACCTGGACCAGCCATCCATAACAACCACTGCATAGGTGCATCCCCGAGTTACTCTGCTTTGTCATTTTATTTAGGATGTGGTTCCACAGCCAAGTGAGAGAGGAGGGTGGAAAAGCGATGCCTAGTTTTGATCCTTCTTAAAAATACCCTCTCATTACACAGACTTGCTATTCCCAGTTGATATAGAGAAATGGGGTGAGGCTCCTGGCATAAAATACTCAGATTGAGTTGGAATATGGAATATGTTCAAGTAATTATTTGAAAATTATCTTTAGCAGTCATTTACTGTTAGGTGCTCTGCATGGAGGCTCTCAGCACCCCAAAGGGAGCAGATCCCCTCTTGTTCCTGGGTGTACACCCCCACCAACTGATGCTAGCCTAAATTTCCCCCTAAATTTCAATGCCAACATGTTTCCCGTCAAGCATTACTCATTAAAAGCTCATCCCTTCTCTTTTTGACCACACTTGAGACACAGAGCTAACAGAGAGAAAAGGATCCTATTTATAACACATCGCATCATATGGTTAATTTAAAAATGGCATTTGTCAGTGAAAGCAGTAATTTTTTCAAGATACTCACTGAGGGCTCATAAACAAATAACCCCCAAAATTACAGCCCTATAAACCTCACTGTGACTCAAGTAACCTGACAATGCTCACTGCAGACCCATTTGGGGATGGCTATTTAAACACAGTGAGCAGTTCATTATCATTTGTGTTTTCCTGCTAAGCTTTCACTCTTTTGTTAAGCCCACTTCAGTCCGCGATTGAGACATTCACAAACCTGCCAGGTCACTCCTGCTTATCTTTCCCATGACACCCCCGTCACCCAGCGAGCCGAGGGCCATGTCAGTGCGTTTCCACATAAAGCAATTCTTCTGGGCGAGCGGAGGCATTTCCCCCCGCGCCTCCTTTCAGGGATGGCCGGCCCGGTTTCAGAGCAGACAGTATGACAGATGCAGGGTGCATTTCCCGAGCAGAAAAGAGGTGGAGGCTGCGGGATGAATGTTAAATGTACCATACGCCCAACATAAAAACAGACCAAACATGCTTACGAGATTTATACTAACGCTTTACTTTCTCCGCTGGTCAAAGGTTCAGGCACTTATAATAGTTTCCCAAGGCACGTTGACTGTGACAGATTTTAAAGAAGAGACTCCTGAAGGAGTTCAAGGCATAAATTGAATTACAGTATGCTTGGCCTGTGGTTGCTAGGGAGATCCCAGATCCGAGGAGAAAGTTCCTGGTGATTTTTCACTGTTGTTTGAAGGCTGTGAAATTAAGGCTTTGTGCAGCGCTCACCGAGACAAGGCTGTGGTTGGCGTTCACCATTGACATCAAGCTGGATTGGCCCGGAGGGGGCAAATTTTTATGAAACAGATATGACAAAGCAGCATTTTGATCAAGTCATCGCTCTCTTTTAAAAGGGCCACTTTCACTTTTATTCACACTGAGTGATGGACGTTCCTATTTAAACATTTTCAGCTGCAGAGGCCTGAAGCTCCGACCAGGAGCCCAGGCTGCCCTGAGCTCTGGGAAGGTTAGGGAGTGGGATCAGGGCTTCACAGCTAATCCCGTTACCTCTGCCATGGGTGGAAGCAAATTCCCAGCATTGAATACACCAAACTTTAAGAGAATTCATGTCTGGCACTGTGTTTTGCAACTAGAGTCTAATTTCAGCTCGTTTGATGGGCTTGAGCTTTTGCAGGATTGAGGAGGAATGAATTTCAGCTCTTTGGGGTTACATAGGCAGACCAGAGCCCTCAGAGAGAAAACAAGGATTTTTTCCAAGGGAGCTGGAGGCCAAACAGCCTGTTCAGAGCCACCTGCAATCCCACAAACACTCCCTTCTGCTTGCACTCAGCCACACACAACCATCACCTGTGCCTAGACGAGTTTTCCATGGCCTGTGCTGCCAACAGCATTACCAAAGGCCAGCTTTGGTAGCTTTGGTTGTGCTTGCAAAGCAGGTGCTGAAGACAAGTCAAGGCTAAACTAGTGAGAAGCTGCGATCCCAGGGCCATTCCCAGAAAGCCCAAACATCCTGTGTTCAGCAGGACATCCTGAAGATTTCTCAGACCTACATGCAAAGATGAATGTTGTCAAATCATGGATGCCAAGATCCTTTCCTGTAACCCTCTCAAAAGAAACTGAGAAAGAGAAAATTATAAAAATGGAATAGGAGACTTGCAGAGCTGAGCCTGCTGCTCCTTCTGTCATGGGAGGGATGCTATTTGGAAGAAGGAGTGACTGTCCACAGACATCAGACTTGCCCTTTTCCTTTTCTTCCCAGACAGCTTTGTGTCTCCCCATGGCCCTGCACTGTTCCTGGAGCCAAGAGACCCTTTCCCAGCTGTGGAGCACAAAGAGCTTTTTCCTTGAAGGGGAGTCACTTTAACTGGGAAAGATACCTCCTTAGGGTGAGGTGATGCCAACCAGAGCCATACCTGGAGTGGCTTGGTAAGGCAGTTCCCACCACTGTGAACCCATCAGACCAGTTATAATGTCAGATGACTTTCCCCAGCTACCACTGGAGCTCAAGCAGCACCAGTCAGAGTAGTAGGTAGCAGCTACAAATACTGGGAAGAGAGTTAGGATGAAAATTAAACAGCAGGATTAAAGTAAAGGAGGAATAATTTTAATAAATCCTAACTGGAAAGTTTATTTGCTCCAGCTTCCCCTGAATCATTTTGTCTCTGTCCTCTGACCCCATCCCAGAGGGACTGATGCTGTCCCTTAGCTAACGACCATTTGTAATGTTGCTTAGTGTTTGAAGCCCAGCTG
Source organism: Donacobius atricapilla (assembly GCA_013397315.1). Classification (NCBI taxonomy): domain Eukaryota; kingdom Metazoa; phylum Chordata; class Aves; order Passeriformes; family Mimidae; genus Donacobius; species Donacobius atricapilla. The sequence continues at coordinate 96,685 of WBMY01001920.1, read as the reverse complement.
GACTTGTCTTCATTTTATAAAATAGTAGGGGAACTTTGCAAACACAAAAACCCTCCCAGAATGAACCCCTCTACTTCTTTTGTGCCTGCTGAGCACAAAAATGTCATCTCTGTTTGCTGAGAGGAGCTAAGTGAGTTAAGTATGGATGGGGAGAGCTTATGCTCTCTCCAGCACTGTTTGCTCTGAAACATTATGCAATGCAGATTAAGGTCTTAGCACAGGAGAGTTCAGATGAGATCCTGTGATTACGCCTTCTCAAAAAATTTAAAGAAAAAAACAAAAGCCAAATAAAAACAAAGCCTCACTGAACAAAAAGTCATAGAAGGAATCTAGTATGAGAGGGAGAAAAAAAAAATCCACAGTTTGAGAAGTTGAACCTGAGGCAAAAGGAAGGAGGCATAGTGGAGCTGAAGGCAGCAGATAGATATCTTTCTCAGGGTTAAATCACAGTGACACAAGGGGAAGCTGCCTCCTGTACACACTTGGGGAAGGAAGGCAGAGTTTGGGTTTCACTGAGGTTCTGGTTTTCCAGCACCCACAGCCCTGCCTTGTTGCAATCACTGGTAACTCCAACAGGATTCAATAGACAGAATAAAGTGGAAATTGTTCTTGACCAAAAGTCCAGACTCTCCCACAGAGGTCAGCCCTCGTAGGTTGCTGAGGCAAAAGCAGGTGAGCCTCTTCAAATGTTGCCTTTGAAAAAAAACTTCACCAGGTCTTCCAGAGAACTCCCCATTTCTGCCTTTCAAGATCCTTCAAACGTAGAGAGTTCTTACCAGGATAGATTGATGCTGATAATGTGAATTTCACCAGCAAATCCATAATCACCATTTGATTTTTCATCTTTCCATGGTTGTATTCCTGCCTCTGGCTGCAATGTCTCTGTCAGCACCAATCCCTGTCAAGCTGTCTTACACTGCCCCTGAGTTTGCTCCTGAGCCAAACTCCTTCAGCTCTGGTTGCAAGTTATCTGCTGCAGATCTCAAAAGTAAGAGTACCTTAAGACCTGTGAGTGGTTAAAATTTTCCTGCGGAAGCCTACATGGTTATGTTTTTCTAGACAAATATATATGGATATATATTTATGCTTATATCTCTATGTGTGGATGTTTAATGTTTTAATAATTGAAAGTGTTTTGCTGCTTTTTGTTTCTACTCAATAACCAGAAAATTGCAGTGACCCTTTCTGGGGAAAATCCTTCCCCAGTCTAACATCTCTACTAACGAGCAGTTCCCAGACACAGCAGATTCCCCACCTCCAGTGGAGGAAGCCAACACAGGCAGAGGACAAAGGCAGGAGCTGCAGTGTCTGGCCAACATCCACCTCAGCACCTCAGCCCCCAGACCACGCTCGCTGTCAGGGCAAGACCTTTCCGTGAGTGTCACACACTGGTCCAGACATGGTGACCTCCACTGGTTGCTGCTCCCGCATATCAACTCCTTGCAAGTAAAATGCTGCCCACCTCGCTGCTACAAACCTCCAGCAAATCTCTGCTCTTGGCCTCCCCCTTGCACAGGTGGAGAGGGAACCCATTACCTGCCTCTGGGAATGGCTTGTGGTGGAGTTTCTCAGTGGTGCAACACTTTTATCTCTGTTCCATTAGTTTCTAATCTACTCCTTTCCACCCTCTGCTCCTCCTCCCCCCAGTATAACTCTGGATACAGAGACAGTTGCAAATAAAGAAGGGATTTGCTCTTGTCTCTTAAAAGACAACTTCTCATACAGTTTTGTTTTTAGTTGTGAGTGCTGCTGGTAAATGAGACAGATGCCACCTATTTGTGTTTTCTGAACCAAAGCATGCTGGGGAAAAGGGAATCACTTCCATTCATTCTCCCACACTGGACAAGTGGCAATTCCTACAGCTTCATCTCTTTACACACTCCTTAATTCACGTCATTGCTTTTTCCAAATCACTGAGCTAGTTCACACACACACACAAAAAAAGGTGAACAATATACAAAGCACCAGGGTTTCTATATTTTCACTTTGGGCATCTTTGTCTAGAATTTAAAAGCCATTTTAAAGTAATGCTTTATTTTATGTTTTAAAATAATGAAGGCTAATAAAATTGATTTCCAAAGCCATTCAGTTTTAAAGGTGATAAATTAAGATGTAGAGATACTGTGTGTGCATGTCTGTGTATGCCAAATGCAACTCAAATTAATACACTGATGTTTTACCCTATTATAAAATGTGGTGTTGTTTTTTTTTTAATGCCAGCTTGATTAATTGACCCCCTAACTGAACATTCAGGCTGCTACTGTGACAAAATGTTTTGTGGGTTGACTGGGCAATGGATCCTTGTAAAGAGCTGAGTAATTAACTCTATTGGGAGACTTATATCAGGCACTGGGGTTCAAACCAAGCCATGATGACTTGCTGTTAGAAGTGAACCAAATGCCAGGGGGTAAATTCATACCTGGTGTAATCCGCTACTCAGCCCACTGGAGTTACTTCAGGAAGGGGTTTTACTTGTGCCTTATGTTTTCACTTGCACAGTGCAAAGGTTAAGGCTGTCAGGTCAGGCTGTTTGAAAGCTTAATGAGTAAGTATTATCACTGTTTGCAGAGTCATTCTTCAAATGTTTTCAACATAAAACAGTTTATTAAATGTCTGGCAGACTTTCACTGAGAAATGCCAAGATGTGAATTCTCCCCTTCCTCACTGTTATTTTAATACTTAGCACCTCTACAAGCAAGGGGAGAGAAAGACAAGGAAATCCCCAAAATAAATAAAGCCTGATATGCAAAATGCAGCTACTCGGAACTCCAGGCCCCATCACAGAGGTTTGCACTGGGAAGGGCTGTGTGGACCAGGAGTCAGTCAGTGCTACCAGCCTGGAAGAGTCGCACAGGCTCCACATAAGGCACCCTCCCTCCTTCAGATAACCACTGCGAGCTCTCCTGTGAGTCATTCTCCTTCCCATTACATTTCTTGGCAGTTCCCTGATTATTTCAAGCTTAAGGACATCTCTGTCCTGCGTGATGCATTGCCTGGCCCACCACCTTGAGCTGAGGGCACCAATGAAACCAGCCTTGACCCCACCTTATGGTAGGGCTGCTGCATTCTGTATCTGGCACTGCCAAAAAGGCTGCCACAATGACTTCTAATACTCTGAGATGCCAGCAACCTGAACTAGGTACTGGTCTTTCACTGGACAAAGAAAGAAATATTATTTCCCAGCAACAAAGAATGATTTTAACTTCTAAGAGCTTGTGGAAGAGAATGGAGATGACTCTGTATCTCTAAATGATTCCCAGGAGGAGGGGAGTCCAAAAGAAAGAACACCATAATGGAGAACAGTGGGAAGAAATGAAAGAGACCCTGGAGAAGACTGAAATCCATTTCACAGATGTTGTTTTATTCGGTTGAAGAAGCATTTCTCCTTAAAGAAGACAGAATAGCACAGAGAGATTTAAAGATTATGGCTGCAACAGTGTAAAGAACCTGGGCCAGAAACTACGCCTAAGTTAAGGCATTGCTCCTAGTATTGGGAACAACAAGGGTAGAAAAAGGAAGTGGGATGGATGCTTTGGATATCTTGTGCATGCTTTGGAGTGGAACAACTTGCTCATGATCTCCTGTATGGAGGAGAGGAGTGTTAGTGGGTGATTCCTAAAGAAAATGAGACAGCAATGCTGGGGGCCAGCAGACAGCAATGGGCAGCAGGCAGCAGGTACAGTATCCCCTCAGTGAGGGTCCAACACAGTAAAAAACAATGAGACAGAGATTGGCCCTCTGTATCTGGAGCCCCACCACAGTGTCCAAGTCCTTCCTTCAGTGTCTGTAGTTCTCAGGACGAAAATCATGACACAGAGATACAAATAACTCTTCCTCTCAAGGAGAAGAGGCTTCTCCCCAGATGAGGGGTGCAGAGTGACCTCAGGATTTGGCTGTTTACAGGTTTTTTCATTTGTAGTGTCTTTGATTTCATGAGGACATAATATTCCAGGCCAAAGCACAGCTGACATCTGACATGCTGCTGCTGGCTGCAAACTGCCACCGAGTGTTTTTCAAGGAGCGGCATTCTACTAGTACATGTATTTGCTACAATGCTTCAAGAATTTGGACAGAACTTTAACATTCAGACAATTAGCTAATAAGCATCCTTCCTTTTTAAATGAGGACTATGAGATCAAAGGGGTTGTCCATATATTGGTCCTCCAATGATTTTGTCAGGACCATTCAGCAACCAGGGCCAAGTGAGAGGCCCACAGATTCAAAGATTTGTTTCTTCTTAAAAAAAACACCAAAAAACCCCCCCCAAAAAACCCAAAAACAAACAAACAAAAAAAACCCCACCAAAAGCCTTTCAAAATTAGCAAAAAATCTTCCAGACACAGGAAAGAATCAATATGGAACAACATACATTTCCAGATTTGTCTTGTAGCTTCCACTTCTGTGTGGAGTGCTGTGCAGCAGCTAGAGCCACAGTTTGGAGTAAGTTCTCTTTAAAGGCAGCCAACTCTGTAGAGTACCACATAACTTTACATAACAGCTTGCTGCAGGAGGTAAATGAAAAAGTACAAGTGAAACAGTGGATGCTACAAGGAGAAGAGGTCATTGCTGGGCTCATTGAAAACACAGAGGGTTCAAACCTTTATAGTAACTTTGTTGGATCCATCTGAGACAGATAAAAGAAAGCAACGATTTCTCATCCAAAAGAGATGAGAAAAGGAAAAGATGTAAGCAGAGAGACTTTTCATTTTTTCTCAGAAACATGTGTCATTAGGGAAATATCATCTTTCTCTGTTAGAATAAATTGTTGTGCAGTAAACATATGCTACTGCCTGTTGTATTGGAAAAATAGAAAGCATATACTGCTTTTTGTGGTTATCAAGTTAAAATGGATAAGGCAAATGAATCAGCTTCACAGCCACTCTTCCAGTTATGTCCTGAAAGCACAGATATCCATATGATGTTCACGAAATGAAAGAGAAATTTAATTTAGAGGGATTATTTAATAATTCTGCCTATGTCCAAGCAGGAAGAAAGAATGAAGAAGGTAGGATATTTGATTACTTGTCTAGCCTGCACCATGCCAGTCAGAACACTTTTCCCACAATCAGTCCCTGGGGTCAAAATCTATTGACTTACATTGATGTAAGTACAGAGTAAGTCTGAGAGATACGTGGATTTTCTCCCAGTTTGTGCAGGTCCCGTCCCTGGAAATGTTAAAGGTTGGATGGGGCTCTGAGCAACCTAATCTAGGGGGTGACAGTCCCTGACCAGGGCAGGGAGACTGGAAGTAAATGGTCCTTAAGATCCCTTCCAACCCAAAACATTGTGTGATTCCGTGGCATCCACAGGGCTGATAAAGATCACAGAGCACTCTGAATCACCATCAGGAATGCTGTGAGTCAAGGAAAACCTGGGGGTTTGCCACTTAAGGAGAGCGCAATGCAACTTCTTTTCCTTTCAGTGGATCCCACGGATGCACCTTACCTTGAACAGATAAGTTTTTCATTAAAATTTTCCTCAGATTGCAGAAAATACAGTAATAATGGTCTTTCCTTTAATTTCCTTTCTCTATGGGTTAAAACTTGGAGGGAAATAAGATATCTAGGAAGATTTATTTCAAATATTAGGGCAGGATGTTCACTTTAACTGAAAGACCCAAACCCCAAAAGTATTGCAAATGTTGCCATTAGGAAGGGCACCTAATTCCTGAGGAATTATGCACAGACTGCTTGGGAAAACCTGGATTTCCTTGGCTATCAGACTTCTTATCTAAGCAGCATCCAGTCATCGTTTAACAACAACTCAGACAGACCAAGGCACATGAAAGCTGATTGGTGTATCTCACATTTTGCCTTCAAAATATGCAAATATCTGATATGCAAATATCAAATTAGTATTCATATGTATACATACAAATTACTGTGTTACAAGCACAGATGTTTGACTTAAGAGATTCACAGGTTGATATGATTATCTCATGTAAATGAACATAATTCAGAGCCTATTCCCCATCCCAAATATGAGGATTTACATTTGGAGTCACTCCTGTGGAACCAGGGGCCTTTCTCTTATTTACACCCCCAGCAGTCATGATCAGAATCTGCCCCTCCCATAGCACAGAGGAGAGAAAAATGAGATGCAAATCTCAGCTCATTTCACTGCTGTGTGGATGCAAATGCCACATGCTATGTTATGTGGAGTAAAAGTGCTCCAACATCATCCTGCCTTATCAGAGCTCCCTACAAACACTGGATTTATGAGCTGCACATTAAGCCCCATGATTTATGATGCTTTCTCTGCTCAGGTTTGCTGCTTTGCCCCAGGGACAGTATCTGTATCCGTAGGCACTTTCTAAGATTTCTGTGCACCACCTAAACAAAATGCCCTTTCATGCGGCCAAATACATCACATCAGGAAAGCAACTGTATTTCTTTCACAACAGTTTAAGCCCCCTCAGCTCTCTGAGCCTCAGGAGCGGCTTCTGGAAAATACTTAGCCCTGTGTATACCAGAGTGATAAATCAATACAGAAATGTTCTTCTAATTTAGAACTGCCCATGTTTCTGTCACTGGCCATAGGGCACCCTGACAGGAGCACAAGGCCCCTCTGTTTGTGTCACCATCCTTAATGCAAAGTAGGTAAACTCTGACGCAGGCTCTCTTCCAGCAATGTAGCAGCTTTTTCCTTTTATTCACTCCTGAAGAGGCATTTTGATGCACTCAATATGTGTTCAGTGCAGGTCCAGGAGAAAAAAAAATCAAGGAAATACCAACTCCCACAGGTTCTTCTGTTTTCATGCAATAGCATGCTCTAAATGGACCTAAGAATTAATCAGCATCTGTTGGAGAACTGCACCTCACTTGAGTTTCCTTGGACAAAAATTACATAGCTGGCAGAGGAAGGAACCTCTATCATATTTTCACCTACCACTATATGTAAAGTGGGATTTTATTGGCATGTGTGCTGTAGCTCAGACTTTGTTTCAACAAAGCAACTGGGAAATCAGCATTTTATCATTAATAGCCATTACTATTGCTTTGAAATTGTATCTGTGTTATGTGGGATGTTCATGCCATATCCAAAGATGGAAGAAACACAGAAAAACAATATATGTGCAGCAGAAAAAAAAGATTAGGATAAAGATTTTTTTTTTCTATCACTAAGCACTGACACACCTTTTTGGTTGAAAGGGAGAAATATAAATAAATTTCTTCTAAAAAAATAATCATCTATCTGGGCACTAGCCCAGTTTTCCAGTGCCTCATATTTATAGCCTGACTTATAAGCTATTTGTGTCTTTTTTCATTACAAATGCCCCAGCTTCTGGGGGCCAAAACCTTGACTAATAAAAATAACAATGATGATAAAAAGTTAATGATGTGCTCATTTTATTTGTAGATTGCACCCCTATTCCCCACCACTTGTTCATTTTGGGCAGCATCCAGAATTGCACTCAGGGACCTAAAATGAAGCTGAAGAAGAGTTGAAGCTCCCATTCGGAGAAGAACAATCCAAACCAAATCCTCTGAAAGGCATTAGTTACTTTAATGGACTTTATTTTTCTAATGAAAATATTCTTAACCTGTTTTCTAAGGGAAAGGTGGGTCTAGAGATTGTGTTCCTCTATCTTCACTGCCTGAGTGCTATAACTAATAGTTGTAACAAAAAAGTGAGCAGAAGAAAGAATCAAACATCTCTCCACAGAAAACAGGGACTCTGCCACCTGCACTGAAATTATTTGATCTTGGTCCCTGCCTAAAGAAAAATTTCAGGCTCTGAACTCTTTTTTCATGTAGGGACAAAACGGTAGCCTTCAATTATGAGCTACCTCTGGATTAAAAAAGGATATTTTTTCCCTTCTATTGGCTCAGATATTCCCTCCCTACTCCCAGTAAACCGCTTGGCAGTAGAAATGCAGGGCTCAGTATCCCATGTTTTATCACATTCATGCACTCAGTATCCCATGCTTCATTATTTTCAGGCGTTACAGCTCTAAATATCCAAGTGCTTACATTTTCTCTCTCGAAGTGCCTGCAGTAACAGAGGCCTGTGTAGGTGAGGTCCAGCTCTGCTGCAGAAATCCCAGCCAGGTACAAGCCAGCCTGCACTGGGTTGAACTGTAACAAATAAATAAGCTTTTCCTTCTCTGACGGACAGAAAGCTTTTGCTCTAGTCCAGAAAGGACAAGGAATTCCCACCATTATTTCATGGTTCTCCCTTCTTTCTTCTTTTTAAGTCCATTTTTCAAAAAGTAATTTTGAAATGTTCTGGGAAATGTTGGGGGTAGTGGTGCTAATCGATCATCCTCTTCTGATAACATTTAATTAAAAACCACAGCTATTAGTCATCTGTTACCCCACCACTGGGGCTGACCTAACAATATCCTAACACACTGGTGAAAGAAAAATGGAGAAGATACTTTTTCATTTTATTTTGTTGTACCAGCAGGGGAGCACAACATATAATTTAAGGGAGGACGAAGGCAGATTCTTCTGCCAGTTTCTCAGGAGGTTAATCCAGCATTTTTTTAAAATAAGGTTTTTTTCTGCTGTTGTTTGTTAAATGTTGTTGGTAAAAAAAAAAAAAAAATCCAAACCAGGAGCAGCTACCATGGAAGAAAGTTCTTATGTGACCAAAGCTGTCATCTTCCCAACAGAACCTCTATAACCAACCTTTGTCATCCTCTGCAAGGGTTACACTTTTCCCTCAATGGAATGGGAAACCGGAAATTATCAGGTTTAACTGTAGTAAGGAATATTTCTGAGATCAAATTGTTAAGTTTTCTATGACATCTGGGCTCAGCTTGGCCCATTTGCTCTTAAACCTGTCTCTTCATACACTTGAAGATGCCTTTGCTAAACCAGATTCAAATGGCTGATGCTGGAAACAGCTGAATCCTTGAAAACAGGCTCAGTGATCCCCTCCCCCCTTGGCAGAATCTGACGAGGTGCTGGAAGTTGCCTTTCCTGTCACCTACCCTGGTATTTGGGTCTAGTTTGAGACTGCTATATAAAGAAATTCTAGTTTTACTTTACACACACAATTGCCAGATCAGCTCAGCACTCAGCTCTCAAGAAGAAGCAAAAACAGTCAGCAAAGCGTGGCCACAACCGCACATCCCCTGGAAGACTACCCCTGCAATAGCTGGAATGGGAATGGGCAGCTACCTACAATTACTTTTATTATGAGTCAAGATTGGGTTCAGCCTACTAACTTGTAACCTGTCATTAGGAGCAGATTTCACAGCCTGCACTGTCTACAGCATTCAGCCCTTATAGAAACACGATGGAAGAGCCTGACAGAGGCAAAGTCCCTTGCTCCCCACATGCTGCACAAAGGTACCAGGCTGAAGTGTGAGCCTTACCCTCATTTCCCAAATTGCCGGAGGAGTTTAATGAACAGCAGAACATGGTTTCCTAAGTCTAGTCATCATATGACTAGTGCAAGTAAAAAAATATGAGGTCTGAGCAATTTCAGCGTTTTCTTCTCTCTCGGGTGAAGATTTTCTGATGTGTCCTAAAATTGTGTTCCTGCTACCAACTTCTCTGATGGGAAGATGATGAGGCTCTTCTCTACAGAAACATAATTTTTAGGAAATTTCTGAGACCTTGGTATCTTCAAGACCCTTACAAACATGCTAAGCATTGGCTGAAGCAGGCAAGAGGATTCAAAAATTATTCATGAAAAGGGATTTCAAGAGAGCCAGTAAAAACAAAGATAAACATTTTAAAAAGTCATCAAGAGAAGGGGATGATGGTGACACTGCAGGGTTTCCCAGGGATCCAGGAGTGGTATCTTTTTTCATATGTGTATTTTGACCAAGTCTAACATCAAAGTAACAGACAGTTCAACTTCTGTGAAAGTCATTAATCCACAAACCAAAAAATGCCCTTCTTCCCTCTACTGATGCTGCTGAGAAAAGCAAGATTATAACAAGAGCACACCACGTAAAGCTACTTCTGGTATGCATCTCTGAGCTGGTGCCACACCTTTGGCTCCAGTACAGACACACCTGAAAAGGCTTTTGGAGCCTGAGTCTCTGTGGGGGCCAGTCGAGCCCACGGCATGAGGAGTGCAGGGCAAAAGCAATTCCTGCATCTCAAGCACATCACAAAGGGGGCCTTGACTTGCCTTTGTACCCTTTGGGACTCCAAGCTCCTACGAAAACATTCCACACAACTGTGGCCCAAAGATTTTGTTTAAATGCAAAATACTAGGCTTTGAATGTGCAAATTTTTTTCCCGTGTAGTAAAAGACATAATTACACATCCAGTATTTGCAACTTGCAACCTTCAGTTTTAAGGGTATTAAACCTTTATGGACACAAAACAAAGGCTTAAAGCTCACAGATGTCTTATTATGGACACAATTCTGCCACCGTATTGGTTTTCAGAGATACTTCATTGTTATTTACCCAACTCCAAGTCTTAAATGGGAAAAAGGTGAAGCGATGTTCTGTGTTTATTTCTTTTCTTCATTCGTTAGAGTGTGTGGTTTGGTTTGGTTAAGAAAGTAGCTATAATGAGATGAGACCACAGACCACTGGTTAAAAAGCTAAGAATAATCATGCTAATGTTTTATTCATGTGGGAATGTTAATTCAGATGCAGCTGTAATTACAGTACCATCATCATCTAGTGGCCTGGAAGCGCAAATGTTCTTCCTGACATGTGGAATAATGGAAACCAGTTCAGTTTCCATTACAAATGCTGCTAACCAATACCCAGACACAATCTACACTCATCTCATGGCCCCTAGGGTGTTCTCCCAAAAGCCATCAGTCACTGCCACTCACACGAACTGTTGAAGACAGAGCTGCATTTTTCTCCATCTCCATGCTTAAAACAGATCACACAGCATCCCAGGATTGAAAACAAATAAACAGGCAGCTAACCTCAAAGTCCTTACTGACACCACAACAAATGTTGGGAGCAGAAGTTGGACCTTGGGAAGGTTTCTTTGTGCCCACCTTTGCTTGGAAAGTGTGTGGTGCTGACAAGGATGCTGGGCAGCAGGAGCTGGGCAGCTTTCAGAGCCATGTGGACTGTCCTGTGGGCAGCCCTGACACATGGAATGCCTTCTGCTGAATGGCAGAGCTGACATTTGGCTGCACCTGGTATAACCTCTCCTCCCTCGAGAACAGCTCCGAGCAGCACAACAGGCAGGAGCTGCTTGGCATCGTTCTTCTCTGCAGCTGCTTTTTCATAAATAGCAGGAAAGCAAGGAGCCAAAAATCCTCTACTGTTTGCCCCTCTCTTGGCATTAAACTGAGAATTAAATTAAATTTTACATTAGCCTACAATGTTTCAGAGAATGTACTTCTGCTTTCCTGAAGACCTGGCTTAAACAGTGGCTGAAATCAAGAAGATTCTGTGTAATGAAGAATGTACCAAGCTCCAAAATCTCCGTAAAACTTCCTTTTCTCACTGGTACTACAAAAGCCTCTGATGACAATCAGCTTTCTGGTAGGCTTTTTTTTTTTATAAACCATTTGGACCAAAACTTTTTAATCTCTACATATCTACTGTCTGCAACTTAAAAATGCATGTAGATCATAAAATTTCTGGTATTGATTTTCTTTTTACTCCATGTCCATGATTCAGTAAGAAGTTATTCCATTTTTCAACAAAACATACAGTGTTTCAGGGGGGAAGATCCAAGTTTTAAATGTTGTTCATCACAAAAGTTGGGAGCTAGGCAGAGAGTTCAGGTTTACACTGGAACAGCTTTCAAGAGCTGGTTGAGACCCATCTGTAATAAAAGCACTCCAAGCTGTTTGGGAAAACATATTTTCATTCTGCTAGAGATGTCAACATATCTAAATTACATTCTGTAAGGAATGAAAATAATAGCCAAAATACTAAAATAATAACAATAATCCCAAAACAAAATGTCATCTCAGGAGCATAAAAACACACACATTAAAAAAATAGAAGTCCTAAATACAACAAAAAATTGTTTTTATTTTCTGAAAATAAAACCAGCATTTTGCTACAATGGTAAGCCCAGAAGAAAATTTTGTTTAAAATGCCACAATCCAGAAAACCTGAATATGTTGTTTGAAATAGAAAAACATTCCCTGGAGAAAAACGTGTGTGCTCACAACACTCTCTAGTGTTTCCTCCACAAGATACCAGCCTGGCACTGCCCCGAGATCCAGCAGGAATATTTTGATGAGAGGTGTTTCAGCCAGTTTGATGGAGTGTGCAAGGGAAGGACTCCTCTGTGTATTTGCTGCTTCATTAGTATTGTTGGTCACCTGCTGTGCCTGGAGACTTTGTTCTTTGGATGGACAGGAAAGCCACGGTCATTCGGTTGTCACTGCAAATTTCTTGCCCAACAGTTGCAGTGTTTAATTGTCTTAATTTCTCAGGAGTAGAGGGCCAATTCTTAATACAACCAGTTAAAGGAAATAATTACTATAGCACTTGTCAGTCACAGGGAGTGTCAACTAGGGACTATGGCTCTCATCACTCTCCCAAATACTGGTGATGTGGAGGGGAAGGCAGCAGCTCTGGTCTTTACTGCAAAAGAAATACCCACAATGGAGAGCCTCTGAAACAGGTAAAAACAAATTATACAACAGGATGGTGTTTTTCTGGGACTTTCTATGCAAAGGTGAACATTTTGACTGGTTTCTTTTATGTGTCTATTCAGTAAATTATAATCAGTGAGTAACATTTTTTTGACACAGCAAAACTTCTAATTGTGCTTTCGGCTACTTCTTTAGGTGGAGAACACAGTCCTTCCTTACAGATTTGCAGGACACACTGGATGCCCAGTTCTCCTTTCCTGTAGCGCTGCTGCCCTCATGTCTGTGCTGAAGGGGATGCACCTCCTTCCCATAGTTGCCTTGATCGACACACTGACTCTATTCCGAAACAGCCTTCTCTACTCTGAGGAAATTCTGATTTCTATTAGAAGACTCCAAAGTCTTCAGCAGAATCATGCCCGATTATTTCACAGAATTGCAGAATAGTCTGAGTTGGAACAGACCCAGAAGGATCACTAATGCCATCCCAAGAGTGTAAAGAGATGAAGGAAGTGAGGGATGGTTTGGAGCAGCTGTTTCAGAATGTGGCCCAGGCAAGGGAAATGGAGCTCTGCCTGTGCAGACAAACTCTCATCCACAGCCTAAATATTATCCCGATTTAATGTTTTCTGATTCTTTTGGCAGCTGGAATGGCTGTTATAATATTTGGAAGGAAGACACGCATGTGAGATCTTGGACCTGATGGTGAGTGCTACACTGTGATCACACTGTGCTAAAAACTCAAAAAAAGGTTCATCTCACCTGCCATCATGAGAAATTAACACTGTCAGGGCAGCTTGAGGGTGAAGAACAGCTCACAAAAGGCACCTGAATGTGAAGTACATCTAGTTCTGAGCAAAAGCATTAGTTTCTATTAGCCTAATGTTGGGGAGAGCACATCTGGCATGCAGCATGGTCGGCCAGTGGAGGGGAAAGTGATAAGGGCACAGCATTGCTTGATAAAGAGCTTGATTTTTAATGAATGCTGAATAATTCTTTTCCCCCATTTACCCTTTGGACTTGCAGACCCTAAAATCCTCTTGGTTGTGTTGGAGCTTTCCTCAACAACCTTGACTGAACCAGCCAGCATGGACCTTTCTCCTTCCAGAGGAATGTGGGAACTGCTGGGTTTCCAGCAAGGCATTCGGATTGGGAAGATTCAGATAACAACTTGAAGCACAAGCAGCTCCAGAAGTTCCATTTTTGCTCTTTGGATATACAGTGCACTTATGTTGACCTTGCTGATCTAGTTAGAAATGAAGGGAATTATTTTCTTTTCTCTTTTACTGAGTTTTATGTATCATTATGTCAAAAGGGAAAATTACAGCAGAAGAGACTCCTGAGCAATATCCAGAGCTATAGAATTTTGTGATTTCAGCAGTTCTACTGCTGGAGTTTGCTTCCACACCTTACATACAAATAATATCAACTCCCTCATGTAATCCCCCACCCTACAAGGGAGCTCAGGTTCCAGATGTATTCAGTTGGCACAGTTAAGCCCTCACCATTTACTCCTTCCTCAGCTCAAGCAGCTGGGAAGGCCTGGACCTGTCCTTGTCATGAGTCAGAGCATTCACAGGGTTTTCATGTTACATCAAAAAACTCTGTAGTGACTCCAGTTGCTTTAGTGAGACAATCTGGGTTCAGAGGAACCCAGACCAACAGCTATACCCTACACGGATCTGCATGTAGAATAGAACAGAATACTTCCAGTTGGAAAGGACCTGTGATGCCCATCTAGCCTCACTGACCAATTCAGGGCTGAAATTAAATAATTTTATTAAGGGCATTGTCTGAAGGGTCCAATTACTGACAGGTCTGGGGCATTGACCACCTCTCTGGAAAGCCTGTTCCAGTGTTTGACCAGCACCATGGTAAAGAAATGTTTCCTAATGTTCAGTCCAAACCTCCCCTGGTGCAGCTTTGAACCATTCCCATGCATCATGTTACTGGATCCCAGGGAGAAGAGCACAGCACCTCCCTCTCCACTTGCCCTCCTCAGGAAGGCTAATAGACCAAAATATCTATATCTATATATCTAATATATATAATATATGTGTAACTACTATAACGATAACTATAACTGCAATTGAATGGGCACATATTTTTTGCAGCACTAGATGGATTTTTTTTTCCAGACAGAAACACTTTATACTGACTATTAAAAAATATTCTATGGCTATCTGGCTCTCAGTGATACCTCCATGCTATTCAGAGAGGTAACAGCAGACATTGGAACTAAAGGAAAAGAGTGAAGGCTGAGAGCTCTGAGCAGAAGGACCTGACTGCAACATCCCTTTCCTGAAAGCAAGAGGGGAGATATCCTGTGCAATTCAATGTCTACAGGATCTTGTAACTCTGCCAGAGGGAGCTCACCCCCCACACCAGTGCTCACCTGTCCCAGTCCCTCCCCTCAGCATCCCATCACCCCAGTGCCTGTAACAAATGATGCTCCCATTTCTCTCCCACACCAACAGAGCCAGTGTCAAAATCCTCCTGGCTATTCCCAGGCCCTTTCTACAGAGATACTGCATTAACAAAACTATTTCTTGCTTCTTTCATTTCCCCACTTTCTCTCCTGTTTTTAATTAAACCCTCCCTGCTTGTGAAAGTGGGACAGGGAGGGTTTCTTTGCCTTTCTGTAAAAAAGCCCACCAAGAAAGTTTCCTTAATCTCTCACCAGTGTAAAATAATCTTTCATTATGCCAACGAGAAAGCTTCAAAGTTTTAATTAATTTCTCTGCTTACATAAGCATAACAATATTAGTCACGTTGGCCTATAAATTGTAGCGACCAGTGCGGATTTTTAATTAAATTTATGTCATTACTTTCAGAGGCATGAAATATATTCCACCACATGCACTATCTACTCAATACTTCTCCTCCTTGACTCCCCCTCAATATTTTGTGGCCTACATAGGTGGGTTCAAAGCTGGGCACAATAGAGGAGCTTACCAGTCAACCACTTATAAATTAACAGGCATGTTTGGAAAAGGTATTCTTTCAGAGAGGCAGGACCTGTTCACATACCCTACAAACCAAATGAAACAAGAAACCACAGGGATATGGGGGTAGTGGAGAAATTAACGTGCCCACATATAAAAGATACTCCTTGCTGTCTGAGATTTGTGAAATATTGTACAAACACAACTTTGGTTTGCTGTTGTAGCAATTTTCTGGTGCTTAATAAAACATTTGTTTGTGTGATGATGTCTATAACAATTCATAGGCTCATTTAATCATGGAAATGGTGGGCTCAAAGGAACCTTGAGAGATCAATTACATCCCCTGGTCTTCTCTTGAGCTGCATAATAAACAATAGCAACATGAGAAGCTAAACCAAAATGTGTAGAGAGAGTGGATATAGTTTAGAGTTTGGGCTCCTTCTATGTTAGAGGTTATCACAGATAAATCGTCCTTGGAAAATAACTCCTCTTATTTGCCACATACTTTAGTTCATCTGTAACTCATACCAGATGAATTAAAGCTTGACTAATAATTCTGATGTTCTTCTTATTGAGGCTTTAAGAGTGTGTACTTAATGACTAAAATGTGTTTATTTAAAAATGACATAGCAGAACCATGACAGCCTTTTGTAAACTCCAGCAACCAGTCTGTTTTGCTGCCTGCAGTTCAAATAAAGAAATTGCCTTCCACAGCAGACACAAACCTTTGGTCTCTGCAGCACATCTCAGAGAAGAAATGACTTTACATTACATACACACAGCACCACCTCACCATAGACTCATCTAAATCAACAACTGCTGAGCTGTTTTGTTCAGAGGTGCTATGGCCTAATGCAGCTCTTCCAGTAATTTCCTACTGGGAGCACAACTTCTGCATGTGTCACTAGCTCCCGAGGACAGAGGTTTTTGTATTTACTAAAGCTGGGGCATGTCCCTGCGAGGGTGGAACCAGTGCTCTACAGGGAGTGTGTCATCACCCCCTCACCCCCTGCCCCACATCTAAGGCGTGCCAAAGGTGGAATGTTCCCTGAGCCTGAAGCAAAGTGCCAAAAGCCACCCACACAGCAGCTGGGGAAGACACAGACTGTGGACAGAGATACTGAGGTCACCAGTGCTCAGGTGACGTGGGTCTGTGCCAGTGCAAGACATAGCTATAGATGTAGATGTGAATAGAGATGGAGAAGGATGTGGATACAGATACTCATATGTTATTATACCATGGGGGTTTTATAAAATATAAAATAATTATATAGATAATTATAATTATAATTATAAAATAATTATAAAGATGACTCCTAATTGTTCCCTTTGCCTGTGTGTTACCAGGCCCCCAGAACCAGTGAAGTGCTGCGTGACTCCCCTGTTAGCACGTGAGCCCAGCCTGCAGCACTGCCTGGAAGAAGCACTCACAGGGACCCCAAGGTGTCTCTCACTGGAGAAGAAAAAAAGGCACTCTCCATCCTACAACCAACAGTGTGGTGCACTAGCAGCAGTTTTGCTATCTGTCCAGGCGGAAACAACTCCCCCGAGTCTCCTCCATACTTTATTTCCTGAGCTGGTGTTCTTCCCAGAATCCTGAGGGGACTTACCTGCTCAAGTCTGTCAGCAGGAGGCCAAGAAACATTTGCTGACCAAGCCAGCAAAGTAACTACACTCCAGTTCTTCCAGGAGCTAAGCAGGACTTAGGGATCTTGGGGTAGGAACTTTCGTATGGATGGGTGTAGGATTTAGAGGATACTTTAGTATGGCTCCAGTTCACTGCACATTTAAGCATGATATGCATTCCTCACAGCCCAGGTGTATGAGGCTCCTGGATTACAGGTCATTTACTGTGATAAACAGATAAATAAAATATTTGTTCAGCTGGAGAAAGGCTAACAACCTGTATAGTAGTGATCTCATCCACCTGAAACTGCATGAGGAATCAGCTGGGTCTGCCTCTCTTTGCAGATATTAAATGGAAAAGTGTCCTCAGCTAGAGAAACCAGGAACAACTTCCCAGTGGGATAACAGAAAACCAGGAACAACTTCTCGGTGAGACAACAGACCTCACCAGGAGTAAGGTAGGCTCAGAGCAGAGCAGACTCTGAGTTAAACACCCAAGAGGAGCTCTCAAAGTTGGGCATGATGGAGAAAGAGGGGTGAAGATAGATTTTTATATATATATATATATATTTTGTGGTGAAGATTTTTCTTACTTCTATTAATCTGAGTGAATGCAACATTTGGGTTTGGGTTTTTTTAACATCGATTTTTTTCATCATCTTCCTCAAAACCAAAATGTCACAAAAAAATCTTTAAAACTTAAAAAAACATGGCCTTAGTGATGAGGCCAAAGGGCCCCTAAGAAGAGGACAGGACTTAGGATGTAATTTTCACTGGCTTTTGTCCTGAAATTACCATGTTACAATGGCAAAATATGTCTGCACAACAACATTAAGCCATAAACTATCTGACAGTGCTATGTACAAGTCTATGCAGAATTTTAATGGCAGGACCACGAGGGAAAGGCAGGTTTGCTGAAAGATCACAGAACCTACCATAAGGCCAAACAAAATCAGGCCAGAGCAAGACCTGGTGTGGAATGTGGAGAAATAGCTGCTGATCCAGCCTGTGTGTCACATATATATCACCTATTACTGACACATTGGGAGTCATAAAGCACTGCAGAGCTGAAAAAATGTGTTTATCTGCAAGCAGAAGTTCTAGGCTTCCTTGACTCTGCAGCCCTGTAAAGAGGTGATGGATGCTCATCCTGCTAAAAGAGAGGTGGCCATGATTTAGCAGCTCAGGATTCCAGATCCCTTGTGTCAAAAATGAAAAATCAGAGTGGAAAAAACAGGCACAGAGCTTAAACTGATGGATTTGTTGGAGTATTACACCATATTTGAATGGTGATCTTTGAGGCTGTGGATCCTGACATTGCTCTGGTATAGAAGGATACAATCCAGTAGCAGGTATGGTATAACTAGGACATGGTATCATAGTTTTCCCGTGGAAATAAGAGTGCAGCTAAATTGTGCTTTTCTTTTGGGGAACAAACCCATTGGCATGGTAGAGGTAAACCATTAACTGCAGCAAAATAATGCAAAAAACCTATTCCAGTTTAAGCCCACAGACAGCCCATCTCAGGGCACCTACAAACTACAACAGACAGCTAAAATCCCCCTAATGAGAGTTATATTTGCAGAGTTGAGATCAAATTATGAAAATGTGACCTGGACTTCGGCTGAAACTTCTGAGTTCAGGAGTTTTCATAACAAAGGTTTTACTTCATTTTGACATTGCATGTGAATTGTAAAGCAGGAGATATTCTTGAGAAAATATTGAGCAAAATAGATGTTTTCCATGCAGACATCAGTTTAAAAAAAAAAAGCGCGAAACCAAGAAAACCCACAAGTATTAATTTTCAGTATTATTTTTCATTTTAAAGTATTAAAATTTAATTATTAATTAGTATTCATTTTCAGGCAAACATAAAAATATATATGCTAAATGTTTTCAAAAGAAGTTTTAATATAAACATTTTAGAGAAAGCAAGGGCTTTTCAAAATACCATTAATTTAAGTAAAAGTTCAAGTTCCAAGTGGATAAAAAGGAATGTGAATTACTGAACTCAGTGGAGAAGCCTTGGTAGATCAGGAAGGATTTGCTGTCTGAAGGGATGTCTGCACTGCAGCACAGAAAGAAATCAGATGAGATTAAGGATAATTTATCTGCAAGGTCTAGGTTTGAGGGAACAGCAATACACTTGTGTTTAACAAGCAGAAAGACAAAATGGGACTATAAATTAGGTCAGGTAACATATCTAAATGCAAAAATCCTTTCACAGTAACTATTTTTTGGCTGTGCAGATCAGGCAGTATTTCATTTGGCTGAGTCAAGAACTGAGATGACTACTGACAGCAAATAAATAAATCAGTGGGGGCCTGACATTTTCAGCTTGACCAATTTAACTCAAGACCAGTTGTTCTGAAATTATTCAAGTTCTTTCAACACACAAATGGTAAATGAGATTAGACCTGGGGTGTTCAGCACCAGAGAGGAGCCTCTGTCTGCTAAATATAATGATTTAATCCTTTATGTAACCAGGAGGTAAAGAGGGCCCACAGCTTCATTATGTCCCTGGACAGAAAACAAGGCACAGAGAAGCAGATCTGTGACTCCTGGTATAAAATGTTGGACAATAATGAATTGCATCTTTCAGGTGTAGAAACTGGTAACAGCCAGTGGGTTTGAGGTCATTAAAGAAGGCTGTAGAAAAAAAGAGCAGATTTGTGTAGAAAGTTTAGTAACATGATCTCAGATCAGATTAGCTGCTGACACGGAAAATTATCTCCGTGAGCCGCTTTAGATAAGTGGTGAAGGAAATGAAAAAATTCAGAGACTGTCTGTGGAAAGCCAAGGGTGATGTAACTCCAACGCACTAGTGTAAGAGACCCAGGAAAGAGAAAGGGATTGGCTTCTGGGCTTCACCTCCAATGCGCTCTGTTTACACAGCACTGATTACAGTCACAGCCCCATGAAGGCTGTGGCTTTATAGAAACTGGGGCAGTGCAGATTATAAACCAAAAAGCACTGAGGAGAAGGCTTGTTCCCTCCTCCCTAGTGACATTTTGCAGCCTGATGTTGTGAATTACATGTCCATTCCTTGTCAATCCTTGTCCTTCCTCATCAACTGCCAGATGATAGGAAGCATCCACATTACAAATGGGAAACAGGCCCTAAATTACAGAAACTAAAACTGAGGAGTTTTTTTTCTGAATGCCACAGTAGTTGGTAATATGGAATTATGTAAATTCATGCTAATGAGAACTATATGCTGGTACATACATATTTTCTGAATTTAAGAAATAAAGCATTTGAGGAACCAGGAGGCTGGCTTTTCTGAGAGAGCACAGAGGGAGGCCTGGGGAACCCAGCTCCACAGATATTTTACTATGATGATTTTTTTCTTTTTTTTTTTTTTTTCAGTATTTCACATGTTTCCCATGTAAGGAACTTTGCCTTTAATCTAAAAAATTGCTTCCGTGCTTTTCTTGGTTTTCCCTTGTGTATTTTTTTACCAAAATTCATCATGCAGATACAGTACTTTCTTCAAAATACTTAAGAGCAGCGGTGCATTCCCTACGCTGTCTTCTTTGAAATGAGCTGTCACCCTTTACTTTGTGGCATAAAAGTCTGTCTAGGGTGAGCTCCTATCACCTCTGGTCACCCTCCACTGCTGGCCAGGTCCTCAACCCTGTGCAGTGAAACCACTGACTTCCCAACAGGTTAGATTAGCCAGGTTTCTGACCAGCTGTGCCCCCTCAGATCTGTTTTCAAATAAAAAAGTGCCTCCAGCACTTACAGATACAAAACTCACCACCACCAAGAGTCCTTGCCCAGAGAATTATCTACCTTGCGAGGAGAGGATTTCCCCATACCCCAAAGTCTCCACCAGCCACAGAAAGTACCTGTGGATTATGAGGCAGACCAATATATTGGTAAATCACAAATTTAGCTGTGCAGATGCTACACTGAGGAGGGCTTTGCCACAGGGCTCTGTCCTGCACGGAGGGCTCCCCAACCTGCCCTAAAAAGGCTGTTATGAAGAGCTTCATATCTGAGGATATGAGCCAAGTATGATAAATACAGTGAGTAGGAGCTGTGGGGAGCCTTTAGGATTAACGTGAACAATTTCGTTCCATTGAAAATACCCTTAATGACAGAGAAGCATTAGGCCATGCTGAGCTCAAGGAGAAGTGGCTTTGTGGGACAGGGCAATGACAGCAGGAGCTCAGCTCAGGCTGCCTGGGAAAACTGCTCCAAGAGAAGACCTTTTTTCTAGGGTGGAGATTAGATTGCTGTCCTACCACAGCTAGAGTGACAGAGCAGCCACAAAATTTGTTTTTTTTGTGAGTTCCAGGGTTCATGGCTGCATGATTCTGGCCTATCAGACTCTTTGACAGAAATTGCCTTTTCTTTTTTTACCTATCTCACAGTGTTTTAAACACCTCCTCAACAAAGTACTGAACAGTTTTCAATCAGTTTTCAAGTGTCTCTGCTTACAAGAAAAACTTTGAGGGGAACTTAATGATTTTACTGATCCCTCGGTCACTCCAGTGCTCATGCTGAATGTCCCTTTACAGCCTGCTAATGAACACAAAGGAAATTGCAGTTCACTTGGGCAATGTGTTGGGGGTTTTTTAATAATTAGAAGAGTATTTAATTTATTAGATAAAAAACCGGAACTTTAAAAAAATCTAAGGAGTTTCTAGGCGTGTGATCATTAAGAGGGAAAAGTCAAATAAAACCACAGCATGCAGACAATTTTTGATAACTATTGCTGTCAAATAGGATTCTTGGCACAGTTTTTGCACTCTCGTCAGCACTGCTGTGGCATTAACAAGCATTCTATCTGGGCACATGAAGATACCTGTGCATTTAGTGGTCCAGGTGGAGCTGTAATTTTTATGACTGCATGGAACAGCAAACATAAGCGGAGATCACTGACCTCCACTCTAAATGCAGAAAACATTCAAATTATTGAAATTTTTGGTGCTCTCCCCTTCTAATTCAGGCCAAAAGATGAAGTCTGTCAATATTTTAGAAGGTTATAAGCGATCTTTCTTCAGTCAGTTTTGCACATCTTTTAGCCTAGCCCAGAGACCAAGTGGGAAAGTTGTCTTTAACATCACAAAAATAGAAGCAGTCACGCTTCAGAAGAAAAGCTGGCTACCAGCTGTGAATATGAATGCATTTTTCATTTAGCTTTTCTGCTTCAAAGTTAAGCGTTAAAGGTGTAATGATATTTTGTTTGAGACAGGTTTTGATAAAATTAAAGGGATCACACCTGTATGTAGTTACCTGTCACATTCTCAACAACTCAACTTCCACGTCATGGATGCAGAGCTAAGTCTGCACCACAGATTGAACAGCAAATTGATCTTCAATTTCAACACACAATCTTTGAATACAAGAGTTTCATAATGAGGTCTGTAGCACAGGACATCTTAGTCTTATACAGAGAAAATTTAACCAGCTACCTCAACACCAAGATTTCACCATCCCAAGCTAAAGATGTGCCTTTCCAGTAACCTGGATCCAAATAAGCTCTCCCACCAACATGTTTAAAAGGCATCTGAATTCATATTTCAAAAAACTATTGTATGCCTGTATACCTCAAGCATTGTAGGACATTAATTTCAAAGAAAGAGGTTTGGTTCCCATAGTTGTAGGCTGCCTTGCCAAGCTTTTCCTTGACCTATATGACGAGGCCTCATACCTCAAAATCACTGTCCTGGACCTCTCAGCAATGCAAGGATTGTCATTCCTATATTCCTCTGGTGACCAGATGTGAAATTAGGCAGCTCTAGCAGGGTCAGCACCATCTCAGGAGGGAGTTAGCATGCCATCAAAGATCCAGAGGACCAAGGCAGAACTCTGCCTGAAGTTCATTTGGTCTGAGCTTGACCCCAAAAATTCTATAGCAACATCAGGGTACAGCACTGCTTATCATGATTTTCTTCACATTCCCCCAAAACTCAAACTTTTGTAGGCCTCTTCAGACATCTAATTTCACTTTTGTTGAGGTCTCTGGGCTACATCATGTAGTTACCAATGCCTTTGTTTTCTTCTAAAAGGCCAGTAAAAACAAACCAAAACAATAAATATTGAGATAGCATGACCCAAGTGCTAAATTCCAGGATGTTTATTAATTATATTAGTATCTCTTGAGATACAGTCCACTGAAGAGAGGACAGTGTCTTTTGCTGACTTGGGTCAAACTCTAGAAAACTTTTGAAAGCTGCCTGTTAATGACTCACTTCCTTCCATCGAAATGAGGAATTGTAATTGCAGTTGTGCTACAGTGACATGACTTTTAGGTCAAAAATTTAAACAAGTTAAAACATGAGAACTGCCAGACAAAGAGCTCATCCAGACCACTAGAGGAAAATCAGACATTTCCAAGCTCCTGGGGAAAACAATGAACACAACAGTATCCTGTTTTTACATGCATTTGATTAAGGAGATGCCCTTACAGAGCTCACTAATACTGAGTCCTGTAAATCCTGGTAGGCCAGGAAAATTCTGTAGAATGCCAAAAGAAGTATCCATATTAAAAACAAGGCTGCAGTAAGTCACAACCTACCATCAATGAATACAGATGATGCTTCAAAAATGTTTTCAATACAAGGAAAAAAGCTCATACACTGTCTAGTCAACCATAGATCCTAAACCTCTCCTGAATTTGCAGGCATGTCTCAGCTGTAACTCAAAGCAGGAAGCATTGACTTAGTGGAGGAAAAGCTGACACTTTAACTATTTAATAAAACATGGCAGCAAAGCAGGAAGTGGTGAATGATGTTTCATGTATGAGCTAATTGAGGCTTAGTTCAAATACAGTCCCTAAATGGAGTTCCTACAAGGAGCCACCAGGAAAAACAAAACAAAAACAACTGAACATTTACAGGGATTTGATACATTTATGGCTAACATCATATAAGGCTGCTGTCTTTGTCACCTGGAGCTGAACTCTGCTGGGGTACTTCCAGTCCTATAAGCTGTGTTCCCATGAACCAAATTTACTGGAGGATGCATCCCACTCCTTTCCACTGAAGTTACCCAAAGCCATGTAAGCTCCATGCCCTGATAAGTGTGCATGACACAACTTCTCTCCTCCTGCTGCACCATCCCTCTGAACTGTCCTTTGGCAGAGCACGTATCCTGCCACTGGCTCTGAAGGAAAACAAGGAAACCAGACTCTAAATCTATGCCTGTCAGTTTGCAGTTTACAACTACGTGCTGTGAAGTTTCTTCCCCACTCCCAGCCTCAGACAGGGCTCAAATTTCCTGCTGTCATTGTGTTATCATAAATATTCAATGGAAAACACTGATAGTAAATATCCCTGGAACAAGGAACTCCTTGTTCCCTGGAATAAGGAGCTAAGGGCCTCTGTAAGGGAACCTCCGCCCCTCAGTAACCTGTCTCCAGTTTTCTCTTCTTACTTTCACACAAATCCATTTCAACCACAGCTCCACATTTCCTCTACTTTTGCTTGTTCCAGGGTGTCAGGAGATAAAAGGATTTGGAGCTTTGACATTATATTCAACAGCAAAGTTACAAGAGCACTATAGTAGTGAGGAGAATTTCATCACAAGCTGCTTTGGAAGGATGAGGTCAAACACAACATGATAGTGCTAGTGTTATAGTAATGGAATAGAATGGCCATAGAGTGTTTGAAAAGATAACTGGAAACACATATCAACAAGTTGGTTTTTTTTTTTTCAATGAATCCTTGTACTGCTTATAAAATTGCAGTTGGATTATTACTCTAGTGTCACTGCCAGTGCAGAGCCCAGAATACCTGCAGTGGTTGTTGCAGTACAAACAAGGGGCACAAAGACAGCATCTCCCCAAACAGTTTACAACTAACACAGCAAACATAAACCCAGAAGTGGGGTATGCTGTAAAATTACAGAGACAAGTGGCAACATGACACAAGTAATAATTTAGGGAAATTATCTTTGCCGGTTCTTTGAGGTTCTCCTGGATGAAAGGAGTGTGTCAAGAAAAGGGTGTTTTTTTGAATGTGTGACTACAGAAGAATTTCTCAGGACATATGACTAGAAAGTGACAAACAGAGAGCACAGGAGACCTCATCACTGGCGGGACATCTGCTGAATGACACGGTGAAGGGACTCTAGAAGGATTCTAGAGATGTAATTCAAGAGACATCTTAAAAGATATTTGGGGTTGCACCAAGGATATGCAATTGTGTTCATCCACACAAGTTCATGAACCAACATGAAGTCAGGAACCACTGCTGAATCTCATAAAAGCTGAGTTGTCATAGTTGGGACTCCCGTCCACATGTCTAGAAAGACTGAGCATTCTAGGATGCCCATGGAGGCTCTCCAGTGGCCTAAATGCCACTTGGGATGCCATTCTGATCCTCTTAGTAGGGTTATAACTTGGATCAGCTGGCCTAAATCAAGAGCAAGCCCAAGGAGATAAGCTAATTTTCCTCAGTCAAAGCATCTTGTCAAGTTTATTTACAGGCATAAAGAGCTCAAATTTTAATTCCACACAGAAGAGAATTAATATTTGTCTGGAAAAAAATCTTTTTGTATGCTCCAGATCAGTAGGATTTGGAAGTAACACCACCACCGCCACTTTCCAAACTCAGGCTGACAGCATAGCACAGTATAATGTCAGAGGAAACAAGAGCAGGCTCAGAAAGAGCCCAAATCTATCGTGCAGAGGGAACTGCTGAAAATAAATGTTAAAACGTCAGACACATCTGGACCCAATCTATAACCAAACTTTCCCTTGAATTTGAACTTGGATTCAAAGAATAGAGGGCGTGGAGAAGTTATAGAGCCTCCTGTGATGTGACAAGTGAGGTCTGTTTCATTAAGGTGATGCTGTGCTTTTAATTAGATTGTCATTTCATTCGGCTCTAAAGTGTCAAGTATAATTAATATGACATTGGTAATCATTACTCCATGGTAATCTTGGGAGTTGAATTTTTTTTTCTTTTTTTTTTGTTCAAAGATCACACACTGCTCTGATGGAAGTGGGATGATCCTTTTGCTACCAGTCTGGAAAACCTCTGGTTTCTGTGCTTGTGTCTTGCCCTATTGTCTATCTTTTCTTCCTTTAGTAAGGAAGCAATTTGCTATCAAAGGTTTTTTCAACTTCTGTGTTGCAATAGCCTGATTACCACAGGAAAACCAAATATAGGCACAGACAACCAAGTATCTATCTGTCTATCTAGAGATACAAATATTTGACTCCAGGGGCTGAGGGGCATAATTTTAACATGTGCACACACACATACACATACACACTGTGGCACCAGCAGGATGCAATATGGTCACTGTAGTGGATCACAGCTGTCCTCACCCCTGCATGGCCATACTGTGGTTAAAAGGAGTTTTCACCAATGTTTTTTATACTACATTTTTCTGAAACATGAGTATTTTCATTCTTCTTCACAGAGGAAGTCAAATACAGGGGGTTTTCCCCCACTTTCTCAGAAAGACAGACATGCACGAATTCATGCTTTACTCCTTTATCTTTCTGTGCAGCTGTCTCCAGATGTGTAACAAGAACTGACATTTTGGTTTTCATCCAATATAACATCCTTACAGCCACCAAATTAGAATGTTACAACTGACCTGGAGACCTCAAACCCCAGGTTTTGCTGTGAGATTTCTCATGCCATTGTCTTCTAATTGTTTAACTTGGTGTGTTTGGGTATGGAACAGACAGCAAGCTGTTCCCATAGAGGGGATTCCTGGGTGCACTCTGTTGTGACTTTCATTGAGGTCCAAACCTCCTCAGAAAACCATGATTTGGGCTTTCTTCCTGGGATAGTTGTTGTCCAGTTTCTTAAGAATATCACTGAGTACGAGTTTCTCACTGTTTTTCCAGTGCTCCATAAACATAAACCCACGTTCAATAACCTGATGGATCGTAGGGCTCGTGAGATTGCGCAGCACGAATCAAGGCAGTCGAAGAAACACAGATCTTCCTAAATGGCTTATTAAGCACAAACAACTGCCTGGCAGGCAGACTCACACCCAGTGAGCCAAGGCTTGCTCTCCTGCCCAAGTCCCAGTTTTGCCTTTGCTCAGCAGGGACCCCAAGGCCTGTGGCCTCTTTGCACAGCCTGCAAGGACATCAAGGAACTGAGCGCCAGGCTGCCGGCGAGCACGGGATTGCAGCGGCTGCTTGGGTAAGCCAGGCATTTCCTTATTTTCTGTAGAGATTTGCTAAATCTAAATATTTTAAAACAAATACAAGAACTGAAGCCTCTTCTCCTCGTGGCACAACAGGATGCTCTTCCACTGTTTATCTTGGTTGAGTGCAGGAAGTCGCGTTGTAGGGAAGCACTGGTGCAGATACAACTTGTTAGGGTGTTGTGTATTTGCCCAAAATGTCTGGAGAGGATTCAGGGTAATCTGCAGACATTCAGCCAGATAGATGTGCTCCTCAGGGCTGGTGTGAGTCATGGAGCGCTGACCTACTGGGGAAGGAAAGAGATTAAATAATTTACAGTAAAAGCCATTCTGGACTTTGCAGCAACGTGCACTTGCAGACCTGCCTCATCTCAAAGCACCAGAGAGGGTTCATGAGCTCCTCAAAAATTATGAGAGCTCTGATTGTGGCAGGCACTGAAGAGATTGTGGTTCTCCTCAAGGTTCAACAGGACTAAGTGTTTCCATTTGAAGCACAAGATTAGGACCAAATGATGCTGCTGTTGCTGCAGGCACAGTCACCGAAGCACGTTCCTCTGATTCAGGAGCAAATCAACTTAGTTATGGTAGCTGAGGCAGGCAATCCTCACCCAGCAAACGTGAATTATTGCTATCTAGCTTAACCCCCAGTAGAAGGAGTTTCAGATAAATTACATTCTTTCACATTAGCCATGGAGTGGGAGTACACACCGACAGTTACTACATCTCAGCTGACATTTAAGCCTAAACAGGATTTAAGTGGAATACAAGTTGTTTGTAGACCTTCTAGCAAGCCAAAGACCCCAGATACCAGCTGCTGGGAGAAGTGGTTCCTCTCCACATGCTCATCAATATATGCACTGTCACATATGCCTGAGCTCAACTCAATCCTATGGAAGGAACACAGATCCATGGCATGCACACAGCATATCCAGCAACTTGCGCCAGACCTACTCCTTCCTGATGCTGGTGCATCAGGACCTGAGGTAGATGAATGTTGCTGCTTTTCACTTGTTCATCATTTTTGCTTAAAAACAAGAGCCTACCGGGCCAGCAACCATGCAGTTTAGTACCTACCTCTGACTCAGCTCTGAGTGCTTGAAAGACCTAAAGTTATGGTGAAGACAGAAGGAAGAATAGCCTACAGAGGTCTGACTTCTGAGATTTTAAAAGGGTACAGGAAGTTCTGAAGCTCTATGTTTAATCACTTCCACAAAATCCTTTTTATCAACAATTGTAACTGGATAGTCTACATACGAGTATTGTATGAGTCTACATTAAGTCCTGCAGACTTAAATATCCAGAGGCAAGAGAAGATGAAAAATAAGGAGGGACAAATATTGGACAGATCTTTTTACTTTTTAAATATCAACATTTTTGGCAGAAGCTTGAGGATACTTTTCATTTTATCCCAATTAGCTCAGACTACCCCTGTTATGGAAAACGGGAAGCCAGCCAAGTTTTCACCACATGAGCAATTTGGTAACTTCAAGAAATAATTTTATTAATAGCTTTTGTGTCTGTGTGTGTGTAACATCTGGGCACATGTAAATGTTAACAATCACTAATGTTTGCTTCTCTGCTGAAATAATTGAAACCATCTCAATGTGTCCAAGCAACCCCACCTCACTCTTCTGTCTTCTTTCGAGTTCTGATACAAACAAGGTCATTATCATTGCCAATAACTCAGAAAAACAAATCAAAACAAAAATGTAGAAAATAGATTAAAAACCACCTCTCTTTCATAATTCAACACCACAATAGTCTAAAATAAGCTCATAAATAAGCCTTTGAGAGACCGTTTTGTTCTGTTCGAACAACACAATGGTTTTGTGGTGCTTTACAACTCTGTCCTGGTATCTTGTTTACTAGGAGATGGCTCTTTTCCTACTCATCAACTGGGTTAAGAATGGAAAGGAAATAATCCATATAAAAAAATAAGTGTCCTCTCAGCAGCCAAGTACTCTGAGGTTCATCTGAGTCTACCACCTGGACAGCTTGGTGTGGTGTGTGGCCAGTGGTGATGCTTTTGAGCAGAAATTATGGTCCCTCTTGATGGCTAACTGTGGTGCAATTTGGAGTAGAACCTCCCAACCAATGCTGTAAATTAACAGTTTCTTTAAATTAATATTTTCACTCCTTAAGAATTCATTAGAAATATTTTCTTTTCAAGACTGAAGACAGGGAATAAGAGAATTACTTGCCTAATTAAATGTCCATCTTCAGAGGCCAGTCCCCTCTATATTTAAGGGAAATAGCAGGAAGATAATTCAAGGTAAAGCTTAACTGAGTGCTCCGAATTCCCACTTGCAAAAGCATTCATTTTTCATAAGACTATACCTTTTATGCCTTAAGGAGGTAGTCTGCACATTCCACATGGGAACAATGTTGTGGCCTTCATCATATATTTTCAAACTTCACTGAGACATGCTCTCTTTGCTGGCCTTGCCACAAAAGTGTTTTGACCTTATAAAAATCATCAGCATTAATTAATTATATGACAATGTGTTTGTGCCTCCTTCATTATTTTAACTTGCATTGGGACATCAGGAGAAGGAATTTAATCACAGGGATTTAATAGTATATTAAATCAGTTTTCTAGAAGTCCTAGTAATAGTAGAAGCCATAATAATCCCTGATGGTCTGATGGTACAGGGTCACAAGCACAATACTAACTCTCTGAGACATCATGAGAAATGACCTTCATGGGGTGGCTTCTCACAGCAGCATTGCTCAATGGAATGCTGACTCTCTTGGGAGAACCATACACTCTGCAGAAAATGTATCTGGCTCTTTAATGTTAATGCAAATGCAGACTTGGCTGCACAGTCGAGGCAAATGTTGGAGTTTATTAATTTATTCCAACTGGTTTGGGATTGAGCACATTGCTACAGTTTGAACACAGCGCTCACCCTCATCAGCCCAGGCTGTCCCACCTACATTCAGGATATCATTTCATCAGTCCTCTCCCATGTTTGTTAGATCCATGTTACTGTCTTCAGTACTGAATGAACTGCCTCCCTAAAATGGGCCGAATGAAATATGCCTCTTTCTCTTTAGTGATTTTAAATTTCTGCTGGACACTCTGGGCTCCTCTGCTTAGCAAGGTGAAAGTAGGGAACAAAGTTTCTGTTTAGAAGTAAAGCACCACAGATAGCATAAATGCTTTCCGCTGATGGTTCAATAGAGAAACTCTTTCACCCTGATGCCTTGCACATGATGCCCATCTCTGGTGACTCAGCAGTCAAGTTCTCCTAAGCTCACCTTCTCAGCGATTTCCTCCCATTAGGATATAAGTAACCCTCTTGATTTGGGCTGTCCAAGTTCAGCAGCACTTTCCAGTGGTAGGAAGACAATGCAGCAGATGCTGAGCTTGCTGACACCTTTCAGACACACAGACTGCCATCACACAGTGAAGGATCTGTCTCTGAGGTACAGATCTGGTACAGGGGCCCCAAACCCTTGCACTGCGCCACAGAGCAGGGGCAGAGCAGGCTCTACTTCCTGCCACTTATTTATGCAGAACAGACACAATTTGCGCAGCAGGAATGTTTGTGCAAATGGTCCATTTTACATGTAAACTTTAGTGGTTTGGGGCTCTCTCCGTGCAGCCACAGCTGAATGTATGAACTATAGGTCTGTGAAGTTTTCAGTTTGTTTTTGGCTTCTTTAAGATGAAAACGAGATATACACAGTAATTGAGACATGACAGTGACAGCACCATTCCAAAATAAACAGCTTGGAAAAGAGCCTG
This sequence comes from Donacobius atricapilla, assembly GCA_013397315.1. Classification (NCBI taxonomy): domain Eukaryota; kingdom Metazoa; phylum Chordata; class Aves; order Passeriformes; family Mimidae; genus Donacobius; species Donacobius atricapilla. The sequence goes on along the minus strand of WBMY01001920.1, from coordinate 65,746 downwards.
TAGTCAATCACTATGCCATAAACCACAGCCAAACAAAAGAGGAAGACTAAACAGCAGAAGAGTTCTCTTTCAAATCCCTCTTAGTTTTCTAGCCATTTCCTTGCCTTGGGGTCAGCCAGCCATGATTTTCTCTTCTACTCACAAGCCCCAGAAGCACCTTTGAGGAATTCCTACAGGGAGGTGATGACACAGGTTCAGTGTGTGAGAACACTCTCCTCAACTTTGCCCTCAGCAGCTTCTCTATTGTCCTATTTTTTTATGTGTTTCAAGCACAATGTGGGGGGGAATAATAATAATAAATAACAATAATAGTTACTGTTATAATTTTATTACATTGGTGGTGGGTTGTAGTATTATCATTGTTGTTATTATTATTTTTATTACTATTATTACTATGATTACTATTATTATTTCTAAATCCTTGAACAGGGTGCCTCCTTTCCCCCTGGCAAGCAGGCTGTAAGCTTGCACACAGCTGGTGGTGACCTGTGGCTCCAAAGCCTCCTACCCACAATATACTGTGTTCATAAACAAAGTTCACCGGATGTTCAGCATCCAGCTTGCAGGAAACTCTGCCAAATCTGTGAGCACTAAATGCTGAACTAATAGTGAACTTTCATAAAGCAGGTCATATAATAAACTTCCATGAATTACAGTTATAAGCTGCTATAAATTGCTCTGCGGCAGGTTCCAAGCAATGTTTTTGCTGTTCTTTCCCTAAAGCTACAGTAAATCCTTAGAAAGAAGAACCAAAAAAGATGTAATCTGCCTTCAAAACTTGCAGCCTTGTTGCACAGTTTCTAGCCCACCATCAGTCATGCAATGCAAGAAGTGGAGCCACTATTTGCAATATTGATCAAGGAAATTTTTGTTAACCCTGTACACAAATTGGAACAAAACTTTGATAGTTCTAGAGCCTAGATATTTCTCTGAAGAAAGGGGAAAAATAGTCAGGATTTTTTTCAAAATGCAAGGACCTTGGATTTAGACAGCAGTTGTTCATCTCCAGCAGGAGTCAGGAGTTCACAGCTCCTCTGAAAAGCAAGTCCAACAAAGCAACAGGCTTGTATGACACCCAGTTATTTTACAAATTCAGCCATGACATTCCTTGTCCCTTGGCTCTCCTACCCTTTGATCAACCCCAGACTCACAGGAAAGTGCAGCTTTAAAATTTAAGTGAATAGATATATAAGTTACTCTCTTCTCTTCTTCTTTTCTCTCCTTGCCCTTCCCTACATTCCTGTCCTACCAGACTCTTTCTGCCAGGGACCTCCATGCCTGTTTGCCACAGGTAGTGTGACACCCTCCATCCACCTTATTGGGATGTCTTCTCCTCCACAGCAGTTAACCAGCAATGTTGGCTTCCAGTACATTCCAAAAATAAAATTAGTGTTTTATTACCAGTATCTTTCCCTGGGAAGCAGTTCTGTGTGCCACAGGCTAATGGATGGGGTATCCTGAACTCTGATTAAACACAGCCAGGAATGTGATACACAGGCATCAACAGACAAACCTGCCAATGAGGCAGCTTGAGAAAATCAGCAGCCTGGGAAGTGATGTAGCTTCTAATTATAATTCCCAAATTACTTCAGCCTTTTGTCCTGAACTATTCCATGTAAAATTTTCACAGACCCAAGCACAAAAGGGTTAAGTATTGTGACGTGCAACTTTGAGACACTGATGCCTTTTCCTGAACCAGTCATTAATGCACAGCCCCTTAAGGTGCTGAGTTCCCCTGGTTTACACTCACATCAACAGAATTTGAAGGAATTTGGTGCTTTCCTGCAACATGCAAGACCACAGTCCTACATCTGGAATAGATGTCCCATCCCAACTATGTGTGATATCTACAGCTCCAGTTACTAAAAATTTTCCTGGACAAAAAAAAAAAGGAGAAAATCTCAGCACAGCGAAAGGCCTGTTTATTATTTTCCCTTTGCAAATTGCAGCCACACTTCGATTGTGTCTACTGAAGCCTCTTACCTTTTTTTTTCTTCTTTGCCTGGTGACAAACTATCGTCTATCTATGGTGACAACTATAACTATCATCTGTTATAGCGAACCATGTTAACTCTGTTTCTAATCATGGGCCATCCTTCAGTCACAAGAATGAGGCTAACAAATTTTGTGAAAACGCAATCACAATCTGTCGAGGAGGAAAGCTGATATTTGGGAGCCAGGAAGGAGGGAGAACAGAATGTGTTCAGTCAGCAGGTCCCACAGGGGCTGAGAGGAGAGTCCCTTTGAGGAACTCCATCCTGTCTTCTGTCTTTTATAGGCAATTAATTTTTCAGGAGTTGAAGAGGTAAAAAGTATTGAAACAGGCAACAGTTAATGAAGGTCATGAAAAGTCACGAAATACCAAAATCCTTTCTTTATCCCCTGCAACAGGGCAAGATTTCCCCCCAACAATCAGGCCACAGGCTCCAACCTTCTCCATAGGAATCATCTCTACAGAAGAAGAGTTGTGTGACTCCCTGCCCTGCCAGCTCTTCCCTCTGTGAAATGAAGAATTGAAGGTACCCGCCCATGAGGAACCCAACAAGCATTAACAAACTCCTTCCATGCTGACCTATCAACAGAAGTCACAAGAACTAACTCTTCCTTTATTCTCATTGCACACAGACCACCTGGCATTTTCCAGGCTGTCACACTAATGTGTTCTTAGAATGAGGTCCATACACAAAGTATTTAGGCATTGGGGTATGTATGGAAATACAACTCTTTTCTTATCCATTTCTTGGACAGTTGGCAGAAAAATTGCAGGTTTTCTGGAGACATGCAAGAGTAGCTCATGCAGTCCTTACAGAGCAATCTGTGGGTGTTAAATTGCTAGGAATAATAATAATGAATTGTTTGGAAAGTGCAGAAAAGTACTATGAAAGAGGCAAGTTTCTCATTTTCAATATCTCTGCAATAAAGGCATGGGCACAGGCCATGGGTATGAACAGGATTTCTCCATGGGAAGAGCTGGATCCAGCACTTGCTCCAGCCTTGGGAAGCAGAAAACACAGGTGTAGGAAGGCACAAGGGCTGAACATCAGTCATGCCAGTGGCTACGTGCTCTTAGGAGAACTCAGCACCACCACAGCACAACTGGTGGGGAGGAGCAGAGGGCTGGGCTGTAAGTGTGGTAAGCAGTGATGACCTTTGCTTTTCTGACCCTTGCTAACAGGGTCAGAAATAACACATCACACACATCTTTTTCTAGGCCTCTCACATGTATACAGGCCTGTTCCAAAACTCGCTGAAATCACTGGGACCCTCTCCACTGACACCAACAAGCTCCAGACCTGGCCCATAAAGAGCTGCAGCAAGACTGCAGCCATATGGGATTATTTCTGTGTCACAGTAGTAAGAGATATAATGAAAATATCTTGGCTTGTTTTAGTTGGTAAACTAACAGTCTTGGCAGGCTCAGCAAGAGACCAGATTCTAAGTGATCTGGAAGCTAAACTCTCATCCTCAGAGGCGGCTACTTGGGGTGAAGACCATGAAGAGGGCAGTGTGGGCAGGCCAGCATTGCTATTGCCTGTTTTCTACCTGTCCTGTGGACACACAGAGCTCTCCACATCTGGCAGTCTGAAAGCTAAAAATTCCCTGTGTCCAAACAAACCCATGGGAAAGGACATACTGAGCTAGATAAATTACAGTTATGAAATACAAGTATTTAATTAAATCTTGTCTGGCTGTATTTTGTACCCTTCTTAAAAAAAAAAAAAAAGTCCAACTTCGAAACTAATCTGGAACTGACTGCCTATGTTATAATTTACTAGAAACTCTGTTGTCATCACTTCAGTTCATAGAAAGGCAAAATAAGAACGGCAATGGTTTTCATCACTCCCCATTTAAAAAACAAAAAATGCTGCATTTTAAAGAAAAAAAAATAAATACAGAGATGTAGCTAAGTCCAAGTTTCTGGTAACTGCAGGGGGTCAGACAGGTCAGCCAGGGTGGAGAAAGGTGGGTCAGGTTAGTAGAGGGCAGACTGGTTTCCTGGTGTCCTCCCGCTGCCTGGCCTGGCAGCCCCGGGAAACCTCCCCTGAACCTGCCTTTGGCTGGATGAACTGCTCTGGCTCCAGCTGGGACAGGGCATCTCCTGACTCCCTGCCAGCAGCTGCATGTCTGCATGAAGGTGCACAAGACAGAGACTGAAGACAGGAAAAATGTGTGGGCCAGTTGCGGGGCTGTGCTGCGACAGGTATGATTTGTCTGTTACCACTGCCCTTGCAGCAAATGGCTTTTGGGATCCTGTCTGCTTCACATCCAGATTCAAGATGGAAAGGTGAGTAATTGTCCCATCCATCCCATCTAGGAATCATAGAAATATAGAATAATTTTACTTTGAAAGGGCCTTTTAAAATATATCTATTTCAACCACCCCACCATGGGCTGGGACACTTCCCACTGGGACCAATTTGCTCTAAGTCCCATCCAACTTTACCTTGAATACTTTCAGGGATGAGGCATCCACAACTTCTCTGGGCAACCTCTTCAAGTGTTTTACACCCAAATTGTAAAAATTTCTTCCTTTTATCTAACTTAGATCAACTCTCCTTCAGTTTAAAACCATTACCCCATGTCCTTGTAAAAAGTTTATTTACATTTCATTTCTTCCTCTTAGCAGCCATTTGTTAAAGATCTACAAGAACAGCAGCCAAGGCTTGTGAATGGAAGTTATAATATATTTAAATAATAAGAAAGATATCAAGGGCAACACAGCACTACAGCTGTTTTACAAAGTAGTTTATAAAATCTCAACTTCCCAGCAGATTTTCCTAAGCATCAGACTGACAGCTGAGGGGAACTAGTGGCAGAGCAGCAGGGCTGGTGGCTGTACTTGTGAAAGGGCAGCTCCACCCCAGGTAACTTTTTTGGAGTGGCTCCCTGGACGTTTTCTCTCTGGTTTCAGGCAGCTGGTGAACTGTTAAAGGGAAACATCAGCACACACCATTCCCCCACCAACGCACTGCTTAGCTTGGGCTGTGTCAGAAACCTTGCTCATGTCTTCCTGTTGAAATGCCACCTCATTTTCAGTCTTTTATGGATGGCCAGAGTTTATGCAGACTTTGCTTCCTTTCAGGAACACTGTCATGCAACAATGCATAGTCCCCATTTCACGTGTGTGTGGTCACTAGATTGGTCAATAGATTGTTTATTCAAACCAAATGGTTCACATGTAATAGGAGATTCTTAGGTCCCTTTTGCATGCAAAAATAGCAGGTCATGCTGGTTTTACTGTTTCTTTTCTTTGCAAATAGCAATGACACCATGAAGAGCAAAATGGTCATTTTTACAGATTTCATCTCCATAGGGAGAATTCATTCCCTGTGACGGATACCTAATCCTGAATATTTTACTAACCACTTTTCCAACGGCTACCATTTAACATGTCACAATTTGCAAAACAGATATAGATTGTTATAGCAATCTTGCTTGCTCCTTTCCTGTGCAAGGCTGCATGTGTGAGGAACTAGGAGTTTAACTAGATCCTGAGATTTTTGACATGCTTTTACAATTTGGAAGCTATCTCCCAACATTCTGACTTTTTACAAAATATGTAATTTTGGGTCCTACACAAAACTTTCAGCAAATATTACTTCTGATTTTAAAAAAACAAACAAACAAACAAAACAACAACAACAACAAAACCCCTGTATCTAATTGGAAAGAAATACCCACTCTGAAAACTCAAAACAAGATTAGGCCTCTTGTTTAAGACACCATATAGATATGATAGCAGAAATTTTGTGGTGCAAGAAGGTGGTAATCTAAGAGAAGTAAACAGATAAGAAAGAAGCACCAGGACCATCCTCTGATGATAAGGAATAAACAGGGTCAGTTGACTCTCATAGGGCCCCTCTGGAGAGAGAAGTGCTAAACATCAGTCTCCAAGGCCAGTGCATTAACCACAAGGCAATCCTTCCACCCTAAAAGAAGGATTATTTTTTACTGTTGTAAGCTGTTCTTTTTATCCTACTGGTGTTTAAGAACTGAATGTTTTGTTAACCATTAATTTTGGATGAGTTTGCTGTCTGAAATCTTATAGCATTTACAGTAGTTTTTGGAGATTTCCCTTGTTGGATTATTCATACAAATAGATATATCTTATTCTTTCCTTGGCTTCTGTCTGTGTTTGTTTTGGCTACCAGCACATTCTACATACAAGAAGAATAAGGCAAACCTTTCCAAAAAATTAGCACACTTAGTTATGAGAGTTGAAAACATTATGCCTTTGCAAAGCGTGAGTGACAGAGAAAATTCCTTTGTTAATTATTTTTCCTAGGCCCAGAGGAATCAAAATATTTGACAGAAAAAACCCAAATCTTTTTACCATATCCAAAATATGGTGAATTTGAAACAGGAGAGGGCTGCACACACTGGTGTAATGCGCCAGCCTCGTGGGCAGCACCGAAACTCATTCAATATTTGAAAAAAAGATTTTCTTTATTTGGAGGCCAAGCACAACAGCAATGAGTTTCCCCACAGACACACACATTTACTTTGCTTTCAACTGACAAACACAGGTCAGTGAATTTGCATCTGAACTATTTTTTTATGAGAGTCAGTACTTCTTTTTACTTTGATTATGGCAAAACACATGAAAATATCCAGTGGATGAAAGGTCTAAACAAGTCCAAAGTTCTACTTAAAACAAAATTGATTTGTAGGCTGTATAGGCATCACATTGGATATTTCATTTATTAATTATCTCTATTATGAAGAAAATTGTTGGAAGCTGAAATGGGATCTTATTTAGAAGATCTATTTCACTTATTTCCCAATGGATATTTGTTTCATGAATCCAGATGTCCCACCAGAATTCTTGAGGTGCCTGACTCCATCACTTGTCTCCAAGTCACCAACAAGCACCAGCTGCAGTCGCTGGCTCATGGACACATCTCCTTCATAACCCTGAAGGCTGAAGTCAAGAACTGAATAGGATCTGCCCCACAAAACCTTCAGCTGCCTTCTCAGATGTTTCATTAAATATACTGGTCCAAAGCTGTGCTTTGTTGGGAACAGTCTGGGTAAATTCTGGGGACTTTGGGTTGACTTAGCCTCTTGAGATGAGGTTGCAGTGAACGAATCTGAGTCATGAGTACATACAGAGCGATCCTCACCATGAGATGTCCTCTCACCCAAGTGCATACCTATGTCCCCCACCTGCTGCAGGAGCTGGGCTATAGAAAACCTTCCTCTTTTCTTTAGCCTGACAGTTGAGCTTTAGTTTAGCAGGACAAATTAGTCACAGTTCTACACAGCCTGTAGGTAATGCTCTTGGCTTGTCTCCCTTCTGCATTCAAACAGTTTCAGAGGCATCAAAGCTGGATAATGCAAACAAAGGTTTAAGCTTCTTCAGGCAGCCCCACTGAAATGCCCCAACACCTACCCCCCCTCCTTGCATGGTTTGTGGCCTTGATGTACTGTCCCTAGGGACAGCATATTTGGCCTTGAAATGAACTTCCAGGAAGCCCTCAAACAATATTGAAAACAAAAACACCCAGTGCTTGTGGTCTAGTGTTTACCAAGGGTTGGCCCCTGAGTCCTTGATCTATTCCCACAATGGCTAAGTTTTCCATGTGGTCACCTATCAAAGTTTTATACAGCTCTAAAGCTGCTTTGCTCCTTGGCATAAACAAGATGAGATGGGTTCATCCTGGGATGGAAAAGTGACCAAACTGAGCTGTTTTCAGCCAGTGGAAATCTCACCATCCTCACATGCAAAGTGGGCCTGGAGCATCCCTTCCTCTCTTCAGGTTTGAGTTTAGCACTGCAACCACAACACCAGGGAGTAAGGTTAGATGGAAGCAAACTCTCCATAAGACATTTGTCATCCTTTTTTATTTTAATTTTTGATCTATGAGAAGCCAGACATATCTTTCTGCATACTCTTACTACGAAAGTTATCACTGCATTGTTCCCACCAGAAACAGACTCCTTTATCAGCACTTTTAATTAATTTCAGGATCTTTAAATCAAGTCCATATGAATGGTATGTAGAATCTGATCCTCAAATACCCATGCATATTAATTAACTTCTTATTTTAATAAAAAAAATCCTCATTTAAGCTACGGGAAATTGAAGTCTGTGCCTGTATATGATCCTTGCATCCATGCTGCTCTTTTGGATATGTTTGCCTTGTACACACTGCCATCCAAAATTAAGTTAATAGTCCCAGTCTGGCCTTTGGGACTCTGCAGATGGCAGAGGCCAGTCATAAGCAGTTTCTCTGAGAAAGTAGTAGAAATCTCTTGAAAATGAGGAAGGATAAAAATACAGTTAGGGTAAATATCATTATTCTGTGTTGCAGAAGGTGAGAAAGAGAACAAAAGCAGAAATAGCTCCATTACAGGTTGTTTGCATGTTACTTTCTGCAGCCAGGGGATCTTCTGCTATTTCCTTCCAAGCTACTTTTTCTACGCACTGGATTATCCCACAGAAAGAGAGGTGTAAAAATGAAAATAAATATTGCAATCAAGAGGAAATTCCTACAGCAGAAATATTAGTAAGATGACAACTGGTCTTATCAGCACATCATTTGGCTTTAGATTGTCCAGCTTTTGAAAAAGGGAAGGGGGGGATTTTACACCTCATCCTGGCAATTATAAAGTTAAAATGAATATTTATCTAAAAAATGAGCACACAGAAAACATTTTTTTGCAGTCCTGAGTTGATTTTTGTTTGTCTATTTGGAGTATTTTTTGGCTGCAAATGTGGGTCTTCAAGATCCCTGAAGCACTATGTAAATCTGTTGCTAAATAGCTCAAGAGACCTGTCTGCTTTGATGTGCACAGCAAAGTCTAGAGAAAAAAAAAAAAAAGGCAGCTGGATAGGACTTCTTGACTGTGGCACTCTCATACAGAGTCCAGCCAATTTAGTCCTTGTTTCATTTTGGAAGCAGGTTCTTCACAAGCAGCATAAAGGCAGGTCCAGCTTTGAGGGAGGTCAATAGTTTACAAAATTGCAAACGATGTTTTTTCTTTAAGTATGTTTTATTCTTCAATTTATGAATCAAAGTCCTGGTATTTGCAATGTGGTGGTTAACCTCTATCACCTGCCTTTATGATTGTGAATTCTATGCTGGACCATGAATCCATCATGTTTTATTGAGAAGGAGACAGTCTTGCATTTTAAAATGTGCAACAATGATCTTTGACTTGTCCTTTTGATTTGGGTCAGCTAGCAAAACTGGAGGAATGTTTATGATTAAGGGAACTTATAAATCAGAGAGAAAGGAGACAAATTCGTTAGTTATTGGTTATGGTAACTCTGAACTTTTGAAGTTGGTTTTTTGGTTTCTTTTTTTTTAAGTAGTCACAGAAAATCTATAAGGGTGTCTAAATAAAAAAGTCTCCAGGAGAGTTTCACATTGTAGATTCATTGAGATAAATAAACTCCATATCTGAATTAGCCACATCAAATTCAGCTTACATTTATCTTCAGGAGATAGCCTAATCTTGGCTTATTTGTTTCCACACTTATCTCAAGCATCTCTCTTGTATTTGAGCTCTACTACAGAACATAAACAAAAATAATAAACTACAGAGCAAGCATATAAATCTCTCCTCCCTGTGGAAAAGTCCTCAGCAACTCCTGTACTATGCAGCTTTTAAATTTTCCAACAAGTTTTGTTTGGCTAAAACAACTCTTTCAGAAAGTCATCCAGCTTTAATTGAAGACATTGAGAAATGAAGGGATATATCAATCTTTCCATGGTTCACTGGAATGGTTAATCAACCTCACAGTTAGAATGTGCCTTATTTCCAGTTTGGAATTGCCTTGTTCTAGCTTCCTGCCCTGAACAGGCAGCACATTCCTCCTGAAGAAAAACAATTAATTACACACTATGGTGAAATCCTCTTTCAACTTTCCTGATAAATTGAAATAAGGAACTTGAGTTCATTGAGAGGCTCACTGCACAGCATTTCCTGCAATCGTCAAATCATTTAGGTTTCGGGTTTTTGCTTGTTGGTTGGTTGGTTTGTATTGAGTACTTTTCTCTGCACCTGCTCCAGTGTTCAAGGAAGGTTTTGAAAGAGCACACACCAGAGCTGGGCAAATTTCTCTCCCAGGCTGGGATGGAAATGTAGCACTCCCTAGTGCCATGTGGAGGTTGGGTTATTTTCCAGCATCACTCCCTCCTCCTATTTCCCTCGCCTTGTATGGCAGTGGGTGCCTTCCTCTACAAAACTTGGTATTGTGTTTATGCTCTCACAGACATGGATTTTCCTTAACCTGTTTCATGAGTAATCCCAGCTCTCCACCTTTCCTTGGCATTTGCAAGAATAGTCTCAACAAATAGCAAATAAATGACTTTAACATAACCTGTTTCCCTCTTTTTGAAGCACCTCCCTGGCACAACATTTTGAAAACCTTAGAGATGGGGGCAGTCTCTGCTGTTCTGCTGTTCTACTGTGCTGTTTTCTGCAAACAGCATTTGCTGTTTCTGTAGCACTTAGGAGCCTCAGCCAAGCACCAGATCTCCATCTTCCTTCTTTGGGTTGGTGCAGATTTTTGAGATGGAAATAGGGGCTGAGGAGATGGAATCTGTAGTGTAAATTCTTCCCTGATTCAAGGCTACTCCATTGTAGTACTAGGAAAAGGAAAAGTTAACTTGGTTGGCTGCTTCCAAAGATTTTTCATAGCAGTAGACACTTCATATGCAGCCACTCAGACTGCCAAGGTGGGAAGAATCCCCCATCTCATCAACTTTTGGTGCCTTTGTGGTGGATGTCAACAACTGAGCTAGAGCCTGTAAAGGCTGCCTGCGCAGTCAGCGGACAGAGAGGAATTTTTAGAATGTTGCTCATAGAGCCACTATTGAACATCACAGGATAACATGAATTACACCCTCTAAGAGATTCTTTACCTGTGTTGACTATGAAGAATATCTCTGGATAATAACTCAGACATAAACCCCTCCACAGTCTGGCAAGATTAAGTCTGCAAACTTCAACGGCACCTAAAGAGCAAATAATTTGGAATAATTTTCTATTTGTACTCAGAAATAATGTATTTATTAGGCAAATTACTTTATTTAAACACATTAGTAGCAGAGATGTCAGTCTGGTTTCTTTGTCAGTGGTAGCAGTAGGGAGACAAAAAGGAAAAAGAAACCTTCAGAACTGTGCTGTATCCAAACACGGGAGTTTCCCTTTATATCTTGGACATGTCTTAGCAGAGTATCATGTTTAGGGCTTACATAGACCCAGGTACTGGACATATGTTACAGCTTTGTAAAGGGTAATTTGATACGGTGTCAGCCCTGTGTTATCATTCGCCTCACTGGCATGTTAAGCCTCATTCATGTAGAGCTATTGAGGAGAGAGACAAAATCAATATATCTGTGCAGTGATGAACATGCCAAGCCAGAAACTAAGCCACTGACATCTGCCTTACAGGGAACTATTTCAGCAAAATGTGTGTGCCCAGATATTTGGAATATTCAAAGAAAATTGGACATTATGCCAAATAAAACCACAATCAGGAGCAAAAAAGCCATGCTTCTATTATCATAGTTTTTATGTTCCTCAGCTGATTACAGAAATCAGAACTGTATCCAGCTCTCACTGTCTGGAGTGAAATCTCCTGGCTCTGGTTTTACTGTAAAGTCCCTCCTGCTGCCTGGGTATGGCAAGGCTGAGATCGTGGGGTGGTCGACGGCCATGGGAAGACAGAAGTGGAATTTCCATTCAACTGCTCCCTGGAAAGGACATTGGACACAGTATGGGCTGGAAGTTAGACTGTACACACTCTGTGAATGAAAGTCTGGATCATAAACAACCTGTGAAAGATGCCCTAGGGCATTCAAGACATCTGAAAAGGCCTAGCAGATATGGCACAGAGATATGTCCTATTAACTATGTCTCTGTCTCATACATGAGAATATATATAGCCATAAAATCCCTGACCAAACCCAGCTTAGCCTTCCAACATTTGAATGGTGTGAGGACACTCAGAGTCTGGAAATCAAGGTTCTGTTCTTGTCCTTGCCTCAGAGAGATTCCCTCAAATTCCTTCTTCCTCTGAACAGTGTCCTAATTGCCAGCTTCAAGCTAACTTGAATGGGAAGCAGCATCCTTTTATCCAGTAGGAGTTCTGCCATTATGTACAAAAATGAAAGATTTCTGTGAACATGTGGGAATGAGTAAACATGACATTATAACCTAAGGGCTCTATGTGGGAGAGCAAGACCGTGATGTTGACATTGCTCAAAAGATCATTTCTGTTCTTTGTGAAATGTAACGTAAAATACTTGAACACAACATCAAGCGAGTCTTGGAACACTGACCCCACTGGTGAGAGTCAGGCTCATCCATGTTCTCTCTGGTCTCATAAATCTTCTACTTCATCTTACATCTCCCCAAGTGTTAAACATTCATCTCTTCTCCCTTCTGAAAAAGTTACAACCTCGGTGCTACAGAGAGGATTCAAGCACCATGAGGAGGACTCTAAAGTGAATGCCACCCTGTCACAGTGATGCTCTGAGAGAAAAGATGAGTCTTTCCTTAGTTTTTGAAAGAAAGGACATAGAAGACCATTTGGGGGAGGATTCAAGGCTGTGTCTTCCAGAGGACAGATAGAATCTTCCTGAGATCCTGAACTTGGGTATAAACTCTTGGGGAACAGTGATGTTTAAGGTACGTTCCTGACAGTATTATTCCCTGGGGGTAATCGAGGATCTCTGCCAGGAGAACATGGGGTACAGGCAAGGGCTGAGGTTCCTTCACTCTGGAAAAATGTATTTGGCTTAGAATGGTGCCAATGCCCCTCTGCACCCAGATTTGGACTTTAGGAGCAAAAGCAATTGCCCTATCCCTTGGTCTGTTCTAAACAGGCTGATAATAGGGGCCATTACTATTACCATGAATTAACTTTGCCTTTCTTCCTTGCCAAGGAGCCTTTTGGTACAGACAGCTCTGTCACACTCTACAAAACATTCTTTTATCAGAAAGGAACCCAAGTGTCGTTCTTTCCATTGTAAGCTCCTTCCTCCCTCTAACCCATCCCTGAAAATAAGCTTCTTACTAGTAATAAAGTACAAATTCAAAGAAGGTTATTTCTTCTTTTATCCTGCATGGGGAAAAAAAAAAACAAACCACCAAAAAACAAATAGTATGGCAAATACATCACATAATATGGCAGATTTTCCAGGGGAGCCAATGGAAAAACCTGTTCTAGTGAGAAATTTAATAATAATAATAACAATAATAGACAGTTCTCTTGTTCTCTTAAATCTCTTTTAAAGAGATTGCCTATTATTAGGCCAAACGAAGCAAACTACACTCCAGAGCTGTTTGAGGGGTACTCCTGAAATTCTTTTTTCCTCAGGAAGGGGTTGATTGTGGCATCTTTCCAGTCTCTGTGCTAGACATGAAGAAGCTTCCCTGTGTGCCACATGTAGAAGAAGATATTTTACAGCTTTGAGACAGTTCTCAGCCTCATGCCAGAAAGCAAGTTCATCCAGTCAGGAATTAGGGAGACACAAGGTTCATGTAAAGCCTCTTCTGGCCTGCCTCTTCTTAAACAAGCAAATAAACAAACAAGTAACCCCAGGTTTCACACATAATTTATTTTTCACAGCCATAAACTCTGAGATGCATGAGTTTTTTCAAACCAAATCAGCCTAACAAGGGCTGTATCAGCTCTGATGCTTTACTGACAAATCCTGTACAATTACAAGCCAAAGTCTTGGTCCAGATGTAGAACACATGGAAGTTTAAACATATCTGAAACTTTTGGGAAATCAAGATTGTCCTTAAGATTGGCTTCTATTTCTCTGCAGTAGAAACCTAAAATACCAGCCATGAGATAATTTTTCCACCTTTAAACTCTGTTTGGAACAGTGGCGTTGTTTCACTCCTCTGTATGAAAGGGACAAGCTGCTGCAGAGAAAGACTCCAGGACAGCTTCCAGCAGGAGAGTGGTTTTTCACTGCACACACAAAATCAAGAGAATTGTGCACAGATAAATTGAGCAGAATAGTGAAAAATAGTACTCACAAAACCAGTCAATTCTCCAGCAGTTTTTAAATTTAGAATAAGTGTATGCATTATTTGAGAGGAACTGAAAGAAAAGAAATGGACCAAAAGTTCTTCTCCCTTGAAATAACGAACAACAGTAATGATATGTCAATAAATAAAGTTTCTTTTTCAGCAGAGTGAAAATCCAGGAGGCAGCATTTAACCTGTTTTCTCTCCGGCACCTTCAAAGACTGTCGGGTGCAATCCTGAAAATCAGTTGGTACACCAGGGCAAAGTGACAGCCTTTGGGGAACCAGTTGATGTTATTGTATACTCTATTTCATGGTTTAGAATTAATTGCAATTGGAGGCTGGAAAAAAAACCCTGAAGCCTAAAGTGGTTTTGCAAATTCATAAGGAAGTATTTTTCTTTGAATAATAGTGTTATTACAAAGTTATGATCTTTCTCCTTTTTAAATGAACCCTTTATTTTCTTTCAAATTTCTGGTACTTGTGGCCAGGGGCTGTCTGGTGCTCTCATCTTGTGGGGAGTTGCTGGCTGGAAGCAGCATCGTTTCTGTAATTACCACTTTCACTGAAATAGTTCTGAGCACTCCAGAAATGCCTTCAAGTATTTGATCATATGCATTAAAAGTTGGAGGGAGAGCCAATGGCTGATGGTTGTTCCTAAATGCTGGAAAAGAGTAAGCCCATTTGAAAACTTCTTTTTAAACATCTCAGTACATCTCACATTTCCAAAACCAAGTGAGTTTGGTCTCTTGTCTCTGCATAACAGAGAATGGAGCTGACCTTTACTACTTTGTTAATACTGATGATGAACCTCAGAAAAGGTCAGATGAAGATTGCTGCTCTCTACTTTCCACCATGAAACATTCCCCATGGAGATTTCTCAAGCTTTTTTATACAAGACTGAATCTCTCCAGCATTCTCCAGGGCAAACAGATAATCCCCACCCAGCTGTCTAAAAGTGAGGGAACCAGCCAACATCAGGGCTTCCCTCACAGTCCCAGGAAGGGATGAGTAGCTCCAGAAGGAGATTGAGGAACCCTGAGATGAGTATCCAAGGCAGGTGGGTGTTTCCCCTGTTGAGGTCCTTTGGCAGCACAGGGCCCTGCATCCCATCCAACACTCATCCCTCATTCAGGTCCAAACTAAGAATTAGCTTAACATATCTGAGGGGAAACAAGGAGTTTAGGAGGACAAATACTTAGGTTTGTGTTGGCAATGGAGTCTCAAGGAAGACAGACAAAAATCCAAACTTTGCATTTACAAACTGTAGTTCTCAAAAAGAGACTGGCTTGAATCACCTACCACATTATTGGGGTGTTATCTATGGCAAGGGTTGCATCCACAATTTTTTATTCTTAAAAACTTCTTCTTTGGCCACGTTATTACAGAGAGTGGCCAAAATTCAAGATTAGTAATCTTGCTATTGGCTTCAACAGAACCAATATTTAATTTCCTTTTTCTTTTCACACTGAGCTGCATCCCAAACTAATTTCTGGCAAAAATACATTTCAAAGGAATTGTTTGTTCTGTGTCCCCCTGGATCACACTCACAGACCCCATCTCTGCCCCACACTCCCTGAGATATGCCCAAGGACAAGGCCAGTCACTCTATGGCAGCACTGGAATGACCCATGTGCAGCTTAGCCGGGGTGCACATCAAGCACACCAACTGGATGCTGTCAAAGAAACCACAGAGACTGGGTCTTATAGAATTGTTTAGGTTGGAAAAGACGTCTAAGATCACCAAGTCCAACTGCTCAGCCAGCACTGCCACATCCATCACTAAACTGTATCCCTAGGAGACACGAATTCTGGTTTCTCTTTCCTTCCCACATGCTGATTTCGATGAAGTCTGTAGAAGAATTATGTTTGATACCCCCATCCCTCCATCAGGTTTAGTGGAAATAAGTTTAAGAGTTACTGAAAAGGCTAAACCAACAAGCAGGTACCAGCAGACACAATTCACACCTCCCTACAAAACCACACTAAATGGACATATTTGTCATTTACTGAACACCAGAAAAGAGCTGACCCCTGCAAAACAGAGACAAGAAACCACAGCAACCACCACAGGGCTTCACACTTCTTTCTGGACTGCTCAGAGCAGCCACTTCCCAGGGATGATTCAAGGGCTCAGATCAGACCAGCATAGAGCACAGCAGCAGAGGCAGGAGGATCACGTGGTAAAAATGAAAAAACTAAAGATTCAAAGTCCTTCAGCTTGGTCATTGAACCAATAAGAAATTTTCCAATAGGAAAATTTCCAATTTTTTTTTCATGAATAGACACAAATGGGAGAAGTGCTCAATATTAAAAATGACATTCATTCCTTGCAAAGGTGGTGACCCTGTAAGCTTGGCTTGTAGACACTGGTGGGAGGGGCAGAGGGACACTTCTGTTTTGTCCAAAGCACTTTTGCCCACCATTACTAATGGATGCAGAAGATCTGACAAGCATCCTGGATATTTTGTCCTATTTTTTCAAACATGATGCTTGAAATAAACTCTATTTTAAATGGCAGCTTATTCTTCTCTAGGAAAAGAAAATTCTGTTTGCTTGGGTATTCCCTGAAGTAGTACCCATTGTAGGGCTATTTTCCATCTCTGGTTGTTAGGGTCAGCCAGGAAGAGGCAGCAGAAAAGAGTCCTCTTCTGGCCACCTCCCAGCTCTACATAGCACATCAAATGGGTGTTCACAAGAAAAAATATATTTCCTAATTACAGGCTTGCTGGGGTCAAAACCAAGAAATAAATATTTTGACAGTTTAAACCTGTGATTGTTCATCCCTTTGGTCCTTGTCTCAAGCAAAGACCACCCTCTCATGAAGCTTGAGAACTCTTCTTTTCCCTGGTGTTAGGAAACATGGAGACATTCCCATGCACAGCATTTTTTGTATCTCAATTGTCTGAGCTGTTGATCAATGTTGTCCCTCTGCTGTTCTTGCTTCTTTAAGAGCCCTTGTCCTTGGAAGTTAAATTCATGAAGCTTAATTCAAGTTCTCCAGAGTCTAAAGTGGTGATACACCAATTAACCAAGCAACACTAATTGGGAAATGGTGCCAAGGCACTCAAAGGAGAGCTGGGGAAGTACTCGTCTTGAATCAAGACTGTGCTTTCATTCTTTTAGTTGCTATTAGCTAGAATCAAAAAAAAAAAAGAAAAAAGCCAAAACCAAAACTGAAAACAAAACAAAACAAAAAGGCAAAAAAATTAGTGAAGAGAATTCCAGAGGTTAATGGAAAAGGCACACTTCTCTTTTTACTTGTGAGGCTAGCTACTTTTAAAAAATAACAAAAATAATATACATTTAATATTTTGCATGAAATTACAGAGATTCCATGGGAGTGTGCTTTGCTTCTCCTATTACTTGGTTATCATTACAACTTTAAACATGAAACAATTAAGACTAGATTGCCCTGAAGCTGGATCACAAATGATTTTCTAACACCTTACAAGAAAAAACGCCAACATGTTTGAAGGAGACATCTATAAATGCCATTTGAAATTCCATTGTCCATCAGTGAAATTCTGGTAAGCACCTTTAATCCATCTACTCAAAAAACATTTCTTTATTTTGAGTCATGTCTAGGAGGAAAAAGTAAATGTAACTCAAGACCCTGATCTTCTAGAGAAAAATCTGCTTTGATTCTCCCCAAATAAATTTTTCCAGACATTTTTCTGCATGGAAAAAAAAAAAAAAAATCTTTCTTTCCTTATCTTGTCTTGCCATGCTTTGGCTGTGGAAGCAGGACATTCTCCCATGACAGCAAAATTTGCCATTGGAATTCGGATTTATGTTCCCAAGCAAACTGAAGTTTTTGATGCCACTGAATGTAAAATCTCCTCAGCCTGAGCTCTGAAGCTCCAACACTGTCTCAGCTGGACTGGAGAGCCTGAGCACATGGCTTGGCTGTAGAGGAATTAAACCACGGTGAATCCCTGCTTAGCTTTCAGACTCCAGCTTCATATGCCTCAATGCAGGGTTTGTGCAAACTAGCCAGAAACTTGCCTTCTGGTTCTGACCTAAAGGCTGAAGAAAATCACGAAAGCACAAAAAATCACTTGATTCTTGGGATGGCCAAAATGATGGTATTCTTGTAAAAGCAGCTTGTGCCATTATCGTCCTCACCTCTTGATCTACATGTATGAGGCTTTCACAACATCAGTCCCAATTTCTGGAACCTTGATAGTAATTCATATGAAGGCTATTTTGGGAACCCTTAAAAGCTCATACAGGACATGAGGAATTCCATTTTATAGACTGGTTTTCCCTTCATTGAAAGGGATCTCTCCCATTAAAAAAGGATGCACTGCTTAATGAACATTTAGAAAATTGGTCCCTCAATACTGGCTGTTGGAGGCAACAGCTGAGAACTGTGAGCAGAGACATAAAGCAACACTGAAGTGACCCTCTGACATCCCCAAATTGGAGGCAGTGGTGAGAACACAGCAAATTGCTAATTGTGAGATGGTTTTGTTTAAATGCCCTGATAGCCCAAGGGACTAATGCACTGGCTGCCTCTGGCAGGGCAGGGATAGCTTCTCCCTGGCTGGAAGATCACAGTGCTCTGAAATACCCTTCCTTCCTTCCTACAGGATGAAAGGCAGCCTGGATGAACAGCTAATTTGTCAGGCATACAGTGCTCAAATATAGCCCATTTATCTCCTTCTAAGTGTTCTGCTTCTCCCACCACTCAGCTCAGTGAGATAATGTCAGTGGTCAGAGGGATGCTGTGGTAGGTGCAAGAAAGCACTCAATTATCCACTGTGAATGATTCCTAAATACGCCCCATTTCTGACCACAGATTGAAGTGGCATTTTTGTGAAATATCATGGAAATCAGTAGGATTTATGCACTTACAACATTTCAGTGTTCAGGAAAACCCATAGGATGTGTCTGATTTTCTTTTCCTGTAGTATGCCTTCACCTCCCACCTTGATGCCAGTGGGGCTCCTGCTGGTGCAGACAGAGGCAGGGGAAGGATCCAGGGCTACACTGCGGGTGTGTGTGCATAAAAGGGGAGGTGGATTAGCACATCAGACTGCAGCACATCAATACCAACTTTCTTTGGCCACCTGGGTGGTGTGCATTGGCAGAGCTGAAAGTCCATACTTTTGGCTTATTGCTGAAGTTGCAACCAAAGTGGGTTTAATTTCACATTTGCTGCTAGGAATGTGCAACTGGCTACTCTGCACTCCAGTGATGAGTGTGCTTAATTGTCCATGTGACCATTAACGGGGACTTGCATTCACAGTCTCACACAGCTGCCTTTGCACATCATTTTATATAACGCCTACACATATCCTCAGCCACACCTATCCAAAAAATCTGTGTTTCTAACCAAATATTCATAAGAATAAAAAACAAATTCAGTGCTCACACAGAGAAATGAAAAGAAAAATGGTCATGAACAGGTAACATCTTGCTCTATGCACGATGGACATCAGGAATAAAAAGCTGTCTACAGCCTTTCCCTTTCTAGCAACACTTCATGCACTGAAGAACAGTCAGAGGTTTTGCCAATGTTAAGCAGGCTGCAAACATTCCTTCATGGAAGTTTCAAACTTATATATACTTCCACAACCTCCATGTCTTTGTACAGTGTGGCATTTCAGACTGATCAGGTTGTGTCTCACTGCAACCCCTAGATACTTTGCTGTCTAATCAATTTTTTTGTATTGGTTGGGACAATTACCTATGCCAAAGTGGAGTGTCTTATCCTTCCTGATTTGCTCCCTTCCCTTTTCAGCTCCTTTGCTTTTTTTTAAGAGTCTCTGTCTCTAATTTTTAAAATAATTTTAAATTCCAACCCTAAAATTTTCTTCCAAGTCTAGCTAATCTTGGTGTTCTATCAGCATTTAAAATATCTCAGTGTATTCTGTTGCCTCAGGAGGCCACTTAGTGCATCCTCCAATTTGAGGGCAAGCCATTTTTATTATTTGTTTTCTGAGTAAATACTTCCAATCCATGTTTACCCAGTGATGAGTATTTTCATCAAGCCTCTCCTCCTCTGGGTTCCCAGTGAGAATGGTGTATTCTGGCATATGCCAGACACGCTGCTCTCCCTCATCCAAAACCCCTCTTGTTATCTGGTCAAAGGGAGTAACTTCTTTAACTTGAACAACCATTGAACATAAGCAGCTGCTATTGTTCATTTTCAATAGAATGACTACACCTGAGCATGAACATTAAAGTCACCATGAAAATAACACAGGGAATTACTGGGGAACTTCTAGTCAAAAAGATTTTCATGGAAATGGAAAAAAAAAAACAAACAACAAAACATTCCCCAAACCAGAGTATATCTCATCAGGCAAGCAAGAGAAGGCAGACTGACTAAATTAACCCAGACAAAAGAGGCAAGTGGTTGTCCCTTGCATTACCAGGTCCCGGTACCACCGTGTTTGGATGCATCCCAACTTTTTGACTCACTGCAGGCAAGATATCCTTCTGCATCTGTTCTCCATTAGACAGTAGGCGTCAAGAGGAGGTGAGGTCTGCCATGGCTTCTTATTTGGAGTGCTTGTTGCTTGGTAGTACAAACAGTGGGCTATTAAAAAAGCCAAATGCTGATATTTCCACAGCGCTTGTAACACGAGCTCCAGTTTGCTTCAGTTTGGTCACAGCGGTTTACACACAGAGCCGCACACATTTAAATATAATATTTATTAAACTTACTGAAGTTTATTCTGAGGTATGACTGCAACCCAGTTTATTCTGGCTGGGCCTGGGAGCCTGTGTCGGGTTTGGAAGTGCGATGTCCTGCCATGTGCACCCACAGAGCTGGAGCAATCTGCTTCGGATTAGCAGCCCAGCTTATTTTATTGTGCTTGGCCTGGCCCTGCTGCCCAGTGACCCTGAGCAAGATTGCTCTTAAAAGAGATAATATGACTCGATAAAACATAAGAACCTTTAGAAAAAGGGAAGAATTATCAGCCCTCTGGGCCTAATCGCAGCCCACTGTGTATTTCCTTTGTTTATTGGATTCCTGTCAGACGTAGGCTGCAGGAGCAGCACAGTGCACCTGTATTTTGGCTGGCAATAAGCTCTTCTTCCCACACACCAGTGATCTGCCAGCAGCGCAGGCACGGCATCTATCACCCAGTCAAGGTGCACACTTCCAAATCCATCTGAAATGCCTCTCTCAGCCTCTCCTGGGCTCCAAAAGCAAAGCTAGGCCTTCTGTGGGATACAAACTGAGCCAAAGCTGGAGCTAAAAGCTTGTAACCGTTTTCCATAGGGAATCTGGACATGGTATCCAGCTGCAAAAAGGCCCTTTCATGTAGATTTGCTGAGTAAAGATGTTTTATGCACACATAATTGTGATTATTGTTTTATGATACAAAAGGCTACATATTCCAGGATAGAAATCCACAAACAATTGTTAACTTGTAATTGGAATTATGCAGCATGTAGAGCATTTCCCCTGAACAACACTCATTGGCCTTATTTCCATCAGCTACAGGAACAGCCCTCTCTTTTTTTTTCTTTTCCACAGACAAAAATCAATCAAAATCAGGAAAAAAATCAATCAAAAATCAGGAAAGATACTCAAGAGCAACAGCTATTAACAGGGAAGTCTGCACATCACTTCTGGTAGTGCAAATTCTCAGAACAGTGAAGATAAAGTAAAGGTTGAGGAAGAGAAGAATGGAGAAAAACTATTTGCCTCCAAACTTAGAGGAGAAGTGGTTTTTCTGCCCTTTCAAATTACCACAAACCTGCTTAGAATTTTGTCAGCAAAATGAAACAATTGAGAACAGGTCAAACTAAATCCTAGATGCATCCATCATCTCTTAGTTAAGCTCATTTAAATCCAGGTATTTCACTATATTGCTTGTGATGGTTTGGGGGACAGGAGCTCATTCCTAAGAGGATCTGTGTTTCAGAGCCTCCTAATGCTGTTCTTACATAGATCATCTCTTAACACATCAGCACAGGATGCTGGGGATCTCATTTAATAAATTGCTGAAACACTGTAATATAAGTCTTATTTTAACCTGACTATAATTTGATCAAATTCTCTTTAGCTTCTTTTAGAAACAGGAGCTGTGAAACATTTTGATTTTATTAAAAAAATGAAGTTCCTGATTGCTGATACAGAATGTTTCCATTTTGGTTTTGATTTCTTTATTTCTCTGTGTTTTACTCCTTTTCTCATCACCATATAAAAATGGAAGCATTTATCTTAGATCCAGAAAAACTCCAAACAAAGATTTCATATGATTTTCAATCCATGTGAAATCACATTTCTCTTTACATTTTGCAAATAAATCAGAAGGGTCTCAAGAAAATTTCAAAACAATTTCATTCTTTTCTCCATGTCTATCACTCCCATTTTGGTTGTGTTGGTGGGAAAATGGTTCCTGCTCTTCGTTGTGTTGGAATGTGTTTGATATTAATAAAATTTCTAAGCGCTGGCCAATGTATCATGTCTGATAACTTTTTTAATATATTAATATATAGGGGTTTTTTTAATTTTAAGAAGTTTAGGATACACTTGATCTACTTGATGTTTTTATCCATGCTAAGATACTTTCCAGTACATGGTCCTTTTTGCATTTTCAGTTTTCTTTCTGGAAACTGTGTGAAAAATGTGGGACTTATTAGTGTGACGGTTACATGTCTATGAATCTGCTGTTTGTTATGAAAAAATAATAGGTTAACACAGAATTGCATGATTTTGTATTCCTGGATAAATTCAGAAGATGAATTTAGGTAACATCCATTATCAAACACATCCAATCAAGGACCATAAAGAAAATAAAACTTATAAAATGCCACTTCTGCTTAAAAGACAATACCACTTGTGGTTTTAAGTTAAAGAGAAATATTTATTTGGACATTTAAATTTACTGAGGTCCACAAAGATTGTTTTCTCTCCCCAGACTAGAAATGGCACATGACTGGGTGTCTTTTCCCTCCCTCCATCTCTTACCTACCTGTTGCTCCTCCAAACACAGTCTAACAATGTGGATCCAATCCCATCAGCCTCGGTACTCATCCTGGGAAAGGGGTGTCTCATAGGCAAGTCTCACTGAAGGGATCCTGAAAGGAAAATTCAGATGACACATCTAATTCTGGGCAGCAACACTGAGACAGTGGGAGGCCTGGCAGGTCTGTGGCACCCGCAGCCACAGTCAGGAGAGAGGATTTCACAGCAATCTGCCACAGCAATGCTGGTCCCTCTGATGCCTTAAGTTTTAGCTTTCATGTTTTTCAGATGCTGTGCTGCCTAGGTGTGTAGCTCTGAGCCTCACATTAAGTGTTAGTAAGCTCTCTTCTCAGAGTAGGTAGACAGAACACATCCTTTTCTTGCTGAGGAGCAAGGACAACGAGTAAAAGTTTCAGGCCCAAAAGCACAAACCACGGTGGACTGAAGAGAGAAACAAGAAGGATGGAGCTTCATAATCTAAAGCTGTAATTGGACAATTAAACCCAATACGCAAATGGACCAGTCATCCATTTTGTGACCGACCTCGTGACCAGTCATCCATTTTGTGACCGTTCTAAGTCCACCTTGTGTGTAGCCCTGGCCAGGCTCTTGTCCTGCCCAAGGTGTATCCCAAAGGTCTTTCAATAAATATCTACTTTATTCTCCTAGCTCCGTCCAGTCTCTGTTTCAGGCCAGCCTTCCCAACGCATCATCTCCAAAGGACAGGAGAGGTCTGCTCCCATTGGGTCTCTTGGATGATGTATGTATCTTCTTCTTGTGCTTCTCTAGCTTGTTATGTGAGAGAGCCTGGCTGAAGCTGGAAAGGACAATCTTGGCTCTCCCTGTATAAGGGTTACCCAGAGAGCTGGGATATGCTGCCCTTCCACAAACACTGATGATTGCCAGCCTCTATCAGCTGGAGATAGCTGATGTGCTCTGCCAGGAGAGGTTGTTTCAGCAGCTCAGAACCAGGCTCTCCTGCTCTTGTTAAAGCATGCAGTTTTCTTGTCAGGGGCTTTGTATTTGCATAGGCTCACAGGCAGAGCTGCCTCTGTTTGCTCAGCTTTGCTGTCTCCAGTCAAGGGAAGTCCCAGCTGAGGGATGTGTGGCAGGACACATATGGGAGAGCTCCTAAACCCAAGCAAGAGCAAGTGACACGTCCTTTCACAGTCCTGGGGTGGAGGCAGTGAGCCCAGTCCTCTGTAAGGTCTGGAGGTCCAAGCCCTGCTTCACCACTGTGACCTTGTGCACTGTTTTAAGGCCAATTCCTCAGAAATGCCCCAGTTCCCATTGCCTTTCTGCATCACAGCCTCATTTCCTCCAGCTCTCTGCCGGGGTTTTCCTCCCAGTTTCGCACCAGAAGAGCTGTATTTCCCAGTTTTGCCCCATTGTAATGCTAACAGGCTGGCGAGGAGAGCAGAGGGCTGTGCCAGCCAGGGGAGGACAGCCAGCACTGCCCCGGGGAAGGCACAGCAGAGCCGGCTGGATCTGGTGTGTCAGCACAGCTACACAGAGTTGCTTCTGCCAACAGCAGCACGGGCTGATGCTCAAGGAAAACTGCTCCTCCCCCCCAAAAAACCCCAGGCATTGCAATGTCCCAGAGTGTCTGGAAAAGGAAGGGGTGAGGGGGGTCTCTCCTGTCCTTGTGTTCAAGTACCAGTTTAAGCTCCATTGCATTCACCAGGAAGTTCTGGAAATAATAGGATATCCTGGACTGTGGACAAAAAGTCCTTGAAATAATGGGAGCTCTGGAGTATGGACAGAGGCTGGGGCACCCTGAATGGAGATGACTTAGTCACAAAGGGCTTTTTGATTATGAACAAAGCACTCAAGACCAAGTAGTTCCAGGTCCACAAGATTCAAAATCCCTTGGGGAAGATCCCAGGTAACAAACCATCGGTGTTTGCAGCACACTGGCTTCCCAGCCCTGCACACCCCAGCTCCGCAGCCCAGATGCTCCCAGGCTGCGGGGCTGCATGAAATCCTCCCAGAGAAGATAACTCTCTCTGGAATTAGGGCCTTTTTCTGTTCTTTTCTTTTTTAATCACATGGGAAATATTCCCAGCTAACCACCACCTCAGAGCTGTGGCAACCTCGCCTGAGGCCACCTCTCAAGCCAGTGGGGTGACATGGCCTACAAGGCTGGGAAGATGGTGCTGCCAAGCCTCCTTTGGAAGCAGCCCTTGTCGGTTTTCCCTTTCAAGCTCTTGTGTCGAAAATCCTTAAGGCACCAAGAAAAAGGCCCTTTCTCAGAACAGTTTCTGCAGACAGCCTGGGAGAGCTGGGAGCTCAGCTCATGGGTGCCAGCGGGCTGCTGGAGGGGGCCACCGCTGCCCATGGAAGGTCCAGGGGCAAGGACCAGCCATGAGCAGAGGATGGGCACGGGTGGGTGGTGTCTCAGCCTTTACACAAAGGATTTATTCCTCCTCCTTCCCCAGATCAAGAGGATGTTCCCTCATCACCCTCAACATTAACAGCAGGACTTGCTAGGGAAGGACCCACAGAAAATGTCCCCTGTATTTAACACCTTCCCGGCCTCATTACAGTATGTGGTTTACACTGATATCCGTGGACACCCAATGCTTGGCACCCTGGTTAACAGAGCAATTGAATGAGGAGCAGGATAATTCTCCCCAGCTGCAAAATGATCAGGTGTTCAAGGTTTGTCCCTTCTGCTACCTTTCTCCGTAATGTTAAAACCTAACTTTTTATTTCTTAGGCCCAACCAGCATTTAAATGACAAGTTTAGTAACGGTAACTGAAAGTGCTGTGATGTTTCCCTGCTTCAGGTTCCAGATTGCAACACCTGCTGAGACAAGACTCTCCCAAAGCTGTGAGATAAATGCTGCAGGATGCTCAGGCTGAGCTCCTTAAACCATCTCAACTCCTTCTATAATCTCTGAGCTTGAATTTACACCATCCATAGCCTTGCATATTAGAGACCAAACAGCCTCTATCTGCCCAACCAAGGTAGCACTTCAAAAGGCTCAAGTGGAAAGAAAAAGTATTCAGGCCTCTGAATTGTTTTATGAAAAGCATACACGTAGCATAGAATCATAAAATCGTTTATAGTCAGATTAATGGATCTGCCATAACTTTGGGAAAGCTGCAGACACCATTCAGATGGAGAAGTAAGCTATACATGGATTGCTTTAAGTTCCACATTGATTAGAAATAATACAGGGGATACATTTGCCTTTACAAGATGTAAAGGCAGTGAGTAAAGCAAAACATAGCTCCACGTGGATAAATGACAGCACAGCCTAATGCCAGCACAAAAGGCAGTGAAGCACATCCTTTTCTGTGCTGTATGCATATAGAGGGCACTCTCACCAACATTTATTTTCATTCCAAGATAGTTAGTGAAGGGCAGGGAAAAAATCAACAGCAATAAATGAGTTGTTGCAACCTGCCCTTTCTGCTCCAGCGATTTCCTGTTTTTGTAAACAGGAAACACCACACAACTTGGCCAGGACTCGATGTGATAACGCTGAGGAGTGATCAGACAGTCAGCTATGAAACCATGACAGTGTCTGCTGAGGAAAACCCACAAGCTGTCAAGGAAGCTGAGGGATGTTTTGCGACACAATCTACCAATTATCCAGGGTGAATGCCTTTATTTATAGATGGATTTCTTTTCCTGTTGTAATTCCATGCCTTCTCAGTCTTACAGTAAGCCACCTGGCCAGTGTGAATGTGCACGTTAATTTCAAGGTAATATATTATTCTCTATAATAAAAACAAGTTGTCTGGTTGTTTTTTAGTGAAGTTGTCTAAGCCTGTTCCCATGGGCTTCCCGCCTCCCAGGGAGAACTTGCAATCTGCTCTGTTTCATCATCACTTTTGTGTCATTTCCTACTGAGATGAGTGGCACCAAGACAGTTTCCAGACATGGTTATTTGTTCCCCTTGACCTGAGTGACTGCTGTTTTCTAAGTCATTTGCAGTGTCAGTCCTGGGATTTGATACTTGGTCTTCTCCAGTTGGAGAGGGGGATTTTATAATGTTGTATCTTTCATTCAATCTCCTTATTAATTTTCTGGTGGCAGTTACAATGGAGCTGTTCCAAAAATTTTTTCCTTAACAACACTTAATTCTGCAAATCAGGCCAATTTCACCAATATCACATAACTTGATAATTCAGCTTACACCAAGTAAAAATCTTTTCCCTGGACCACCAACCCTAATTCTATACAGAGTCTTTAACATCAGTTACTACTTGTAGGTTTGGTTTTTCACCTATACCTAAGGAAGCTTTAACACACTTTGTTGCCAGCTGTGCCTATAACCTGCAGAGACAGACTGAGAACAGCTTACAACAAATATTTCCCTCCTTTGAATTCTGTCCATCATTTCCTTGTTGGTTCCTCTCTCAGAGTAAACAGTTCCATGAAAATTTAAGCAATCTTGAATGAGGTCTTTTCAGTGACCTTATGGCTTAGAAGCAGAAGAACCCAGAGCTCATTGGGCAATAATTTCCTATTGTTCATATACAATCTCAGCCTGAAAATGGCACGTGTATACCTAAAGCCAGCTTCTACTGTGGTTGAGCAATGTGTTGTCAGGCCCCTCTTTCAGCAGCTGTCATCTGTTAGCTCAAGCATAAACTCAGATGACCTGAGCAGTTCAGCTCTTCTGGGTTACCAGAAGGAGTCCTACAACCTAAATAAGGCACCACAAAAATGTCTGAAAATGAATCTAGAGGGGTTTTGAAGTCTTGCACCACCCGGAGGGCTGTTGATCCATCCTTGCTCTCTGGAAGTTTGCATTTCCATGTGCCTGGTTACTTTGCACCCCAGCTGAGACCTCTAAAATTCTGGACAAAAGCCCTTCAAACAACAGATAAGGTGTTCTTCTTGTATCACTACTGCCCCATTGATGACTCTGTAGGACTGTACCTCATGGAAGAAATACAACTATGCCTTTACTCCATCCTCTGCGGAGGAAAGTTTTGGGTGGAGCAGAGTAGGACCCAACCCTTGAAGGCATAGTGTCCTGAATCAGATCATCATGTTGAGTTGGTCATTAAAAACCATTTTTCCCAAAGGCAAAGCAAGGCTTTGAAAAGAGCATCAGGAGAGCAGTGGTCTTTCCACCACCTTCATCTCTCATTTTCACCCAGAGATATTCCCCCACTTCCTCAAGGCCATGGTAGGGAAGCAGAGAAAAATGGGGAAACCAGTTGTTGCCCGCACAAAAATTCCAGCCAGCGCTTTTTTGTCTCCACTTCCTCCCTAATCCCCACATTTCTCCTCCCCCCTGTTCTTGAGGAGGCAATCTTGTGTTTGCAGATGCCAAGAAGCCTCAAAGGAAGGAGCAACAAGCAAGTCTCTTTGTGCCGGCAACCTCTGGAGGCAACCTGCCTCCCTTGGCAGGGCAGGGCTGGCCCGCGGCGGGTGGTGAGCCCAGAGCAAACATCTCGGCGCTGCAGCACGTTGAGCTGGCAGGCGTTTGGCTTCCAGTCAGGAGACGAGGCTTGCCAGCAGTGCCTGGACAAACACACCTGCTCAGCGCCAGGTGCGCTCCCTGACGAACGCTTCCGCTGGACGCACCCGGCAGCATCGGTGGGATTGGCAGTCCTGCCGCGGCCCCGGCGGGGCTGGATGGAGCTGGCAAACATCTCCAGGCGTTCCACCAAAGTGTCAGGAGAGAGCCCAAGTGAGTCAGCAGAAAGGTACGATTCCACACAGGGCCTCTGGACGGGATTTGTTGTACTCTCATCCGCCAAGTGAGTAGGAGTGTTTTCTTATTGTTTCTAATGAGTTTTGGATCAAGGTTTTATCGCATGGAAAAGAAAATAAATAATGTCGATTATAAAACACTCTCCTCCCCTGGCTTAATTTTTTTAACATGATTTAAGAGCGCCTAAGGGAAAGCATTTAATCCCAAACCCGTTTTGGATTTGTATTTTAGGAACATGCAGGAAAGTTATGTGATGCAGCATGTAATGAGCTCCTAGCAATTCAAAGGCTGACTTTCAAAGGTGGGGTGAAGCTTGGCACATTCCTTTAGCCACAGCAGGAGAAATACCTGCATATCCTGTGCACCTCTACATGGAATCAACAGGATGTAAAAGAATGTAAAGCCTTTTTTCCATAATATGCATGAGAATACACAGCACAGATTTATGAATGGCAATTACTTAATTCTCTGGAAGTTAACTCAGAGAAACTTCAACACAGGAGCATCAAGGATGGTGATATCGAAAATCATCGTGATTCCCAAGATGCTGTCATGGAACTGCAATTTCAGTCCACCCAAACTGATTGAGATAAATGAATTTCAAATGTAGCCATCTGGTTTAACAGTACAGCCTAAACAAATGACTCGGTGTGCTCCCAAAACATCAAAGTCAGCAGCCCGTTGGGTGCTGCAAAGTTTTACAATGTAAAGAAAATTGAAAACAAAAGCACACTGGAGATCAAAGATGACCCTGAGGCTGATGGACTGTAGCATCCATACGAAACAGGACTCCAAGGGAGCCAGAGGGGTCATCTGGTCCATCTGCCTCCTCCAGGACAGGGCCTGCCTCCCCTCCAGTGCCCTGCAAAGGACGCAGAGAAGAAACCCCTTGGAACACTTCACGAGTGTTCAGTCACAAAGAACTCTCTTTTCCTCAGCAAGCTTCCTTCAAGGGAATACAGCACTTCCTACCCAAAATTCCTGGCTGCATGTGCAAAAATGAGTCTTTGTGAGGGGAGGAGGCTGCCACACTCTCATTGCTCTTCCAGCCCATCTGCAGCAGGAATGCAATCAGTTCTGCCTCCAACAACACGGGAGACAGAAGGGAGCCCCAGCAGTGACCCTGGGGGGGAAGGATCAAGATGAGGTTAGCAGACCAATACTAAAAGACACTGAGATGTTATTGTAATCGTAGAATTACTTAGGAACAGACAGTGACACAGGGAAAGCAATTGAAATGGGGAGACACTAAATTTTTGATGAGCCCAAATTAAAGCCAAGTGCTGTGGATGAGGAATTCTGCTGCTGCTCTCAGGTGGGTTTGGGTGAAGTGTCCCCGTGTTAGATTAACATGGGGAAGTTCAGCTGCACAAGACTGAGATCAGAATGGTAAAAAATTGTTGGTCACATCTTTCCCACCCTGAACTTCAGTGGTTCTGGCCTCCCAACACTCTGCAAGCTAAAATACATTTGTATATTAGCATAATTTTAGTAACACACTTCATGTGATGATCCTTGGCAAAAGTAGAGCAAATGAAAACCTCACTGAAACCAGGGACAAAGACCCTATTGACTTCCCCATCATCTGCCTGAGACCACGATTCATCCCCAGATATGAGATTCCACAGCACCTCCTGGACTAACGCAGATAATCCCTCTTATAATTTTTATTATTTCTGATATTTTCCTTCCACACTGACACATGCTATACTGACAAAGGAAAAGAGCTAAAGAGTGTACTTTTTAAATGCCCTATAGGGACAGACTGTGTTTTTTATGTGGAGTTTATGTGGTTTGGATCAAAAATCAGTGAGGCAAGTGGTTTTGAAATCAGAAAAATTACTATGTTGCCTTAAAAATTATATCTTTCCCATCTTTAAAAATGTGCTTGTTTCTCTTCATTGTTTTCCATTTTTTCCCTTCTGAGGGTATAAGAAAAATTGACATGTGATTTCTGGCCAATATAAAGATATATTGTCCCAGAAGGACACTATTTTCTTTGTTCTTAAACTTGGTCTATATTTACCTCTTTGGTCAATATGGGTGAACACTGAACTTAGCCACAAGTCAGTACAGGTTTACGCTGGCAACTCACTGTAACATGTTTTGAATTAAGTAACTGAAGGGGGTTTTTTATTTCCTGCAATGCAAATTTGGAGGATGGTATGGTTAAATCAGAACAATGGAGTTAGAATCTGGAACCACTTCAAAAACAAATTAAAATACTTCATGTCAGAAACAACCTCAAAATCCTTCACTACCTGCTGACATTTTTACAAACAGAGATACTATTTTAGGAGGGTGTAATCATAATTCAGCCCAGTAAAGGAATATACTCCCCAATTCTTAGCATCAGTTACTAACACGGCACATAATGGCAGAGTAAGGACACAGTCAGGTCCAAAGGTGCCCCTTTCCTCTGCAGAGAGGTGGGGCAGAGCTGCAGGTAGGGACATGACTACATTGTGGTTGGCATTTTAAAATCAACACGGGGAGAAGACAGCCCATCTCAGGAGGAGGGGAGCAGTTTACACTGAATGAGGCAGCTGGCATTTGAGCAGAAGACCTTCCATTTGGTGGCTGGTGGGAAGAGCTTTGGTGTGAAGTGGATGTGTGGTGGCTCCAAAAGCTGTGACACAGCTGCCTGCATGTAGACCCCCTGAATCCTCCTGTGGTCCAGAGTCATCATCACTGCAGTGCAATCCATGATTTCTGTTTCACAGATCTTATGGCATAATCTGGATCACCAGGAGCTCTCAGGATGTTTACCATCAGGTGTTCCATGTTAGTGAATCATGTAAGAGTAGATTTAGATTGGATATTTGGGATAAATTCTTTACTGTGAGAATGGTGAGGCACTGGCAGAGGTTGCCCAGAGAACCTGCGGATGTCCCATCCCTGGAAGTGTCCAAGGCCAGGTTGGATGGGGCTCTGAGCAACCTGGTTTAGTGAAAGATGTCCCTGCCCATGGCAGGGGAGCCGGAATTAGATGATACCTAAGGCCTCTTCCAACCCAAACCATTCTAGGATTCCATGATTCCGTGGTGGTTTTTTTAATATCAGCTCTTTTTTTGCTTATGCCTTTGGGCAATTTTTAGGGGTTTTTTTTCAATGAAGGGTAAGATTTTCATCTAATTGTTTACCTGCCACTCCTCAGGTTTTAAAGGAAACACTGAATGTTGCATGATTCATGAGAAAGGCACCAGAGCTGGCAAACTGATTTCAGACACATTAATCACCCTATCAAATACTGGGATTTATCAGCAAGGTCAGGACACAACAAGCAGTGACAAACCATGACAAGCAGGAATTTGGTGTTAAAACGGCTCACAACACAAATTCCAAGGAGAAGTGAAATTATATTACGCAAATACCCCTTTTGTGGTTGTAAAGACGTGGCAATCACTTCCATTAGCCCTGTAACAGTTTCCAGCCCCAGGAGGACAAAGCACTTGGTAGCTCAATTCATTTCTCCCAAAAACTTCAGCCAGCCCCTGCCAAACAACCCTTGGCTGTACACAGCCCCTGAACAGATACAATCAGAACAGGCCTTTATTGTATCCCAGGGCTGAAAGGCCAGCTCCTGCTCCAGAGATGAAAAGCGATTAATCCTGAATGCCTGTTCGTACAGTAACTCTCCCCCTTCCCACCTCCTGGCTCTGATAAGTGGCTTTGTGTGGAGCGGACAGGAACACCTTTCACAAAGCCCATCAGCCCCAAAGTCCCTCCTGAAAGCCCTTGGACCAGGAAAAAGAGTGGTTTGGCATTAACTCTGCTGGGGTGTTTCCCTGCCCTGCACAGTGGAAAGCTCAGGGGCATGATGGCCAGGGGCTGGTGGCAGCTGCTGGTGCTGGCCAGGACCTCTGTCACTGCCAGAGCAGGGCAGGCACGTCACTCCTTGCAGAGGAAGGCTCCTGGCTCCTTTTCAAGCCCCCAAGTTTGCTGATGGCAATTCAGACACTGAAGTGGTCGCTGACACCAAAACAGTCAGTGCTCAAACCAGCAGGTTTCCCTCTGTGGGTGTGTGCGCGCATTCATATTTTAGTATGAGCTGTGTTTTAATGTGAAGACAAAAATTGCCCATGGGTACACAGATACTGAGGGAAGTATTTTGAATTCTCAGGTCTGCAACTTCTAAATTTCTCTCCAAAAGCAGATGGGTCCTCTGGGACTCTCATCATCATCATAATCTCTCTTCTATCCTGTGCATGCTTCTTCATGGTTTGGCTGGGGCAATTACCATCAGTTCAGACCTAAGCTACTCTTTAACACTGCTCCAGGACCAAAGGCTGAAATTCTTTTTCCTCATGTTCCCACAGTCTACATTTAAGCAGTATTACAAGTTCCCAGAGTAAAAAATCCAGTCATGAGGACAGAGGACAGTAAAATTAACCAGGGCAAAAGCCCTTTAACCCACCAATCAGACTGTATCTAAAAAACTTAAAAGAAAATACATAGTATATATCCTTGCTAGGTGAATTCTCCTTGGCCAATGGAAAGTATGTACAGTATATATCCTTGCTAGGTGAACTCTCTTTGGCCAATGGAAAGTATGTATAGTATATATCCTTGCTAGATGAATTCTCTTTGGCCAATGGAAAGTATGTAAGCAGCATCCTCCTTACAGATTCTGCAAATTTTTCACACTTCAGCAATGATAAATATTGATGGGCATGTGGATTTTGTCACCTTTCTATTTGCTGATGACAAATTTCTCAAGGAAGGTCATTTAGCCACCATCCGGATTTAAAGTGATTTGAGTGTGAAATGGATGAAACTTGCTATTCCTGGCAGTTTACATCTCCAGCTATCATTTGCTTGCCAGATTTCTTGCCCACATGTAATGGAAAGTCAGATATGCAATGGTGAGACGTTCCAGGTGAGACCTCTCTCTGGCCCACCTGTCCAAGAAATTGCATTTAGAAAGGGGTTTACAGCCAACCATGGATAGGAACTGGTCTTCCTCCAAACTCATTTATTTCCAATTAGTCCTTCAAGCTGTGTGGTAGAGTCCACTGTTGTCTAAAATCACTTATTTTGTGCTTTTAGACTGAGCCCTCTTGAACACCACAAAAGCATGAGCTATCAGACCTGCACTGCCTCTCCCACAGAGAGTGGAAACCCTGGACCTCTTGGGCTTTGTGCCTGGAGATGGCTCTGACCTTAACAAGGGAGTGATCTGTGACGACAGTCTCTCCTCGGTTCACAGCCTGGGAACATGAAGAGAAGGTTCTCCTCACCTCTGCTGATTTCTATTGAAGAGTACTAAATACCCACCAAAGCATGTCCCCTCCTGCTCTACACCCTCCCCAGGCTATGCTTTTTCCAGAGTGCACTCCCATTTATATTTTTCTTCTGTTAATAACATCTTTTCAGCAAACTAAAGAAACAAAAGATCCAGAAGGATAGAAAGTCATGTCTGTGAATCTCCTTTCCGGATCAGATTGCTTCCAACAACTTTTTCACTCTGACTTCACTATTTCTGATTCCCAATTCCTGCAGCACTGCTTTAGGATGGACTCCAGCAGAGTCACTTCCATGACTGGCTGATAAAACTTATCTGAAATCATTGGAAGCCAAATAACCCCAAACCAGAGGAGTGGGGGAAATCAGGGGGAAATGGATTCTGCTTCCCTTAGCAGCTGTACATTTTAGGAGTCAGGTTAACCAGGTTTCTTAAAGCAAGTGATTGTGCATCTCCTATGGGGAGAGAGAGGAAGGTACTTAGGAATGCTACAATGTGGGGATCTTCCCAGCCCAGAGGAAGTGGCTTTACTAACTATGCAGAGACATTTTCACCCAGTGTAGGAGACTTATTCCTCAACATGCCTTGGGCAGGTGGACTGGATTCCTCCACCAGCACTTCAAATAAATGCAGAATGAATTACATGTATGGCTCCTTCCAGCCAAAATATTGCCCGGAATTACTGAATCCAATTTGATTTCTGTCCCCAAGATATGAATGGGAACTTTTCCACCAGCTTCAACAGACCTTGAGCATTTTATAGCCCCATAACTATCGCAGTTATTTCTGTAAGATTTTGAACTACATCACATACTGTCAGCTCTCCAAAATTTTACTACCACCTGCAAGCCCCAGCAAATCCCAGCCACAACTGCCTTTCACAACATCTGTCCACACATCAGTGAAACCTGCAGCTTGTAAAGAGCAGATGCAGCTCAATACAGGCAGACGAGACATCTGAGCAGTGCCCAGGGGCTCTGCCATTTCCAAAATGCCTGGTTTCCCTTTCCAAGAACCTGTCTCTTCTGCACACTCCCTCTGAGTGGGTCGGCTTCAGGATGGACGGCTTCCAGCTCCTCTGGAAAACAAAGGACAGGCACATCTGGCAGAGAAGCTGCCAGACACTCATAAATCATGACTGATCATGGTGTTGCTGTGATGTGCCACAGGGATGCCTTTGAAGAGCTGTACCCAGCTATAATTTGATAAACCCAGCGCTGCCTCTGCCCCTCACGAGCAGAGCAATGGCTGCTTTGGCTCCTCACAAGAGCTATGGCTTGCACAGCACTGAATGATCGAAGCTTTCCTCATCCTCCCTCACTTCAGATGAACTTCCCACAAGGCAGGAGAAATGCTCTCCCTACCCACCACCATAAAAACATGTGAGGTGTCAAAAAAAATCAAGACCCTGGCCACACCAATAAACACTGGGGCCTTCTGGTTTCTCTGACACTCATTTTTCTGATTCTCAGGCGCACAAACCACGCTTGCTCACTGGCTGAAAATCAATGACCTATTCTGTAAAATGCTGAAAGGGATGAAATATATCAACAAGACATTTCCACCACAACTTCTAAGCTGGGACTGCCTGTGTAGAGTCCAAAGGGCTGAAGGCATGAGGTGGCCCATGTTTAGCACAGACCTTCTTCAATTAGATCTACACTATAGAGATATAAATAAACAAATAAATCAAATTGAAGCTTTGCTCTTACAGAGGTATAAAGCTCCATCTGCCTGTCTTTTGTAGACTGGTATCAAAGATTTCACTTGAAATGGTACAGACATTTCTCCGTCTTCTACCCCAACCACATCCTGTACATGGCTGGTCAAAAATGAGGAGGAATTCAGTGAAAAAAAATGCACGGGTTCCTGGGTTTTCTTGGAAGGAGTTTCAAAATTTGTGATAAATGTTACTGATATTTGGAAATTGGAAATATTTGAACCAGCTGTCACACCCTTAGATTTTTCTCTGCCTGAAAAGGAAGCATTGTTGCCCATAATGGTGAGAAGAGTGGGTCAATAAAGAATAAGGAAGGGTCAAGGAAATAAAAGACAGGTAAATAAAGTTCATTCTCATGATTCAGAAAGTGAAATGGGAACCAACAGATGGGAATCAATACCAACTACACTAAAAATTTATTGGGTAACTGAGGGACACCATCATCCATTCATCACCATCCTTTGTAACCTTCAGAAATATATTTTGTGACCCCTTACCTTACTGAATTGCTCTGTGAATAAAATAATTCTTTTGTTATAAGATGCTCAGGACCTGAAAAATTAAGACATAAACATTTCCTAGGGCTGGGTGCTGATGTTGACACAATCATGATGGCCATGAAACCAGAACATGCACAAAATTCAAGATTTTTTGGCAAACAAGGTCTGAGGTAGTGTGCTCTCTCATTGGCTTTATATCTGTTTTCAGTGGTCTACAAAACAGATATGAAATTCAAAGTGTCAGTTCCCTTCACCTCCACCATGTCTTTGCTGATTTAACCTTACTGACTGCAGAAATGTTTCCCAGAGTTGCACCCAGAGTAGAGAGAACTGGAAATGTCCCACATTTTATCTGAAACAAACAGCTGTCATTATTTCTTTCGACAGCACTTGCCCTTCTCCAAGAGTAACACAGTGAATGTCATGGGGGGGGTGACTCCCAGACCTTCCTTTCACACATGAGCTTTCCACCTCATTTGGTTCCCTGAGTTGTTCATATTTTTATTCAGAGTCAGTTAAGCAAATATATATGGATAAACCTCTGCACCAAGTTGTATTTGAATCATTGGAGTGTTGTATCTCGACCAAGACAAGGATGTTAAAATACAGACATACTAAGAATGGCTGCTCT
This sequence comes from Donacobius atricapilla, assembly GCA_013397315.1. Classification (NCBI taxonomy): domain Eukaryota; kingdom Metazoa; phylum Chordata; class Aves; order Passeriformes; family Mimidae; genus Donacobius; species Donacobius atricapilla. The sequence continues at coordinate 29,037 of WBMY01001920.1, read as the reverse complement.
GTTCTGGGATGCTGAATCCCAGTACTGCAGATTCCCAGATTTTATAGACCATGTGGGCTGTGGTTAAGATCAAAGATATGGACTTTCCCCCCCCACCCCCCGAAAGCCAATAATGGGAGATTTCCATAAAGATGTAAGAGAAAATTCTAAAAAAATCCTCAGAAGTGGAAATCCTCCGGGTTGGATCTGACCCTTCCAGTCACTCCTCTGCTGCAAGAGAAAAGTTCTACAGCTCAGCTGAGCAACACCAGAGAACCGCTCAGCCATATGGTCTAATTATGACTTTTGTGTGTGCTTTCCATGTATAAATGACTTTCAGGATTGCTGTCAGGGACAAGCACCACACTGCACTGCAGTGGTGCCAATTCTCATCATTTCATTATGTTTTGTCACAACTGGCATTCCTCCCAAACATCAGCTCTTTGACTCGGGCGATTAAGCAGGGATCTCGGCTTCTGCCAAAGACCCGCACCTCAGGCCTCCAGTCTTGCAGACCAAAGCTTGCAAGCATGACCTGATCAGAGCTCCGGAGGGCTCAAAAACAGGGAGACAAGCACAAAGTTAAGTTTTCTGCAGATTGGCATGCTTCCTGGGCTCATCCCATGGCAGAGGGTGGTGTGGCAGGCAATGCTGCTGCACGCACCTGTGTCATTGCAGGAAATGCCCCGCTGGGGCAGCAGGCAAGGCTGCATTTGTGTGCAGAAACACACCATCCACGCTGCTCCTGCAGCTTCAGCGTCCACCATGCCTGACTTTTCAGCTGCTGGAAACAGCTCTGAATGGCTGACAAGGGAGGAGTTTCCATTAGAATGTTTTTAATTAGAAGTGCTGATTCCAATCAACCAGCTAATTTGGGACTAATTTTTTTTTCACTGTGTTGCTTTCACGAAGCTATTAAAAAATGGGGCTAAACACAGAAATACTTTATTTTGATGCTTTCAAAGGGAATCTTCATACAGTTATGCTTTTAATGCTTTGCAACAGATGGGGTAATTTATCCTCTGGAGCTGTCTAACTTTAGATGGAGTATGAAAAGAGCTTGTCTTCAAAGTAATTAAGTTAAATTAAATTATTCTCACTTTAAACAGATTAACTGAAATTAAATCATTCTCACTCTAGCGACATTTAGATAATTCTTAAGACATTTTAAAGCATAAACCGTAACACTACATGTAAACCAGGGTAAGTGCTCTGTCACAATCTCTTTTGTAAACAAAATTAAAATTTCATTTGAGTCAGTTAAACGAACACCAGCATTTTGGTTTGCCTGCAGAATAGAAGAATCATCTCATCATACAGTCCCTTTCCTTTCACGGCTGTTGGCTGTGTGCTTCCATGCAACAGGGTACTAGGTAAAAAGGCAAGATTGAAATCCATTTCCTTTAACAGACAAGCCTGACATCTGGTTGTATTTTCCAGAAACTTTTGATCAGCAGGCAAATAAGTTGGAGAAGCCATCAGTATTCTGAACAACTAGAGGTCTTTGCCATTGTACAATGTATCTGCTATTAGCTCAGAAGTGATGGGCTCAGATCTGAGCAGAGATGATGCAGTCAGAAAGCTTGCAGGGCACATCCTCCATGCAACAAAATCTGCCATCTAAAGAGAGAATTACAAATTTTCTGTGAGTGTTGAATTGCAGCAGTTGATCATGGCTGGCCTCAAGGCACTGGTCACATCCAATACTGCACCCTGTACAACCAGAGACACCTCCCTCCACAATACAAAGGTTCCTTTGCCTGGACACACAGCGTGGACTCAGGCATTTTGCCCCTAGAAGTTGTCCTAAATGTTACGGATGCAAAACTGTCCGCACTGAATTTCTCTGGAGCAAGAGGTTGTTCCCTCGCCTGGGTACCACTGACAGTGGAGATTAATCTTTTTTTGAGAGGCTGACATCTGTCTTCATGCCACAATAAAATACTCCATCCTTTTTCACTGCTCAGTAAACAGAGAAATCTTCTTTGATGGAAGAAATAGCATTTAGGATTGATTACACAGTTGGTTGGGATTTTTTTTTTCGTTTTCAAATATATAGCTTTAAATTCCAAACCAAAACATCATTTGTGAACAAAAAAAAAAAAAAAAAAAAAGTGTTATTCTGTCTGAAGTTCATTTTGAAAATCTGAAAACTTGGTCCTTTCTCCAGCATATGACTTTCAAGATTACTATGTGACTTAGTTAAGCATTGTAACAGGATTTTATTTCTCAATGAGAACACGCTGCTGGCAATTGTCCAGACAGCTCAAATTACTCCTGCTTCATGTGGCTATGGAGGAATCCCAGCCTGTACATCCTATCTCTGCTGTCTGTCGTTACCAAAGTTTAATGCCATGCTTTCTACTGTTTATTCAAAGCCTATGCCAAATAAATAGCAGTGAACAGACCTGCAGAAGGAGCGTGTTTCCACTGGCATTCCTTGGTATGAGAGTTTTGTTATTCAAAGTTTCTGATGCTGTTCTCACTGTTTGTTCTGCTCCAAAGCTGGATTACCTGACAATGATTTATTCTGCCATGAATTAGGTATGTCTTTACTCCCAAAAAGAAATGCCAGGTTATGAGGTATCAAATAGATATCCTAATGTGGCCCGTGATACTACAAAATTCCTCTGCTTTCCTTAGCATTTAAGACTTTTAGGATCCAAGATGGATGGTGTGCAGTTTCCTTTCACCTTCACCTCCTTGTTAAATTGTGCACCAAAACAACCTTGCTTCCAGCCCCTCTGTGAAACGAAATATTAATCAACACTCCTTCGTTAACAATTTGCAAGTTGTTTCTTAACCTTCAGTAAGATCCAAGCTTGGGTTTAAAACATAAGGAAAGGGAAAGCAGAACTAGGCTCGGTTTCCGCCCAAGATTTGTCCTCTGATGCAGCCCAAGTCTCTGTACCTGTTTCCAAATCTCTGGAACCTGGATAAGTATTAGAACAAGATCAAGGACACGGAAAACATGAAACTGAGCTTTTCCTGGCTCTTTCCAATGCGGAAACATCAACATTTCAGTGAGATGGCAAGGCTTGAAGCACATCTAAGACTCACTGATCTCCTAAGACTCGGTAAACTTCAGCTCACTGATGCTGATATGCTTCTCTATGAGCTGTGAAAGAGCTGCTGAAGAGATGTACAGTTCCTTTTCAAACCACAAACTGATCATAAATAAAAGCCTCAGTCTTATGAAAGGCAACTTAAGGATACTGCCTACTGTCTCAAATGCTGTGTAGTAGTTTCTCAAATTGCAAGTCATGACCCTCGGGAGGCTGGAAGTGGAAGGCAAAGTATAGAAAAGGATTAAGAGTGGCTTCTCTAAATTTTTAAGCATTTAATTGAGTATTAGCATGTAAATCATATATTAAAAAAAAGAGAGAATAATGTTAGGAGCAAAAAACCCAAGAAAAATAAACAGCAATAGTTCTGACCTCCTGCAGTTCAGAGAAGTGGGGCAACAGAGTTCATCAGCTGCCGGTTTCCACAGTTACTGAGTTACAAGAGACAAATCAGTAGGTTCTGGAAACTTACGAGCTCAAGAGTGATATATGGAGGGTCCACAATAAGTAGATCCCCTCCTGATAGAAGAACAGTTAATGACCACACAAAAATTATCAGGTTCTGACGCAAGAAAAGGCTTTGTGGTTAAACTTTGTAACTCCTTGACACTGGGTGCTCCAGATACCAGATATATATCCGGGTTCTAAGAAGCCACCAGGCAAATTCATGCAAGAGGAAGCAACACAGAGATAGAAAATACAAAGGTAATTTGTAGTTAAGCTGCAAATCAGTGATAGGAAGGGAATTATTTTTAATAAGCAACACTACATTTGCCATTTTCATATGCCCTTCCCCAGATCAGTAAGACGCAGGCTCTCAACCTGGGAAGATCATCTCCTCCAACAAATTACAACCTCTTTTTCACCAGGAGCTACTCTGTGCTTCCTCAGAGTGGGGAGTGAGAGTTTTCATCTACAGATGAGAATTATCCAGCTCACATCCTTCACTTCACTCTGATATTATTACATGGGCAATTAGAGGTATTTAGCAGTTCTTGGGTAGTGTAAAGACTTTCATACATTCAGAGGAAACAGCTGTTGCTGCTCTGGAGGGAATGAGCAAGATGATGCCAGCAGCAGACAGAGGAGCTGCTGCTGCTAACAAGCAGAGTGCACCTGAGTGAAAGTGAAGACTCAGCTGAGCTGCATTCAGAAAGGAACTGAAGGCAGGTGTGTGCATGGGAGAAGCTGAAGCAGCTCCTGATTGTAAAAACTAAACAACCCACCCACCCTCCCTGTGGTGAAGGTATGTTTTCATGGAGGAGTTATCACAGGGAAGAGGGGAGGTCTCTGTGCAAGGTTATGTTTTTTGTTTGGAAACACATCCATGAAGCTGCTGATAGCTGTGGAGTGCCTGAGCTGCTTCACACCCTCACTGGATCAGAATTCAGCACACCAGTATTTAATTTCTGATTTTAGCATGGTCTTTTGGGTTTTTGTCAATGAGTTGCTTAATATTTTGAGGCTACAATTTTCATGTGAGAAAAACAGCTGGAAAGTGTGTGTTGTGGTGTTCTGACTACAAAGGTTGCATGTTCCTGCTGCTGACTTTTGGCTGTCAATCTCTCTGTGCAGTGCCCAGCACAGTAGGGGCTAAAATTTATTTGGCATGATTTGCCACTGCTGCAATAACAAAGCAAGTTTCCTGTGTAGATAGCTTTTCATGGCTGGGGTTTATTTGGGTGGTTTTTAATTGCCCCTTTCATTTTATTGTGGAAGATGAATTTTAATTGATTTTTTATATGAATGTGCCTGTAAAATCCAACAGCCTAAGGAACGACAGGCAAATTATACCTATTTCTTGTCTATGTTTTAAGCATTTCTGTTCCCACTTGACCACCTTTGCAAAACCTTTTCCTCCCACGCAGGAAAGAGAGTTTTTCAGCTCCTCAGAGGCTCAGGCTTCTCAAGAGCTGTGCACCTGGGTAAGATATTGTTTCCATACAGCACATGTATTTCCAGTATCTCCCAGGACCTTTTCCCTGTGGTCATCAGGGATCTCATAAGAAACGTACATGTGCATGCTCTGAGCTGCCAACAGGCTGAGCATGAGGGGATAGACTGTAAGAGAAGCTAAAGTGTTCCTTCTGGAGATCACAGTCTGACTTCGGGTTAGACTGAACTAAATCAGAAGGTGCTCCTGTAAAATCACTCTCTGTGAAATGAATCTACAATTTGGAGAAAAAAATGGGCCTCCACAACAGTACACCCTAACAGGTTTAAGAAAAATGCAGTGGAATTGTGTTAATGGCCTGCTTGGGCCTCGTGGCTCTGTATGGGAATTCTCTGCAGTTCCATCAGTCACACAAATGAAAGCACCATATTCCAAACCCTTCTGTAGCCAGAGACTTCTGCCAATCAACTGTTATGCTCACCCTAGAGCTAACTTCATAATGTTTTCTTTTTTTGTTGTTTGCTTGTTTGTTTGGGTTTTTTCCAGGCAAATTGCCCTGAGCTGATCTGATCCTAATCTCTTATTGATGCCATTTCCTTTCTTCCCGTAAGATTGCTCCTGATAGGTGTGGGGTGAGAGCATGCCAAACCAGCTCCTACATGGGCTGGGTGAAATTCCAGGTTCTTGGCACCTGAGAGATTTAGAATCAAGGGAGGCAAAATGTTATAAACTACATGTTGGGACAAGAAGTATCTTGGACTGTATCCCATTACAAAGATATTTCAGGTACCTGGTCCATCAGGGACTTGGAACCAAGGACAAAAAATGAGCCCTGAAGTGCACCAAGTACTGACATTCTTCACCTGTTGCATGAAACAGAAAATTAGTGTTGAGGGAAATTTGAAGAATCATTAATAACTGTTTTGTTCTGGGGAAAACCTATTGGATATCTATCCATCTCCCTCAGTGCGTGCTGTTCTTATGCTTGCATGAAAACATTCATGCTGCAGTCATGTCAAGAGTTCAGATCATCCATTCCCATCTGGTGCAGAATAAGACAGTGTAGTAGGTGCTGGAGTAGAGTAAATGTTTTGAAAAATACAGTAAATGGCAGCCTGTTCTCCCAACAAAGCTTTCAGTCTGTATTTGCAGACAGATACTGGAGGTCAACTGGAGAAAATGCAGGAAACACAGAGACACCTCTGTGTTTCTTTCACAACTGCCATGTCAAGAGCTGGGCCTTTCCACCCCTGCTCTTGGAGCAGCCTCTTGCCCTGGAAGCAGTCCCCAGATGTCAGTGGCAATAGTCATGCAGAGAAACAGGGCAACATCTGGCCTCATGTTTTACAAGACCTGTATTTTTGCATTGCTCAAGCTTTCAGACAGCAGAAGTACTGAGAAATCAGCCTCCTACAGCCAAAACTCTGCATTTTCTGTTAAAATGGCTGCATTATAAATAATACTTGATCATCCTCGAGTAGTCTCTGAGATGTTAATGCTTCACATAGTTACTTTGAGGAGAACAGGGGTAGATATACTCTTTTGCCTAGGAGGAAACATTAATTGCTATTCCCTGTGGTAAAACCAGCCTGACTGGGCCCCAAAAGACTGAGTAACACAGGAAATATGGTGAATAGTTGTACTGGTGAATGGACATGGTGGGTGTCATGACATTACCCAAGGCATTTGCCTACCTGTATATAACTGTAAAACCATCCCCAAGCAAAAAATACCCTTCTTTATATTATTCTGCTTCTCTGCCCATAAAAATGTTATAAGGCTTTTGAATTTGACCTTCAGAGCAGAGCAAACTTGTAGCAAGAGCCCCTGAATAATGGCACATCATTATGCAGACTTTAATTCTCCAAGTATTTTAGAGAGGGTTATCATAGACAGGGAAGTTCAGCTCCATCCCTTCTTTTGGTTACTCAGCTCCAGTGACTAAAAGTCATCTCTTAGCTCTGGGAAAGTGCCTACTTTAAATGGGTCTAGCAGAGGTTTATTAACACTCCATTCGTGCTCATTTTCTTCATGGAAACTGTCACTATTTGTCAGCAACTGCTGCTCGTACAGGACGTTCATCAGGTTCAAATAGGCAGAAAAAAAAATGAGTTTGTTATATCAAAGCTGGCTCTTTGAAGCTGTGTGAAACGCAGTTGTTGCCACCTCGGGGAGCTCGGGGCAGCCACGTCAACATCCTAAAGCTCAGCCGAGCCTGCCAGAGCCTGGGGACAGCTGTGTGCCGAGGTCCTGCAGTGCCAGCCCTGCTGCTGGCCATGGCCAGGCAACCTCACCTCCTGCAGTCCCTGCACAGACCCGCGCTGCCCTCCACAGCTCCTAATCCCTTCCTGGCCCCAGCAGGTCACCCGCAGCCCCTGGGCCAGCGGGCCTGACCCTGTCCCAGCAAGGAGCCGAAATGCCCGGCAGCAGCGGCTGCTCCAGTGGGTTTCACAGGGCAGGCTCTCCCTGCAGAGCGTGAGAGACTCGTGGCTGCTGAAGTTTGCTCTGCGCATTCACCCAGAGCTGCTGTGGGTGCCCTGCCCCTGCAAAGACTCAAGGACAGGCTGAATGGGGCTTTGGGCAACCTGGTCTAGTGGCAGGTGTCCCTGCCCATGGCAAGGGGGTGGATCATCTTGAAGGTCCCTTCTGACCTAAATAATCCCATGATTCTGTTATTGATTACCAGCTCATTCTGGTATGCCTCTCCTCCTGCTCATGGACCGCAGTCAGAGCTCTGCAAACAGCGCCATTAAGCCAGACTTTATCAACAGGGACAAGATTAAAAAAAATCCCTCCTACTTTATTCCTAGCCTTTATCTTTGCCCTGATGACAGGGCATACTAATACTATCCTAACAGCTAGTGTTGCCCAAACATAATTATGGTTTGCCAGCCGGACACAAAACTAACATCTCTGTCCCTCTCCATCCACCCAGCTGGCCAATTGCCTCAGCAGCTGTTTTAAAGCCCATGTGGAAGAACAAAGATCCTAGCAGCCAGGGGGTGTAAGGAACTCTGCCTGCATCTATGGAGCATCTCTGGGCCAGGACAAAGCACGCCAGCAAGGACAGAGGTAGCGTCAGAGGGTCACTGCACTTACAGCACTGCTCAGGGTAAAAATGAAATGTGGGATTGATCAGAGTATAAAACTTCCAGCAAAACTGGCCAGAATGGGGAGTAATAGCAGATGGATCCTTAAATTCACTGCTGAATCCTTGCTGCTATGCAGAGCTCATTTCTCAGTTGCTGCGAAGATCCCTGCAGACACCAGGGGCTGTGCAGACCTTACAGGCGTGTGTCTGTCTTCCAGAGCTGACAGGACACCCTGTGACCTGTACAGCACAGGAGTATGAATCTCACCCAGTCACTGTGCACCACTTGCTCCCCTAACCAAAGCCTTGGGTAGGTTTCCCAAGGTTAGAGGGGGAGAATTATTTGGATGGGACTTCCATAGAGTAAACCCAGAATATGTAAAAAATAGCAAAAGGAACTTTGTCCCTAAATCAATGCTCCTGCAGTCACCCTGCACAGCATTAACTTGGAGACCAACAGGCTGCCAGAAGTGACAACTTTCCTAAGAGATTTAAAACCAAAGTTCCCTCTGACAGCCTAATCCCTTGCATGTATATAGCACTTCACATGCCCAAATATTAAATGATTCATGGTTAATTAACTCGTGGTTATAAATTTCCCCTGCCACTTTTTGCAAGACTCAGGATGTAAATGTTAAAGCAAGTGTCCCAGGCAAATTGCAGCACTGTAAGAAAAATAATAAGGCAGATCATCACCTGGTCTAGTGCTGTTATGTAGATTTACTCAAGCCCAGGGCCTGACACAACTGCTCTTGAATTCATTACAGCAAACTGCAATGAATGAAGTGCAGAGCTCCTTCCTACACTGAACTCCAGTAATTAATTCCCTGCTAACACGGGGGACGTGGTATGAAACAGAAAGTTCACATTTATTCGGATGAGTATTATGACATTGTAATGGAGGAGCTGAGGAAGACAAGGTGTTTCAAGGCAGAGGAATTGAAGGAGTATTGCAAAAGAGAGCCCACAGTATAAAAGCTGATGTTCATAGCATGACCTACTCCTTTGATTGAGCAGCACCCAAAGCAAAGGGAAATTTTACCCAAAAAGAAACTCTACAGGGTAGCTCCTTCACCTCTCTGCATTTCCCAGAACTGTTGAGACATTTCATTAAAGCTCAGGTCAATTCCCAGTGGCCTCTGGGAGGGAACACATACATCCTTAGCTGCCTCCCTGGGAAGACTGGGAGCATACCTCCTTCCTCTTCCACTTTGCTCCACGTCAAAGTCTTTGGAGACCTTCAAAAATTTTCCACAGAAGTAGTTTCCCTTTGAGCAGTGCTAATCCAGTGAAACCAAAATTGTTCATAAGGATTCTCAATCCATGATGTTTGACCTGATGGGGAAAGTTTTCAGAAATATTAGACAGTTACACACACACATCTCCTTCTGAGTCATTGTATGCATATCATCCCCATTTTGGCTTACAGCTCTACACTACTAAGCCTAATATTTAATGAATCCAATAAACATTTTGCAGTAGTTCAGAGGTCTCCCTTCCAAGGGAACTTGTGGAAGGCTCTGATTAGTACCTCTGGCTTTTCCAGGCATCTAGCCTCTCTGTAGAGTGTTGTTGCACTAAACGTAAAGCCCTTTTTCTAAGGAGACAAAAGCATAAGGAAATATGGTACAAAATAATGAATGGTACAGACACTTATCCTCTGTACAAGTGCAAATGCATGAAAATAAGACAAAACAAACGCCTTTACAGGAAGAACCCCCTTCTTTTTCTGTATGGATATTACTAATCTGAAGAACCTGATGTGTGACTTCACAAATAAAAGCACAAAGAGATTTGAGGGGTTGAAAAAGGTTTCTGATATTTTTAAGCCATGAGGAAGCATCTAGCACCGCTGAGAAATGAAATGGTATCAACTAAGTATCAGCTAAGACATGTCAGGAAGGAACACATCCATGTGTTGCATAGGCTAGTCCCGTGTAAAAGAAAAAGGGTTCTTCTGGACATGGGAGAAGGGTGAACACTAATAAAGCATAAGGAATGGAACTGTCCTCTGCACTTGAACCACCTAAGGGAGCATGCATGTGTGGGTTCTCAAGTGTCCGATGAAGCCCAGTGCAGCCTATCAGCAAGGGCATTAACAGAACTGCTCTTCTGCAGCCCACAGCTTATTCACACTTGTAAGGGATCAATACTTTTGAACTTCCAGCCTTTCAGTTATGTTTAGTTGAAGTCAGCTTGGGAGTTCCAAACGAGTTAGGGAGCAAACCTGCTAAAAACCACACATGTGCACCACCCAACATGCTGTGCGATGGCACCAGTCTTGTCCTAACACCAGGCTAAGAAGGGGTGTGGGCGTAGAACGTCACTCCTTTGACCCCTTCCCAAAACTATAACCCAAATTCACAGCAGCATTTTACACTTGGGTTCCCAGAGGGCATTCAGAGCTGTGTTCAGGACCAGGAACAGGACGGTGGGCAGGGCCCAGACAGCGTCTGATGTCCTAAGCTACAGGGCTGGGGCCACAAGAGAGACACATTCTCTCTTTCCTTTTGCAAAGGTGTTTGTGTAAACAGAGCAATTTGAGGTGAGGAGTAACAAAACATCTGTATAACAGGCCATTCTGATGCACCAGCAAACTGTGAGTAATCTTATCAAACCTCCTGCAGTTTTTATTAGAACCCTCAGGAATTCATCAAGGTTACTGAGAAAAACAGGGCTAAAATAAGAAGAGCCTGAGAAACAAGAATACCAAGACAACGAGAATAAGATAAAGGAGGCACAACATGTTGATGGACCCTGACATATTAGATGTCCTGAGGGATGCGTGCCTGCCTCGTGGACGGGCAAGCCGGCCAATGAGATGATGCATGAACAAACTTAGAGTCTATAACTGTGGTTTAATGCAAACAATAAAGGGGCTTCTACTGAAATCATATTGATTCTGTTATTCAGTTTCCCATTTTCCCCTGCAGTGAGGGACTTCAGTAACTTCTCAGATCCCTAAGAAGAACATTTTGGCTTGGGGGACATGCTGGAGGACAGACTATGGTTGACAAACCCCAGCACCCCTCTTGCCACGGACAAACCTCTAAAGCTCCTTCCCCACCAGCCTCCCAACCAGGCTTGCCAGCCTCCACCCAATCCACTGGAGCCATCCCTCAGTGATTTGTGATGTACCGAAACTCAGTTTACATTGCAAAAAGCTCTAATACGTCCCTGGAAAGCAATTAAGAGAGAGCTGCACATGATGTGAAGGGGTTTGCTGCACAAGCAGATGTCCTTTTGGCAGATGCATCACCGAGCTCTCACTCCAGCAAGCTTTGCTCCGCCTCGGAGACATGGCGAGGACAGGGACAGTCCCACTCCTGAGCAGCCAGGCTGATTTTTATTAGGCCTTTCTCCGGAAATAAGAACTATGGTGAGGCGAGGTGATCTTCCCCTGCGGCTGCTGGTGCGGATTATGGAGCTGGCAGCAGCAGGAACACATTAAGGAAAGCTCCCAGCAACGGGTAAGTTTTAAAATGAAAGCTGGCTCAGTGTTAATGCGTAAGTAATGTGTCCCAGCTGCCTTTAATAAAACAGCCAGCTGAAACTCAGCATCATAATAAACGGGGCAGGGATTTCACAAACATCCTGGCTTTTCAGAAAGAGACTGACTTTTCTTCTTTTTTTTTTTAGGATTTTTTCTCCCCTCAGAGCTTGATTAAACATTTCCTGTTTTCAGCTTTCCAGAAAGGTCCTTGTGAGCCTTCCCCTACTGCTTTCATGATGGCATCTTCATTTTTCAAGGCCTTCTCCTGGTCCTGGTGTGACAAAGAAATGGGAGGATTTATGTGGACCTAGTACCTGGGCAAGAAATGCCTCTGCTGCAGCTGCATCCCCATCATTTTTGATACCATCCTTGCAGGCACAGGGTGGCACAATGCTGATGGCAGCCCCAATACCTGGTAGTCTCACAAGACTCCAGGGAGGAGCCTTATGACCTCTTGCTTCCTATTTGCAGACAAGGTGAGGAGGAAGTTGTCTACATCTGGGAGATAAACCTTGGATTTTGTTTCTGCTGCTGATTCAGCCAAAGTCACCCTAAGGCTGGACCATCAGAGCTGATTGAAGGACAATAACTCACAGAGGAACAAGCCCCTGAAGCAGAACCTGATGAAGCAGCTGGGCTGGGTTTCATCCCACAGAACTCAAGTCAACCTTTAGTCTGTCTCAGCCAGTGGAGCAAAATAGGCACCTTTGGGAACTATTGATTTGTACTAATTTGAGTTTCATTTAAAAATAAAATTCTAAGCATCCTACAAGCATGCAGACATGACTGTGTGCCTCTTATGTGCCCAGAGCCAAACCTTGCGTCCAGCCCAAGTCTGGAGGAGGGGAGGAGATTCTCCTGGCCGTGCCAGTCCTTTTGATCGTCCAGGGCTTCTACAGCTCTTTCCATAAACTCCTCTAAATCAAGAAATTGGAAGAAATAATGGGCTTTTTCTCCATTTTCCCCCCCAGCTTTAAAGACCCATCACAGCTTGTCACCCAAAATGAAGGGTGGAAGCAGCCTTGAAATTCTCCCATCCTGTCTCTGCCTAGCCAGGGAGCAGGACTGTACTCCTGACCTCTAGCTGAGGTACACCGGCATCTTGCCAGCCTATAAACTCAAGTTTCACCAATTAACTTTCAGTAGTGGAGGTTCTGGCTAGAAGTACTCAGCTCTAATCCCAGATAATGTGTGACAACTTTCAGTGTGCTCATTCCAAATGTTGAACGGGCTTCAGTGTTTCCTACAGCTCTGTAATATATGCCACAAGCATATAAATCTTTTCTGTGGTACAGAAGAGAGAAAATTTTCAAAATGCTGACTACAGCAGAAACAGAAATACCTCGTCATCTCCTGGTTTTAGTGGTATGTGTCTAAATATCTCCAGAATCCCAGCTTCACCTATTGTTTAGAAATGCCTGTGATTTCTGTGCTGTTTTCTTGACAGCCAGCTAGGAATCCCTTTGTGATTTGGAACTTAACTTCATCTTGCCTAAACTTTCCCCATCTGACAAAGACGTTGCCAAGATTAATTAATAGTGTAAGGTGGTGATTAATGAGTAGATATTACAAAACACAACGTGCTGCCGGATGCTGAGGATTTTGGGGGAAGTTTGGAGAGCAGCATTCCTAAGGAGCTAGTCTGAGCTTGACCTCTCTCGATCATAAAATCATCATACATGCTCCACGAGATGGAAATGTTCTCTCATGTTCACTTTTGGTAACAGGCTGGCGAATGGTGAGGGCTTCAGTTGATGCTTCTGGCTACTCATAAATTTCTGAAGGATTTGTAACATTCTGAGCGATGTTCCAAGAAAACAGATTAATTTTCTTTCCCCCGCAGTCTTACTTTACTTTGAATCCTCAGCATTTTCTTTTCCTAAAACAAGGTATCAAAATATCTTGGATGGAATTTTTCAATGCATACTGTGAAACACCTTGCCAAAAAACATTCACTTCAAATGGTATTTGTTTGGAGTACCTGAGTTTTCCTTCAGCCTCAGGAATTCTGCTTAGCACAACTCTGTAATATTTCAAAATGGAAACAAAATAACATTGAAACTTATCAGCCATATGCAGCGTTTTTTCAGACTTTGTGCATTGGTCTTGGTTAACTGAAAATAAGATTTTCTGGAGTTGTCTCAATTTTTTTCACTTGTGTTACTCTTTTTTTCTTCTATATGATCTTTTTATCCTCTTAGAAATTTTCAGAAAGGTTACTTCAGGTTGTGAACAGAGTGTAACACTTGTCTTGCCTATTATCAATGTTTCTAAAATAAGCATTAGTGAACTATTTCATATTTTCATGGGTCCACATAGGTAGTTTAGAACAGCTCATGCTCTTTATGATTCTGCAATCTATGCAATAGACCAACCCATAAATGCAGGAAAAACAGGTATGGCAACAAACTGCTAAATTTTTTTTGTCATCTCTTTTTTTCAAAAATGTAACATTCTTTAAGGAAAAGGAAAAAATAATAATAAGAAAACCCTCCTTGGGAAATTTTCCCTTTCAAAATTTAAAGACAATGCTCTTTCTCATAGTGGGAGCTGCTTCCATTTGAGGACTAAAGAAAATAAATATTTTTCCCGTTGAAAAAAGTATGGTGGAGGAAAGAGTGAACTCGTTTTTTGTCTCTACCTTATAGGACAATAGGACCTAATTGGACCACCTATTACACAAAACCAAAGTTAAATACAAAATTAAGAATCAGAACTCATTCTCTCCATTTTCATTATGTCACAAAGTATAGGTTATCTTCCCAGTTGGGAGAGAATTTTTCATGAAAGTAAATCCTGGACAAAAATGACCTAACCTTAAAATTAAATGCTGTCCCAGAAGGAAGGTTAGGCTTTGCTGAGCTCAAACTTTTAGAGACTTGCCAATCAAGCTACTGCTTTGCTCTGCAAATTGCCATTGAACTCACATCTCATACCTCAGGCAAAATCATCACGGCCGTACAGTGCACACCACAAACCCAGCCTGCCTGGAACAGGTGGACAATTTGACCTTTTAAACAGTTGTGTCTTTTCATTTTCTGTTTCTAAAGCCTAGAATTAAATACTGGTCTCAATAAAACAACCTTGAAAGGGGCCATGGGATAGCACAACCTGTGTCTGCTGCACAGCCATGATGAAAGGGGAACAAGCCTCTGTTGTGCCTGATGCAGCCCCTTCCCCCAGGATTGCTGGTTTGACACATAAAGCCAGGATAAAGGAAAGGGGCTGTTATTATCCTCTGCCACATCTCCATTTTATGGGCTGAGAAGCAGGGCCGGAGGTCCCATGACTTATTCTTGGGCACACACCCAAAGCCTGTGCCAGCAATGGTATTTAACCCAGCTCTTTGTCCCCAGCCAATGTTTTATCAATAATCCCCATTTTTCCCTCTACAGATTTTTTTTGTCCAAACAAATACACATGCTTAAGCTACCCCTGCCCTTTTTCCGTGACCCATCATCCCTGTCAGCCATTCCTTGGCACCTGCCCAAGCAGCATGGCCATTGTTTGTTTGCAGCTTCATCCCTCAGAGCACCATGTCATTGTCATGATGCTCCACTGAGATCAAAGGTCCCAACCAAAATGGAGGCTTGGTTGTTTTAAACATTACCTAAATTACATTTTGATAAAATAAACTATTTCAAAAGTGAAAGCTCTTCTAATGCAGTTGACACATAACCAGATTTAGGTACAGCATGTCCTTGGCTGTGGATGAGTGACTGCTGTTCACACAAGTCATCATTTCTGGGAAGGAGGAGACAATTCCTCATGGCACCAAACCATCATTCTTGGAGAAAAGAGCTATTTGTGAATGGGACAGACTAGTTGCCTTGGCCAGGTTGGAGATGTCTCTGGGACGGGCACACCCAGCTCATTCAAAGCACCATGAAGTGTTGCAGTATCAACCTCTAGTGGAGACCTGTTTTGGCAAAGCCAGAGATTAAGTTGATGTCTCCCATCTCTGTAATAAATAAAGACAGACATGAGTGTTGGGAGTGTTTGATCATGTTGATGATTTTAACCAAGTTTTTATTGCAGGAGAGACTGCTAATTTTAACCCCATCCATATTAATTAATGGTCAAACTTTTTTTTTCCAGGTTCTCCAGCAGCCTCAGTAGAAAATCTCATGTATATATTCAGGAAATAAGGTGATTGTTTTGAAAATTCTACATTAATTTGTGTTTCTTGTGACTTTAGGGACAGTGTATTGGGTTGTGGAGGAGAGCCCACCTCCATCAGTAGGGGAGAAGGCATGGAGAAGGCAATATCCCTCGTGCCACCCATATTTAACCAGGGGCATGGTCTGCCCCAGGTGTGAGAGTCATGGGCACTGTACCAGCAACATCCATACCAGGGATGGGGTCTGGCTTCAACATCAAGGATAAAAAGCTTCAAATAGGTCCTCCTGTAGACTCTCAGACTGACTTTACCTGATGTATCTAGCCACAAGGCCTTTTATTTTTTTTTTCATGGTTTTGCACTTCCTAAAAGTTATGACAGAAGTGGGAGTAAAAAGACATTGCACACAATGGTGCCCTCACAGCACTTCCAGCCATCAGCACAAGGGAGGGCAGGAAAACTCACCAGAAGCCCAGTTTTTCAGAATGGAAGTGTTTGGATAAATACTGACTGCTTTGAGGTTTAACCACTCTGGAGCAAAATGGGGAAAACAGGGATGGAAACTGCCTCTAAAATCACCCAGGCTCATTTATCTGCCAGGATAGGGTTCTGTTTCTTCTCCACTCTGTCCAGTCCTGGCACAAAATTCCTTGCCAAGGAACCAACCTGCTCATTTTGGTAAGGCAGGAGAAGTCCTCATCCTGTCAAGGAGGGCAGTTGCTCAAAGCAAGGGTTTTATGCCTTTGAGGCAGCAATTAGTGCTGGCAATCCAGCCTCAGAATCACATCACGTGGGTATTTTCTTTTAGAAAAGGACACGTTTTACTTGTTTTCCCTTTCTTCTTCATTTTACACCCAAGTGAAACCAGTGCTTATTGAACCATGATGCCTTTTCTATTACTTCACCATTTCCATCTCTTTTCTCTTCCTTCTGCATGTTGCTGAGAAATCATCATCCTGTCCTCATGGGGAAAGATTAACACCTCACTTTACTTGCAGTGTCCCCAGATTTTCCTTTCTCAATTTTATCTCATTGCCCCTCCATGTACCTCCACAGCTCCCAAGGGAAGCTGTAAAGAGAGAAATATTCTTTTCCTCCCAGAAAACAGTCCAAATTAACATTTTCCTTTGTCTATATAATCCACTGTCCAAAATTTAAGTCAGATTCTCAGCCAGTATAAAGCTCACAAATTCATATTCTCTATAATTTTATGGCAGCTGAAAATTGATGTAAAATGCATCTGAGGAAAAAGATGAGCCTCTGTTTTCAGGCTGTCCTGGCTTCACAAACCAGTTATTTCCAGTATTGCTAGAAGAAACCACCCCTCTGGTAGCATGGGCAAAGAGACTGTCCAGTGCATCAAACAAGTTATTGTATATATTCATATAATCTTTACACATCTGCAGTAAAACAAGATGCTGCTGAATCCAGGCTAAAAAGCTCTAGAGTTAAAAGCATGAGCAATCAGTCTCTCAGAAATGTTTTAGTTTTTTGGTTTTTGTTTTTATGACAGCTTTTGTGGCCACATTTATCTTTACAAATTATAAGGCCATTGACACCTTCCAAAAGCATTTCCTGCCCTGCTGTCTCAAAACTCACACATTTCTGCTTGCAGTGGAAACCCTGCAATGAACATGTGCATCAGATGAGGAGTGTATAAGACATATAAGAAATATGGAAGCCAAGGAACATGATGGATAAAACAGGCTGGATTTTCATCGCTGGTGGCCACAACAACAGTCATAGAAAGTGTAATGAGAAGTGTTTCCAAGAGGATGTGAGGTTATGGATCCAGCAATATCGGTAAACAGCGTCTGCTCTCCAGTTTGACCACATAATAGCTAAACTGCTGCATTTTCCACATGGCTCAGCTAAACAGCTTAAGTTGGACCCTTTCAAAGGCTAAAAGGAATCAATTTCATCCTAAACAATTCCAAGGCCAACCTGACCAAAACCTGTAATTCATGCCAGTTAAAGTGAAAGGCTTTATGGCACCGGTTTTTGTTCAATATTCACCAGCAAAGTGGAAAGCAATGGCTGCATTCACCTTGTCCTCCCCCTGCAGAGGTGACCAGCAGCCAGTAACTGGGATTGCTCAGGAGCGAGGAGCTCCCTGGCTCAGTCTTCTGTTCCCAGCTCCATCTCATTGCAGCTCTGCACCTTCTCCTTACCTGGAAGCCATTAACTCCCTGGTCTGTGCTCCCCTTCCAGGGGCCACTCGGCAGAGAATATTGCTGACCAGTTCCTGGTATGTTCTTTCATCTGATGAAAGAGCTTATTTAAACAGAAATCTGAACGTTGCTGCTCTGCCAGGCACTGGCTGAAGATATGTTAGTAGATGCTTTGTCATGAATGAATCCAGACCAGAGTTTCCTTCTAGGTTCCTCAAGTTCCAGTAATGAGGTCCTCCGTTTTCAGCCAGGCAGGTAAAAATCTATCGCATTTTTACAGATGGGGGAACTGAACTGTGGAGCAGAGAGTGTAAGAAACACACCCAAGATCAACAGTGATTTTTTTTTTTTGTGGCAGAGTGAAGAGTCAAGCTCAGAACTCCTGCCACACAGTAGAGGTACTTTCACCACCACGCCACCCCTCTTCCTTTGCAAGCCTGCTAGAGCTGGGTTAAGAAACAACACTCCAAACCCAGTGGCACCAGCCATCCCACAGAGAGAAAAACAGTGCCCAGAGTCAGTGTCTGGACTGCTAAAATGCAGAAGTGAGACACATCACACACATCTCCTGCAGAAAGACAATCACATGCTCACAGCTGGAGTGTCCCACCACCATCTAAGGCATAAAAAAACTAACATTTGGGTGCAAAGAAAACTACAGGGAGCTCATGGAAACCACTTACAAACAGCCCTGTCATTCAGCTCAGGGCCTGAATGGTCAGACCACCCACTCCAGCAAAGGAGTTATGTTGTGTACCTGGTGATCAGTGGGGAAGGAATTGATTTTACCTAATTCAGATGCCTACAAGGTAGAGCTGGCCACTCTCAGGTTCTTCAATAATTGATCTTTAAGAAGATACTTGTCTGACCTACTCTAAAGCTCTATTTTAAGATAAGTAGAATTATACCCTTGATATTAAAAAAAAAAAAAAAAAAACAGAAAACAAAGCCCCAGAGTCTGGTTTAGATGAAAGTATCTGTGTCCATGCATCTGCTTTTGATCACATGTATCTCACCCAACATGACAAATGGGAACAAACTAAAATTGAAGTAGAATTCTTTCAAAAACCTGTGAAGTGATGCTTAGTCCAAAGAGTGATGCTTAGTCCAAGGTGGGTTTATTCGATATACATATGTATTTTATGTGTATGTAAATGCAGTGCAATTTGCACTGCAATATTTGGTCACAGTAGGGAGCTTATAGTTCTGATCATGGGAAATGTTTCCATTATGAAAGATGGCAATGAAGTTGAGAGCTGAGTGGTTTTGACTCAGTCCTGCTTATCAGCAGAGTAAGGTCATGTTCTTATTTTTTTCTGAGCATAATGGGAATCAAAACGTAAAAAGCCTTCCCCTATCTTCTTAGTCTCTTCTGGTCACATCTACACCCAAAACATCCTCTTTGTGGTCAACTGGGGTTACGTGCACAGTTGATTCTGGCAGCTCAGGGCTTTCTGTTACTATCTCCTCTCTCCTTCTCTGGTGTTTCTGGCACATTTGCTTTTACATACTCAGAATTCAACCAAAACAATATCCTGACTCCAGTTCTGCTGCCAATGATACACCTCAGGCAGTACGTCTGGTTTTCTGAAGGGCCTTGGTTCAGCTTCTGCTTTGGTAAACAACTTCTATTACTTCAACTCGGACCTCTCTGTCTGGAGTGGAGGATGGCCATATTAGCCAGAAATTCTGTGACATTTTGCAGAAGTAGGCAGGCATGGGTGAAACAAGTAGCAGAGCTTGTCCCTTTCAGCTCAGTCCCCTCCTGAGTGATCCTGGATGGACCCTACTTTCTAGTCGCTCCCTATTTTGCCAGATTTAACTGTGTGGGCTGAAATGTTATGCTTTGAATATCTGCTGCACACTAAAGTTTTCAAGCCAATTTGAGACAAAACATTTCAAGAGATTTCATGCACAAGACAAGGGAAAAATACATTCTTTTGCTCACATTCAGGAAGCTGCTTCACGAACAGTGAGACCGAGGAAATGTGGTTTCACTTCAACATGCAGGCTGGGCTGGTAACTCAACCTCCCTGCAACTCTCCTCGTTCCCCCCAAGCCCTCTGACCTCCCCCCTGGACCATCAGCAAAACACACCATGGTTGTCCTGAGCCACCTGCCTATGGACAGAATGGATATGACAAAATTTGGCCTCTTCTCACCATTTTCAGAACACTCACATGCATCTCAATTCTCTACTCAGCCATGAAGTTTCAAAGAACTTGCAGGATCTTTATCGTATTGGAGTTCTCCCCTCTTCTCTCAAAATTGGTTTGCAATTAGCCAAGTGATTAAAAAAATTAACACAGATGGGCAGAGAGAATGATTACATCTTTTCACAGATCTTTCTTTCCACATATGTTAATAACTTTATTGGACCTTTATTAGCGGCATTACCAACTCTGCTTACAGCCCATTTAATATATATTCTGTGTATTAATGTGTACCTAAACACTATGTAGAAATGAAAATTCATGTAGGACATAGTCCAAAGCTTTGCAGGCTTCCCTGTGCTGCTAAGGCCAGAAAAACCCTTCTTCTTCCTCTTCTTCCTCTTCTTCTTCTTCTTCTCTTTCAAGTCATCTGACTGCATCCAATCTTTTTCAGCAGTGCATGAAAATGAAAAAAAAGTCAATGAGAGTCTACTTGAAGAAATGTTATTCAAAATATGAAATGCCTGATATCTTAGGAGAGAAATACTAGTGGTCACTGCCCTCATCAGAACAAGTCTTCCTGTGTAAAAAATCAGCTAAAGGATATCTTCAGGGCACTCACAGAGGAGGCACCAGTACAAAAAGAATTTTTTACCATTTCTCTGATGTGACCCTTTGGATTCAGTTCACATCAATAAAGTGCCATGGAAAAATGTGTATTGGCCGCTCCTTCCCTTGCACTATTTGTAAGGGGTGTCAAGAAGACAACAAATCCCAGCTAGTCATCCTACTAAGGCTAATGAGACACAGAATCACACTATGCAAACCCATTGTTCTGCGTACAGTATTTTGGCTGATGAAATACCAGCAAATTAGTACTGAAACTCTTAGAAATCAGAGCTGTAGTGTTATTATCAATTCTTCTTCCACCAGCCCTTCCTCCATGACAAGAAGGAACACACTGGCAGACCTTTTCATGTGCCCCAAAGTGTCTGAGATGCCCATCAAAATGAACAATTCATTCTCCTAGTGTTGCATGAAGAAGTCCCTGCTCCTTGGTGACTGCAAAAGCCTCCTGAATACAAGAACACGCATGTAATTACCAGCAGCTCTAAGGTTAGCACAAATCAAAGTGAGAAGTCAGCTGCCAGGGGCACTTCAGAAGCAATGCCCACATCCCAAATGTAGCTTTAGCATTAAATTTAGCAGCTGAGCTAAAGCAATAACCCCATCCAAGTCCCTGAATGGGCCATGGCTTGTAATGGGCTGGCACAAAGCTGCATTATCCCACAGGCTGCACCTGCTTCTGGAGCTGCTGTATCAGCAGCAAATAGAGGTGCCACCTGGCAAGATGGCATTTCCTGAAGCTTCTATGACAAGGCAAAAAAAAAGGTCCCAACAAACAGATGGTGCCCACAGAAATGGGAGTTATATGGAAACAACAAAGGGCATTACAGCAACCGCTAACGCACTGCTCTCAGCCCTCTCTAAACTGTCATGCACATCCTTAGTGGGTGGTAAAGGCAGGCCTAAATTCAGGTGCCTTCTCTCCCAGGAAAAAGGGGTCTTGTTTTTCAAGTTCATTGCTCCTCAAACTGTATGAAAAAGATTAGAATCACAAAGACCCACTGAACAGTGTCTGTCCCTCAGCATAAAGACATGAAAAAATAAAACCCAAGGACTGACAGTGCTAGAAACAGGCCATCTGCAAAGGGATGTAAATGTGACTGTGCCCCCAAGTCATGGCTTACAGTCTTGGAAAGCTAAAACATGTTGAAAGCACACAATTAGTGCCAAGAAGAATATAAAGTATGGGAATACAAGGAGTGGGGAGGTGGTCAAATTTGCAAGAGGAAAACAAAAGCTTGTTTATCCAATTAATTAATTGCAAAACATGGAAGTAACAAACAATCAGAGGTGCCTCTGCCATGGGTTATTGATTCTGAGCATGTCCAGCTCCAGTTGCAGCCACCAGTTACAGAATAAATGGCCTAAAAGGAGAATTACTTCCTGACACACAATAGTCATTCCCTGAAACATAAGAGTTTATGTCTTTCCCATAGCTGTTGTTTATCTAGTCTTTAAGATGTTGTTATTATTATAATGCTGGATAGTCCTGTCATCTGCAGAAATATCTCATCCTTATTTCCATACAGCCAATTATTTCTTCAGTCACGACCCTCGAGATTTCACAACAGTGTTGAAATAATAATTCCATCTCAAGGATCTGAAAGAGCTTTTCAAATCATGGGCAAGATCCCATCTCCCTTGTCAGGAGATGCCCCAAGTTCACACTGGAGCCTCCCAAGCTGCAGTGTTCTTGGAGACTGAAGCTACCTTTCCATGGGAAGTATACTTAAAAGTCAATATCAGCTCATAGGTGGCAAGATGCATCAGAAATTCCTGGACCACCACCCTGAAGAAGCAAACCATTAGTTTTCACTCCTATTAGTGTCATTTCCCTACAGTCCTGTGGGATTCCCTGCCCCACACCAAACACTTACAGGCTGTGGTTCCAGGTCATTTAAGGCACCAAAGCAGTGGCAGACACAGCCCTGCAGTGTTCACCCCTTGATCCAATTTCTTGAACTTTGGTAGATCATTGGGGAATATGGCAAAGGGTTGTCTTCCTTTTTTCTTTTATGTTCCAGAGAAGGAAAGTATCTCAAAAGGAAAATCTGGAGCAGCCTGGCCTGTTCCAAAGACTGCAGGTTGTGTATTTGTGATGGTGTTATCTGTTCAGAGGAATCACTCCCTGCCTCAGGCAGGAGCTCTTTTCTCCCTGATATCCCTTTGGTGCAGCAATTGGAAAGGAGCACAGAGATCCAGCTTCCCTCCCCATGGACCATGTCACATCTTTTGCATCTTGGAACACTGTTTTTTTGCCCAGTGTGCTTGAAACCCTGAGAAATACCAAACTGGGGAAAACAATTCCAAAATAAATCTGCAGAACTCTTGGGCTGAGTGGGGTGAGTAGTGCAGGCAGTGTGGTGCTCTGGTGATGCCTGCATGCTGTGCAGGGATGGGACAGTAAAATCCTGCAGTCCAGGACTCTGGTCGCACTTTGTGTTGCCCCTTTGTGATCACTCCATTCCCAGCCCATTCTGGCCACTGGAGACTCATTTTGGTTGTGTCTTGTCTTGTCTGGTGTTTGGCTCTGTCCTAACCACAAACACATCTTCCCTGAAACAAACAATAGAAGTGAAACAACTATGCCATCATCTCCACAGGCAGTAGCTAACGCCGTCCCACACTCATCTGGGTAGAAAACCCAGTACTGAAGCATTGCTCTTCCCAAAGGACACCAAAGTTTTCTGTATCAAATTCCTTCTGGAGAAGTTTCCCATCCTTCCAGAATAACGGCAGAGTGCTGCAATCTCAGTCTGATCAACAGGTGAGCATTTCACCGGGGGTTTGAGCTTCTCTTCAGGCAGGGCTAAACCTTAAAGGTAGCCTTTGTCTTCTTTTTTTCCCCTTTAGAACACGGTGTCCCACTGTTGTTGTGTTTTAACTGCAGAAGGTTCAGCTGTTAGTCCCTGTTGTGAGAACAGGGTGGTGACACTGAAGAAGTTAACAAAAAAGAGAAGTAGGAAGATGCACTAATGGAAAGATGAAGATGAAAACAGAGCAATTCAAACAAGAAACACTTGAAATGACAAAAATTCAATCCATGCCTGTAGGGGAAAAAACAAAAATACTTAAAGACAGAAAATTTGGCACCAGGGCAAACACAAAATTATCACATTCTCAAAAATGGATCCAGTCACAATGCCAGATGCAATGCAGAAATAGTTCAGATCCAGAACACGGTTTTCCATGGCCTATCTATTTCTGGGATAATCAGTACCATGGAGGAAAGGGAAATAGAAACACTACAAAGTTTATCTAAGGGGTGGAAACACACCCAGCATTTGACGTGAGAAAGGAAAACGTGCTATTATCTTGCATGTGTACTGCAGGAATGGCCACAGGCCTGGGCTGGGATCAAGGCCTGTGGAGCTGAACTGCCTGAGTGCACATGGAGAGGCTGAAGTGAAAATATTCCCTCACTGTCTGCTCTGACATCATCTGAGCAGAACATGTAAAGACTGATGGTTTAGGGCTTATCCCAAACAATTCAGAAATGAACAAAAATAATATATGTAATCCATAAAACAAAACTCACCAAACATTTTCATGTTTTGACATCTTTCCCTGAAGTACATCACAGAAGATAAAATGCTTCAGCCTCAGCTGATCTAAAAACTTTTTGAGGTCAGGTGAAATGTTCCTATTTGTTACCACTGGAGAATTAGGTTTCTAAAATTTGTTGATCTGCTCTGAAGATGTTGGAAACCAGAAATAAAGTGTCTTGCTAGATTTTTGGGCAAAGGTTGCAAGAAAGAAGAGTTTGCACTACACGTAATCAAAACAGCTGCACAAGAAAAGAGAGGGGAACAGGATCAGAGAGAAAACCAGACAGACCAAGATTTCAGGGATGGCTAACAACTTTGACTGTCACAACTTGTGCCAACTCCTGGCTCTGCTGGCTGGGCCTTAACTAAAATTCACTGCCTCTGCTTTTCACAGCCCTGCTCAAGCT
This sequence comes from Donacobius atricapilla, assembly GCA_013397315.1. Taxonomy (NCBI): domain Eukaryota; kingdom Metazoa; phylum Chordata; class Aves; order Passeriformes; family Mimidae; genus Donacobius; species Donacobius atricapilla. The sequence goes on along the minus strand of WBMY01001920.1, from coordinate 4,489 downwards.
GCCTCACTTATACAGCATCATGACCTCTTTGGAGAAGGAATTGCATTCCCTTCTGAGTGGGACACCTACTATCTAAATTTAGATGCCAATAACATAGATGTAACTCCAACTTCCCTTGTAGTTGATGAAGAGAGATTTTCTCAGAAGATCAGCTTTAGGTGACTACTTCATGATGTCCCACTCTACAGAAACTATTTTCTGTACTGTTTCCATTGTTCTCAGCTCTGATGTGGCACCCACACCACAAACTTCAACACTTGGCCATCCAAATCCCAGCCTGTGTGTCCGTCTCTATTTCAAGGAGCCCAGATTCCAGTCAGGATTTCAATATATAACAATAACACAAGTAATGTTAGATACATCTGAACACACTGAGAGACTGGGTTCACAGTTATTTAGGGGCTCAGCTCCTAAACTGCACCATGGCAGGGAAGCTGCTGGGAGTCAGGGACCTAAATGCCTCTGTGGATCAAGATCCAAATTCCAGACTTGCTGGGAGTGGAAGGGCAATGAACTTTACTCACCTTTCAAGGGCTTCAGCTGAGTTGTTGTGGTTTCATCCTCCCTCTAACATCCATGGCTGCTGTTCTGCTGACCCCAGAGGTCCTGGGATGCAGTCCCATATTTTGGGCAGGATGACAACTGGTCTGTTTCTTGTTCCCAAGAACCAGCCTATAATCAGAAACTGGCAAATCTCAGAGAGGCTAGTGTGCCATCCAAAAAGTTCACATGAAACATTACGGCCAGGAGCTGGGATCCAAATCTGCTGAGACCAAACAGGGTTTCTTACCATAGCAGGGCAGCAAGTGCTGGTAACAATAGGCATTTTGTGGTGTTTCACTCTCAGCCCCAGCTGGAGCCAAGGAGAGCACACACCATCTGCAGATGTATTTTAGACTGCAATGAACCTTTTTGTCCTACATACCGGAGAGAAAAAAAAGGCTGGGAAAAGGCTCTGGATTGTCACTTGCATCTATTCAAATATAGCTAGCCAGTCACTAATGACAACCTACATTGAGACATGTCCAAAACACAAACCAACCCTTTGATGGAGGTTTTTTAAAGTCTGAATAATAGAGGTTTGGTTGGGGTTTTTTCTTCTCCTGTCTTTCTTTTCCCTTCAGTTCTTCAGGGTCCCTGCATCAGAAGCAGGAGTGCCAAGATACAGGGGGAGCTGTCCGTTCTGCCAGGTTCCCTCAAAGCAGTGAATGCTGCTATTCTTCCTGTCCCACAGCAGGCTTTCCCCAAGGTCTCTGCCGGCTTTAATTCCCTGCTGTGAGCACAGGCCCCTCCTTGGTGATCACTGCAAGTCTGCCGTGGGCAAACTTCTAACAGGTAAAACTGGGATTGAACATCAGCTTGCAGGGCACACAGCCCCTCTTGTGCAGCTGACCTGACATGTTTTGGGGGAATTTAGGTCCTTCAGATTTGCTCTGTGTGTTCAAATAGTTGTTGAAATATTTCTATCTAGATAAAGGAATCTAAAAAGCATCTTTTCACTCTATGAACTTGTCTCTTCTTTTGACACCTTGACTATCACCTGTTAAACTTCCAGGACAGAGGGACCTTGATTAAAGCTATTGAGGCACTTCAGGCTGGGACACTCTACTGCATGCAGGCATGGACTTTTCTCTCTGCTGACAGAGCTTCAGTCCAGTGGGAAAGAACTGGCATGTCTAGAAATACCTGAGGATTTCTCATTTTGCTTTTCCTATTTTGATGGAAATACAACTCAGGGAAACACAGAATTGCCACATTTTGTGAGAGGGTCATTGATGTGAGTGGAGCACCAAAGTCACGCTCCCAACAGTGATTCCCCAGGTCCCCCACTGAAGTCAGAGAAAGCCAAAATCTTCCCCTTTGGGGGCTTCTAGAGAATGAGGATCACCTTCAAATCCCACCTGAATTTGGAGGTGAACACCAGAAGCCAGGCAGCGGGGAAGTGTAGGATGGTGTTTGACAGCCAGCTCCTCCTCTGACTGCCCTGGTAGGATCATCTTGGAATTTCCACTTCTCTGGCTGTTTTCTGTAATCGTGTGAGGGAGCACAAACAGATACACAGACATTCTGGGTGGCCTGATAAGATTAAGCAAACGTCTAAACATCAGCATTCCAAGAGATACACCAAAATGCCAGTTTGTCTTCTTCTTCTTTATACCTCCTCCCTGATTCTGAGTAGGAAAAGCTAAACAGAAAGCCTCTGATATTTCTAGATATTTCTATTTTACACTTTTTCACTATAGCAGCTAGGAAATGCTGAAAAACTGCCCTAGATACTCATAGATAATTGAGCCACTGAGTGCAGCAGAGTTCATTGAAGTACACTGAGCTAAGGAACTAATTACAGTCTGACCTACTGAAGAGTCTTTTCATCTCTACCATTTTAATGCCACTCTTCCTTTTAATTAAAGTTTATTTTCCAGCATAAAGAGGAAATCCCAAATGCCATTACTTGGGAATTGTCAAGTAATTATTGTCTTGTAAAGTCTATCCCTGGACACTCAAGGATTTATTATAGCTCTATACTAACTAATGAATGTTTGGAGACCCATTTGTAGGACAAATGTAGGTTGGTAGGAAGGTCCTATGGGCCTGAAGAAAGGCTTGCATGGACACCAGATCATTCAAAATCAGTAATAAGTGGACTTCAGGCAGATCAGGATTAATCCTACTGTTTTTTTCCCGGGAGTAGAGAGCTTTTCTCCTTCAGCTTTCCATACCTGCCAATTTCTCACTGAAGATCTCACATTGTCTCAGCACTTAAAATGGCATTTGGGTAGCTACAATTAATAACACTAACACAAATCATTCTGCTACACACCAAATTACTCACAGACTCATAAAAAACCTCTCCCAAGCTGGAAAACAATGTTGCCCCAGCCAGGAAAAGACTCAGAAGTATTGTCTGTCCAGCAGATGTTCATCAGTTCTGATCAACATGGAAAATGTGCCTTCTCCTGACATCTTTTTCTGGGTAATGGCTGTAAGTTCAGACAAGCAGAGTTTTGGTATAAAAAGCCATTGGAGTCCTGACAATTCAATGAGAGGTTTTTCATTCTACTCTTTATTGCTTTTGTGTGTGTTGTTCTCCCAACTTTTGGTTAGCACACTTAGAAGAAATGCAGAATAACCTTTGTTTATGCCTATAAAATAAATCCAGAGGAAGTCAAATGGCTGATGAAGAAAACTGTGCAAGTCTGCAAAGGCAGCAGACCTCCTTGAGCACTGCAAATCAAACTCGAGAATCAAGAAGTTTGTTGGGAATGAGAGATACATGGCATGAATGAACTCCAAACAGAGGGCACAGAGGAACATTTAGGTGTTAGTCACAGAAGATAATAAATCATAGCTGTACTTGTATCATTTTGGCAGTCCCAAAGGAGCTCAGGATTACAGATTATATATGGAGATATTTCCACCTTCCTCAGCCTACATTATGACAAGAGAGACTAAGAAAATCACTGGGACCAGAAGTAGAGAAAAAAATTGTACCCAGATGAAACTAGAGAAAACCTTGATGCAAAACCATTGAAAAGGTCTGAAAACAATCTCAGGAGTCATGTACCACCTTCTGCTGTCCCAAGACGGCAGCCCTGTGGAGAAGGACTTGAGGTGCTGGTAGAGGAGATGCTGGACATGACCCAGCAATGTGCAGTAGGAGTCCAGAAAGCCAAACATGTCCTGGGCTGCATCCAAAGCCCCAGGGCAGCAGGTGAGGGAGGGGATTCTGCCCCTCTGTTCTGCTCTGGTGAGACCTCACCTGCAGTGCTGCATCCAGCTCTGGGGTCCCCAACATAAGAGGTATCTGCTAGAACAGGTCCACAGAATATCAGGAAAATTATCAGAGGGCTGGAGCACCTCTCCTATAAGGAAAGGCTGAAACTGTTGGGGTTGTTCAGGCTGGAGCAGAGAAGGCTCCAAGAAGCCCTTGATGTGGCCTTCCAATACTTAAAAGGAACTTTTAAGAAAGGTGGGGACAGAAGTTTTAGCGTGGCTTGTTGCAGTAGCACAAGAGGTTATGATTTTAGTCTGACAGAGGGCAGATTTAGATTAGTCACAGGGATGACATTTTTTACGATGAGGGTGGTGAAACACTGAAACCTGTTGCCCACAGAGCTAGCTGGTGACCCATTCCTGAAAATATTCAACATCAGGTTGAACAGGGTTCTGGGCAATATGACCCAGTTGAAGGTATCCCTGCTCATTGCAGAATGTTTGGAGAAGATGACATTTAAAGGCCCCTACCAACCCAAAGCGCTCCATATTTTTATGAAGACAAGATTTAATCTGTCCCCACAGATCTCCATGGCAGATCCCACAGCTAATGCCATCGATACTTCACTGCCTTTCTACTATTCCTAATGTCTAAATAGTTTTTCTCCTCTAATTTCTGCCCATTGCTTCATATATAGACAATATATAATTAGGAAACCAAACCCTGAGGTCTTCAGAGTCCTGAATTCTGGAGTGAGAGCCAACATGATATGAT
>WBMY01001912.1:39219-97277 GCA_013397315.1 Donacobius atricapilla | reverse complement strand
TTTTTTTTGTTTTTTTTTTAAATGCAGTAGCTGGTTTGGACATGCAACTGTTTTGGGTCCGTTGTGGTACATTCTTGTCAGCAGTTCAGGTGCCTGAGAAGCTCTGCTGTCCTTGCTGATTTCTCTTTAAGTGATGGGAGTTGTACCTAACTGTCTGTCTGTGGGGTTGGAATGGGAGAGCTTCAATCTTGCCCCTGAAAAAGAGTATGTGGGGATGGAGCCTTCCTCTCCCCCCATGTTCCTGGTGCAGAAGACTGACATGGTGTCAGCTATCCCAGTTAGGTCTGTGGAAGTTGTGTAGCTATTCCAGCTGTCCCAGCTGCTGCTTATTCTGCTGCTCAGCCAGGTGCTTGACATCCGGGTTTCTGATACACTTGGACTTGATGATTTCATTGAGGAAATATTTCTAGACTGTGGGTTTCTGTTTGGCTTGCTCTTTTAAATATTACCATTTATACCTACGATTGCTTTCCTGTTTGTTTGGAAATGTATGCAACTTTCCAACTTTGTGGTGTGTTTCATTCAGATGTACCTTTATTGCTACAACTTCCCATCTAATTTCATGCACTTCTTTCCTCTCATTTCACTGTACTTTTAATACCACTGCTGATAGCTCAGTATTGCATTAAGCTGTTGAAATGAGACTTGGTTATCAGGGGCTCATTGTCCTTATGCCACGCAGGGTCTTCCGTGTTATTTCAAGCTGTGTCAAAAATAGCTTGTTCCTTCTTGTGTGTTCCTGGGCTGTTCCAAGAAGCCATCACTTGAAAATGCTGAGACAGGATTTAACTGGATGGTGCTGTTTTGCTTTTCACCACTTAAAGTACAGGACAACCTTTTTACCTCCATTGTCTATTTTTGCAGGCTAAACTTTATTTTTAAACCTCAGATAACTTACAGTGGAAAAACACAGTGAGTGCATGGCCTTTTGATAATTTTTGAAAATATTTTTGACATGTTATTTAGTATAATATACTAAACCTTGTCTAGTGGAAGATGTCCCTGTCAGTTGGAAGTAGATGATCCTTAAGGTCCCTTCCAACCCAAACCCTTCTGTGATTCTGTAATGCTTTTCTGTTCAAATAAATACATGTCTTTTGACTACTTAAGTGTTTCATCATGATTTTTGTATACTTTTATTATAGTTAACTGGTACAAATACAAACAAGGATGTACAAAAGTTAATTTATCTGTACTTGATGTACAAAAGTTAATTTATCTGTACTTCTCAGTGTAAGCTGAGCACTTCAGAAATATTAGCGGTCAATAATAAATGAGATTTTGAAGTTTCTTTCAAGGCAAGAGAAATTTTGCACACATTTGCAGGTTCATGATATAATCACACATCTTTGTGAGCTGCTAAGTTACCTATGATCAAATCCTGATTCTCTCTTATCTCTTGTAACAGCTAATGTTTCTGGCACTTCAACAAGGATGTTGGTGTTCCGTTTGTCAGTGATGATCAAGCTTTTCTTCCAGCTGGATGCATCTATTTGTCCTGAGAAGTGTGACTGCCCTTCAAAAAAAGCAATTTATTGCTCTGACCCCCACATAAAAGACCTGGAATTGTTAAATCTGCCTTGCAACATGACAGAAATTCACATAACAAATGCTAACATATCGTACTTGCAGGATGTTTTTGCTAGGATGGTGGACTTACAGCATCTCATCTTGTCTTCAAACAACATCGCTCTGGTTTCACCAACGGCTTTTAAAGGCTTGGGAAGGCTAAAAGTCCTCAAACTGCTAGATAATAAACTGGTTGAATTTCCCCCAGAAGCATTTGATGACATGGTGCAGCTTCAGCAATTGATCATTGAAAGTAACAGGTTGATAGCCATCAAGGAAAATCTGTTTGACAAACTGGCTAGTTTGCAGGAGCTTTTCTTGAACAAAAACCAACTAACAGCACTTCCCAGTGGTGTGATGAAGAAACTCGCCAAACTCAGGATACTGAACTTGTCAAGAAATTACTTAGCAGCACTGCCTAGAAATATATTTAGTGCATTAGCCAGGCTTGAGAGGCTGATGCTGTATATTAACAGGCTGTCTTCAATAGAGTCTGGTATGTTTGATAGCCTGAAGGAGCTGCAGGAGCTTTTCCTGCATTCTAATAATATCCATTCCATTGCCCCTGATGCATTTCATTGTCTTCGTAAACTAAGAACCCTGACACTCTCCAGAAACAGGCTTCAAGTTTTGCCTTCTGGGCTTTTTTTGCACTTGCATGACCTGTCTAAACTGACCTTGTACAGAAACCCACTGAAGTCTCTTCCAGAAGTATTGTTTGGAGAGATGAGGCATCTTGGTAGCCTATGGCTGTATCACACAAAGCTCTCAACAATACCAGATTTTGTGTTCAGTAACTTGACAAATTTAGAGCTTCTTGTGCTGAGTTTTAACCCAGAGCTTACAGTTCTTCCTAGGAATGTATTCAGTGGCCTGAATGAACTGCGGGGCCTTTCTCTCCATACGAGTAATATTTCCAGTTTGCCAGAGGGAATCTTTCTGAGCCTTCAGAAACTGCAGAACATTTCCCTCTTTGATACAAGACTTGAGGTTCTTCCTAGAAACCTCTTTCATAATCTCAAGCACCTCCAGAGAGTTTACCTGAATAGTTCTAATCTGCAGTCTCTTCCTGCAGACTTCTTTACTGCTTTACCTGAGCTGGAAGAAGTTGTCCTTGATGACAACCCTTGGAAATGTGATTGCCAAATTCTTGGCTTCCGAGAATGGCTCCAAAAGAGCACAACAATAGTTAAAAATGTGCCATCTCTAATGTGCCACAGCCCAATGGCACTGCAGAATATTCCTCTTGTGTCTCTAAGCATCAATGACCCAGAGTGCCTGCCAACCACAGCTGTGACATATCAGACATTCAGCTCAACTTATTCCCAGACTTTGACATCTCCTGTGGCACAGCACTTCACATCATCTTGGGAGACTGCTGTAACAGTGCTGTCCAACATGAAAATCATCAGCACACCCACGTCAACTCCTCCTGCAACTCCAGGTTTTACATACTCCCATGCTGAAGATGTTGGACAACCTGGGTTACATTTCTCAGATGTTCCAGTCCAAACTTCTCCCAGCATTATAGCGCAAACCAACAGTGTCAGAGGGACAGATTTAACTACTCTTGTCTGGTGGGATGAGTTTCCAGCCCACAGCAGTGCTAAACCCTATTTTAATACCAGAGTTACTTATTGCCAGATATTCTTGTGCATTCACAGTTTGATTTTAACACTCCAGACTGTAGTCATTGTGCTCAGTCTGTATGTGATGGGTAACACCAGGCAACTGTTGCACTCCAGAAATATTCCTGCTCAGCCTGTAGTTCTGATAAGAATATTAAGAAGATAAATCTAGCTGAAGAAAGAACTGGAAGTGTTGTTTTGGATGCTTTTTGAATATTTGAGCAGTTAATACTCAATTCAGATCTGGATTACAAATCTTCATAGCAAAGACTATAAGGACCTTGTCTTCATAACATAATGGAAATGAGTTTTATGCACCTCGCAGCATTTGCCAGGAGTGGCTGTAATCACTGTAAATTGCTACAGCACTTTGTGCACAAACCCAGAGGGCAAGATGAAAGTGTCTGTGGTCACCTCTACATGTGTGCTGTGGGTTTCCTGCCTCGGAGTGCAGCCCCTCCCTGCCAGAGGCTGCTGCCTGCTGAGTGTTCACTGCTCAGATGGAGTGCCATCAATGTGGGAACTCTTACATAGGAACATGGCTTTAACTGTGCTTTAGAGATCACCCAAAGTACTCCAATACTATTATGCCCCATACTGCCTGCAATCTTTTGTCTCCTTACTGAGAAAACAAGTGGCGTTTTTGGGAGGAGATGCTGGGAGGGACCTTTGAACAATGCTACTTAAGGTCCCTTCCAACCTGCAAATGTGCAGAATGGTGTGGTGCAAGTGTCTTAACTTTTGCTTTTTGTTCTCAGCCCCTTTCCAGGATGTGGCACAAGGAAGGGGCACAAATTAAAGCTAACAGCAGACGAAGATGCTGAGCAAGGAAGTATAATCTTGATGTATTTTATTGTTTGCTTGGATCCCTAATCTTTGGCCAGTAGTCTGAAAAAACAAGGTGTTCCTGGCTGCATGATGCAGGGAATCTTGAAATCAGAGTATCAGGCAGATGCTCAGGACTGAGGATGGGCTCCACAGGGATGGATTGGTTTGAGAGTTGATCTTGACTGAGCTGGGAGAGAAAAGAATGATTTCTCCTGGGCTTGGATAGCAAAACAGCAGCGAGCAGCTGAGGGGCAAGGGAGCCTGCTGAGCTGAGGGCCACGAAGTGTCACCTCCATTTTGAAGTTAGCTGGGGAATGTACGCAACTTCATCAACTTGGAGTGTTCAGTTGCATTTTCAGTCTCACTATTTTTTACCTTATTACATACTGCTATTCCCTGAGTTCCAGTCCTTTAAAGTGTTGATGTGCAAAAGGCAACTACTAGGCAATAGTGTGGGTTTTGGTCTTTACACTAACATTTTATTAATATTTTGAATTGTATATATATTTTAGTTCGTAAGCAGACTGATGGCTGTCAGACTGCCTGCGCTTTAGTAGCTCTTGGAGTTAACTCAGCTTTTATCTACATTATGGGACTTCGTTTTTAAAAGCTCTGATGTGCTTAAAAACCTCTGGGTGTGGTTTCCCAGCTCCTTGGGCCAGAGAGCCTCTACTCCAGGAGTAGTTTTGTAACCTTAGTGAATTTTCACCGCTAGGGACTTTCCTGGATGGCCTTTAAATGCACATGACAGACTTGAGGTGAAGAAAACTTGCATTTCCTGCAGGTTTATGGTTGGTTCCCTGCTGTGTGTTACCCTAGACAATGAGAATAAACTGTGACTGCTTTGTTTCAGGGTGCTCTGCTGCTGGGCCTAAATTCCACTTCCAGGCTGTGAAAAGAGAGAATGTGCTTCTTTAATGTTAAATGATCATTCTCTTGCTGGTGAGGTTTAACAAAATTTAGCAAACCTGGCTAAATGGGAGTTAGAGCCATATCTAAAGAAGCAGAAATGCGGGTGACTGCAAGTGGTGCAAACTGGTGTGACTGGAATCATAAACAGATGCTCCAGAATATTTATTGCAATATATTTGAGAGAAGCACAAAGCCAAAAGTGAGCTTTCTCAGTGGCGGTTCTGGGTGGTGGCATGTAGTGTTTAAGAAGAGAGAGTTGTTACAAATTTAGGTTCTTGTTTGGACAGCTGTAATGACCACTTAGTGCTGTGCCAGCTCCAGCGCTGTCGCATGGTGCCACGCAGGCATCTGCTCACCGCAGGCAGATCAGGATAATCAGGACTAGTGAGGAAATGGTTCTACAAACCATGCTGGTGATTGTCAGCTCAGTGAAGGAAGTGTGCTCCGGGCACTTGGATGCAGAGTGTCTGATTTCTAAGGAAAAGCAGCTGTTTGCTCACGGCATGGGTACACCACCTTGCTGCCCAGCCTGAGGGCAGCGGGGCAGCACCAGCTGCTGCCCTTCTGAACCCTCCTCTGGCTGCCCCAGCCCTGCAGTGGAGCCAGCTGGGCCCCCAGGCTGCTCCTTGGCTCCCGGTGCAGTCGCTGAGCTCCAGCTCTGGCACGTGGGGGCTCTGGCACAGAGCTGTGTACAGTCATGTGCTAAGACGAGGATGATTCCTCTTCCCAGGATGATTCCTCTTCACATGCTGTCATCGGGCTTTCCCCACACTTGAGCCAGACGGGGGAAGTGAAGTCATCAGACAACAAAAGGCCGGAGCAATGAGTGCCTGGGGTGGTTTACTAACTTTTCCTCTGAGGTGTACTGTTTTGAGCTGCCTCTGATTCATTGTTTCTTGCCCAGTAGAGCTCAGCCCTTCCTGAAAAACTCCCTGGCCTGAGAAATCCAAGGATATCCTTAAGCATACCCCATTTCTGTTTTTCCTGGAGAAGGGATAATTGTCCAGGTCAGCATGATGCAGCTGTGGCAGGCAGGAAGGCAGCAGGCTGGTCCCCAGACCCTCTCTGGCCAGTCCTGCCTTGCTGCTGCCTCAAAGCACTGTTCCCATGTGTGCAAGGATTTTCCTGGTCCCTGCAGCCCACACTTACATCTTCTACTGCTCAGCCTTTGCCACCAGGCTGGGCGGGAACACAGTGGGCTGGAAGACACTGGAGGTACCTAATCCCTGATCCAGCGGGTCCCTGATATTGGGAAAGGGATGAATGCAAAGCACATCTCCATACAGCAGCTGAAGAGGTTGGTTCCCCTCTCTTGGCTCCTGAGGGGGGTGCAGAGTCATGGTTAACTGCCCTGCATGTAATCCAGACCTCCAAGTCAAGGACCTGCTTCCAGGACTGCATCCTGGCTGGGAGTGCTTGGGTACCTCACCACTAGGCCAGCTGTGCCAGCCCAGCCATAGCTCACTCTGTCCCTGCAAATGCTTGTTGCTCTAGCAGTTGCTCCTGTTCTCTTTGTTTAGGAAATCCAGGAGCAGTGGGAGCTCTCACCTACCCTGCCAAGCCATGGCGGTATTCATTGTGTTTCCAGCTTAATGTCACTACAAATGCCATTCTCCTTTGCTCGTCGAGATTTGAATCCAGAGAGTCCCCAAAGCACAGGGTGCTGAGGGGGGAACTGGATGAACTGCTGCCACAAACACTGGCAGCTCTGCCTGTTCCACAGCCACTGCAGCAAGCATTTCCAAGCCACCAGCACATACATTCTTTCCTTGTGTCCCTGGTGTCCTGGTCCTTTCCATCCCACCACCTCTGCCCTGACCAGGAACTGCAGGAGGGCCCTTGTCACTGTCTGCAGAGGGCAGTGGGCTTGGGCAGCTGCCTGTGGCATGCAGTTCAGTCCTCCAGTGCACAGCAGCAAGATCAGAGCCTGCACCTCAGATCAGCCCTGTCCTGATGTCAGAGAGAAGTAGGGTGATGGCAGATGTGCTTGGAGAAGGACCCCAGCAGTGCTCTGTGGTTCAGGAGTGCATGCAGCTGCTGGCTGCGAGGCAGGAGCCCTGGGAGCCTCTGCCTGACCTTATGGAGCATTGGCTGTGTCTCCTCCGGGCCTCCAAACAGCACGGCTGGCCTAGGGCTGCTGATTTGGCAGCCCTGATATCAGAGCATTTCCTAGGGATGTCAGAAGAGCTGGGAGGAGACGCATCCCAAGGCATGTTCCCACTGGACAAGGCACGAGTGTTTTCAGACTCATAGTGAGCAGAAGGCCTGAAGCTCCTGCTTTGTCCCAGCTAGGGAGTGGCAAACTAGGGAGGCGTTATGTCTCTGTTTTTGTAGCCAAAATCTGGGTTTATACTCACCCGTGGATGTTCGTGGGTGGATAAGCCTGGGTATACTCTCTTACTTGGGCCAAGGAGGGGTGAACCCCACTTCAGTACAGGGTGGGAGCTTCTGTTCCAGCAGTACCTGGACCCATGCACCTCTGGGCTCAGCCCTTGTGCAATTGCTGCTGTAGGACTGAAGTGCCAGACTTCCAGCTGTGCCTTTGTGCCTCTCTTCATGGAAAAAGCTCAGGGCAGAGAGCCAGTGATGGCTGGCAGCAGCTCTTCAGTCTGCTGTTCACTCCTCTGCTGGCTTCTCCTGGGAAGAAATGAGGCCCCTTCCCCCTTGGTGTGTTGGGAAGAGGTCCCTGGGGCACTTTGTGGTGCCAGAGGTAGCTTTACAGAGATGAAGCTGATGCAGGAAACAGTTCTGAGTGTAGGAGCCCCCCCGCCCCAGCTGGTCCTTCCCCCCTTTCACGGCACACATCGGACAAGCTCTTTCCGCTTCGGATTATCTCTGCAGGCGGACTTGGCCGCGGGCCCACATTCCTTCCAGCCTAGCGCTGCCCTGAGCCCGGGCCAAGCCCTGCGTGCTGCTGCTGGCGCTGGGGCCAGGGCTGAGCCTGGAGGAGATGGTTCTGCTGGTGGGGTGAGCCCCACTGGAGCCTGAGATCCTAAATGCCCTTTTCCTGGAGCTCCAGGAGGGCTGTGGTGGGCCTGGTGCTGGTGTTTGGACGGAGGTTAGCCTGATGGCCATCCCTGGGAACCATCCTCGATGGACCAGTGCTGCTGCTGTTCCCTCCCCAAGTTCCCACTTTGCATAAACGCTTTCCCAGGGCAGGCAGGGCATGTCCCCATCCCTTGGGGCAGATGCTGCATCATCTAGCCATGAGCACTGAGGCAGCCCTGGCCCTGCATTCCACAAGCAGGGAAATGTCACTATGGCTGGATCACTGGCCCTATGGAGGAGCTCTCTCATTTGGGCTCCTCAAAAGATTAGGGTGGGCCTATGGTGAGGCAGGGGCTGCTGGTGCAACTCTAAGGAGTGGAGGTGACCCAGCACCCGTCCCTGAGGGACTAATGCCCCTTCCTTCACCCCTCAGCTGTGGCTTGAACCTGTGGGTCCTGCTGCAGGGCTCAGGTCCAGAGGTGTTCCCCTGTGCTGGAACATGGGGAGGACTCCTTCTGTGGCCCCTAGCCCAGCCCTCCACCCTCCTCCTCCGCTTCGGAAGTGTTTGGCCTGCTGCCTGGGACCAGCTGGTCTCTGTGCACACCAGGGGCCACCGGGGGGAGCTTCGTTGCAGGGTGGGCACTTTGCAGCAGTGCAAAGTAACTGGGGGGGGGGTCCCAGCTCTGCACTGCGGTGAGCAGCAGGCCATGGAGAGGTCCCATCCTGCCCAGGGTGCCAATTCAGGCAGGAGCTGGAGGTGTGCAGGGAGCAGGGCCTGAGGAGGGGCTGGGTCTGCATGGCGTGGGTGAGCATGCTCAGCTGCTTGGCAGATGAACAATGTGCTCTCCCAGCCAAGCCCACAAGCTGCTAATTTTAGCGATTACATGAATTTTTCCAAGCAGTCTTGAGTCCCTTTGTGATTCAGAGACACTCAGCTTTGCTGCATCCGCCACCCTGGCCGTGGGGATGTGCTGGAGGTGTGCCAGCATGGACAGACAGACACAGGAGTGTCCTTTTATCCCGTAGCAAGGCACTCAGCTCCAGCAATAAGTGACGCGGCTGTTCCGGGGCTCCATCGGCTCCTTGAAGGTGCAGGGATGCAACAGTGATTCCACACTGTCCAGGGTTTGGTCAGGGGGGCTTCAGCCTCTGCCTGGTGCAGCTGGAGGTGGGAAAGGTCCACCAGGCAATGCCAAACCTGGGGCTTTCCTGCAGCATGAGACCCACTCCACTCAATCCAGCACCGTGTGAGTTCCTGGCTACGTGGAACAGCCTCTCCCTGGAAAATGCTAATCTCGCCCTCAATCATATCTGTTTGCTGTCTCAGGAGCTGCGTCTCCCCTCCAGATGTGCAGGGTGGGTACTTGCTGCTGTCCCCAGCTCTCACATCCTCTGTGTCTCTTCTTTGTAAGTAGCCTGGGGCAACCTCCCATGTGTTCACCTCTGGGAGTGGCTGCAGAAGTGGTTTACGCCACTTGTTACTCAGCCCTGCTTTATTTCCAGCGATGTCTTGAGAATAATCATCTTTTCTGGCCAGAAGCCAGTCAGTTTCTTGAGGCCCCTGTAGAGGCCAGCAGGTTTTTGTCAGGGCTGTTACCTGGACTGCTCTGTAATTTTGCCATCATGGTAGGGACCATAATCTGATGGCCACCCCTGTTGGGGCAGGGTGTTTGAGGTACCCACCACTTCATCCCTGTCTGCCCTGGGGCAGCACTGCTTGGAAGGAAGCAAGTCCCACATTCCTCTGATGAGCTGGGCTTGGGGCAGTGGTTTATCAGAAGTGCTGAGGTTTAGTTTATGTGTTGCCTCGCTGAAAAGCTGTGAGCTTCTGGATGAGTCAGAGCGGGCAGAAGCCCAGCAGCACTGGCAGTGGGCAGACAGAGCGTGATAATGCTGTGATAAGGCTGTGAGAGCCCTGCTCTCGCGCCAGGGCTGCAGGGACAGGCAGCTCCCAAGCCCAGTGCCTGACCTCCAGCTGCAGCGTTGTCACAGAAGTGGGGAGATTATTTTGGGAAGTGTGGTTCTGGGAAACTGCTGTGTCACTAGAGTGTGAACCGGAGCACTTGGTGGGTGGTGTTTTCAAAATGCCCATTCTCGGAGCCCAAATGCCTGGGTGTTGCCCCAGAGCAGGCAGGAGGCACGGCCAGGGGTAATTTCAGCCTCTGTACTCCCTTTCCAGCTGGAGAGGGGTCCTTGGCCATCCAGCATGTCCTATGGCTTCCCATGCCGTCTGACAGTGGTGGCCGTGGCCTCCAGCTGAGGTCCCCCTCCCTACCATGTTCCCACGATCCCTGCCTCCTTCCTTTGAGACTGTCTGGGGACTCTGCTCTCCATCCCTGCAGTTTGCTGTTTGTCCTGGTCTGCTCCCCTCTCTGAAGAGGGCAGCTGTCCCTTCCACTGCATGACACATTTCCTCCCCCTTCTCCGGCAGCAGCCCCACGCTGTTCCCATCCTGAGCAGCTCCTCAGAGCCACCCGGAACCTGAGCAGAGGTTGCTGCAACCGGCGGAAGCACGGGTGGGCTAAAACGGGATTAGAGGCAGCCAGGGAGGTTCCAGCTGCCCCGTGCTTAGCAAGGGATTGCAGTGGCTCTCCGGGAAGCCCAAAGGGGCCACGTACGCGACTCTCCTTAGCTGCTTCCTCCCGAATATCTGTTCCCGGTAGCTGCTGGACTGGGACTGCCCGGAGGAGGTGGGCAAACTGGGGAGACCTGGGCAGGGTGATGGGACCCAAGGGGACCCCGGTGCACCCGTGTGTGCTGGAGGGGGCAGGGGAGGGGTGGCAGCAGGTGCCCCTGAACAAGTTGGTGGATGCTTTCCAAACAGCTCTGGGCACCAGCTTCCAGCACCTGTGTGTCAGGACCGCTGAGGGGGCAGAGCAGGGGCAGCCACTGGGAGACAGCTGTTGTGCTGCTCTGGGGTTGCAGGGATGCCTGCAGTGGGGCATCAAGGTCTTCCTAATGGCTCATGGGCAACGCTCTGGCTTCCTGATGGCTCTCCAAGCAGCCTGGCCAGTGGCTGGCACCCACACAAGCTGCTGACCCTGGCATGGGGCTCGCTTCCTGGCAGCACTGGTTGTGGTGCCCGCAGGACAGCCCGCAGTGGGTGCTCGTGGGTTTGTGGCCCATTGGCATCTGTGGCTGTGGGGGGAATGAGAGCTGTGACCTGGGCAGGGTCAGTGTCCCAGGGGTCTGCCTGCACTGGTGGCCCTGGGCTGGGGCACAGCCGGAGGTCCTGACACTTACAGGAGCCGTAAGACGGGGAAACAAGAGCTGTGCCTGTGCCAAGGAAGTGCCATGGAGCAGCCCTCGTGTGAACTCATGCCAGGGAAGGACAAGGGTGTGCCCAGGGGTCTGGCTTTGCCTTGTCTGCCCCCATGGCTCAGTGGCTGTGTCCCACTGGGGACCAGGGGACTCCCAGGGCCAAGCTGCTGAACATGAGCAGCATGTTCACAGGGCCCTCTGCTTGTCTTCTTACAAGAGCACTGGGGTTCAGGAGGGGGAAACCCAAAACTCCATCCTTGAGATGCTCGCTCTGCTGAGGAAATAGGAGTTGGAAGCAGTTCTGCTCCAGCGCTTTCCCTAACCCCGCCACTGCCCCTGTGCTGATTCATTGATTTGGACGGGTTATATACTGGGAGGGGAAGAATGAACCACACTCTGCTCTCTTGCCAGCACGGAGCTGTGCTCACTCGGCGCTCGTGGCTGCAGGACACTTGGGTAAGTCTCCTTCTCCTACTGCCCCTGTGAGTGGACACGGATTCTGGGGATTACTCCCAGGGCAGCTCTGAGGGTTGGTGGTGGAGTGGTGGGATCTGCACATTCAGCACCTTTTTTTTTTTTTTGCTGGAGATGTTTATCTTGCAAGAGTTCTCTGAAAAAGTGAGACCGCTTAGATACTGTGAGAGCTGAAAGAGATACGTAGGCAATGTATCCCAGGCAATGATCA
The DNA here is from genome assembly GCA_013397315.1 of Donacobius atricapilla. Classification (NCBI taxonomy): domain Eukaryota; kingdom Metazoa; phylum Chordata; class Aves; order Passeriformes; family Mimidae; genus Donacobius; species Donacobius atricapilla. Next base: position 85,406 of record WBMY01001912.1, on the reverse strand, counting down.
ATAGAGAAAATGAAGTGGGGCAAAGTAATATTTGGGGGGGGCTGATGTTAGGAACAGTGGGATGCTGAGGGGCTGAGCAGCAGAGAATGTTCAACCTCTTGGTCTGTAAGTTTTTTTTCCCTAGAAGAAAACGAGAGATCAATTGTTTCCAGCTGCCTTTCCTGAAAGTTGCTCCAGTGTGGCTGCTCTCAGTGCTGCCTTACCAGGAGTGACATGAGCAGGGCTTTTGATGTGCTCAGCTTTTGGGGAAGTTTATAAATGTCTTGCTATAAACAAAGCTGTTCTTGGACGCAGATTGTTTCCATATGGGAAACATAAACTATGCTGGCTTTTGGAGGGTTCCTCCCTCCCTGCTTGAGAGAAAGAGTGTTCACTGGGGGGAGGGCAGGGAGGAGGGCAGGGGCTGTGCCCCAACACCCTGGGTGCCAGCTGGGGACTGTGGCCACACCCCTGTGCTGCCTGAGTTGCCTGTCTGGCGGAGCTGTGCTCTGAGAAGGAGTGTCAGCTTTTTTCTCTGTCCCTTGTGCTGCGTGAAGCTGTTAATGGGGGGCTGCTCCATGCCAGCCTGGCACAAGGCTGCTGCTTTAATCTAGGGAGGGAGGAAGCTCCCAAGACAGAGGACAGAGGAAAGAGTGTCCATGGTATCTGTGCCCGTGGGTAAGGGAAAACTTCTCTGGGCACCGCCCCTTGAACCAGCCTGCACACACATGCCTACATCAGACACCCCACTCATGGCAAAAATAGGCCATGCTGAGACCTCCTGCTGGGGATGGAGGGAACACAGGGCCAGCCTGTACCCAGCCTGCGCTGGGGAGCTGCAGGACTGGAGCGAAAGCATCCCTAGACTCTGCTCTTGGCTTTGCAACAAGAGCTCAGAGCTAGGAGGGTGCTTGGGGTGCTGGGGCAATGCTGGGACCTGCTGCAGGTGCTATGAGCCAGCTCTGGTGAAGGTCTGGGCTCTTGGGTGGTGCCAGGAGGCCAGTGCTGCTGGTAGCAGCTCACCACACTCTGTAAAACAGGAAACCACACTCCCGGCTGCCAGAGGAGCCAAGAGAGCTGGGATGCCAGGGATGCCACTAATAGCTGTGGTGTGGCAGCCAGGCACTGTGGCCTCCAGTTCTGTCTTGCTCTGAGCTCCTGCGTCGGCTGAGTCCAGACTTTCCTGCCCCAAGCCTTCCTTGCCTGCCCTTCTCTGCCGTGTTGCCATGCTGGGGGCAGGATGGCTATAGCCTTGGTGGCTCTTTCCAAGGGGAAAGCAGCACCCATCCCTGGCAGTGGCTGTGAGAGCTGGGAAATTTCAGGCGTTGAACCCCCCTTTATTTTTTCTGCAGGCCCAATGGAGCAGGGAGGCTGGCAGCGGTGGCTGCTGCTGCTGGTGGGCATCCAGCTGGCCAGTAGCCAGTGCCCCGAGCAGTGCCAGTGTGTCCGTAGTGCCCAGGTGGAGTGCTTTGGTGCCGACATCACCACAGTCCCCAGCCCCATCCCTGCCAACGCCATGACCCTGCAGATCATCAACACGAACATTGCCGAGCTGGGCGACGCCGCCTTTGGCAACGCCTCCCTGCTGATCGGGCTGCGCGTCGAGAAGAACGCCCTGTCGCGCATCAGCCCCGCGGCCTTCCAGAACCTGCCCGACCTGCGCTACCTCAGCCTGGCCAGCAACAAGCTGCAGGAGCTCCCTGTGCAGGTCTTTGAGCCTCTGGACAAGCTGGAGTCTCTGCTCCTCTCCAGCAATCAGATCCTCCAGGTCGAGCCTTCCCACTTCGCCCATCTGAGCAACCTCAAGGAGCTGCAGCTGCACGGGAACAACCTGAAGGAGCTGCAGGAGGGGGTGTTTGACCAGCTGACCAGCCTCACCAAGCTCAACCTGGCCAGGAACAACATTGACCGCCTGCCGCCCCGGGCCTTTGAGCGGCTGGCGCGGCTGCAGGTGCTGCGGCTCTACGAGAACCGGCTCCGGCACATCCCGGTGGGCACCTTTGATGGGCTGCCGGAGCTGCAGGAGCTGGGGCTGCACCAGAACCAGCTGGAGACGCTGTCCCCGGAGCTCTTTGTGCACAACACCAACCTGCAGAAGCTCTACCTGTCCAACAACCTCCTCACCACTCTGCCGAGCGGCATCTTCTTGCCCCTGCACGCTCTTGCCAAGATCACCCTGCATGTCAACCACCTGCGGGACATCTCCCCCAGTGCCTTTGGGCCCATGCCCAACCTGCGGGAGCTTTGGCTTTATGAGAATGAGCTTTCCAGCCTCCCCACTGCCGTCTTCAGCAACCTCACCGAGCTGCAGCTCCTGGTTCTCAGCAAGAACCGGCTGCGGTCAGTGGCACCAGGGGCTTTCCAGGGCTTGGGGGAGCTGCTGGAGCTGTCGCTGCACTCCAATGCCCTGCGCCGCCTGGATGCCCGGGCACTGGAGGGGATGCCCAAGCTGCAGAACATCTCTCTGCACCATAACCAGCTGCAGGCACTGCCACGGGGCCTCTTCGGGGCCACCCCCGGGCTGCAGCACCTGCAGCTGCACTCCAATGCCCTGGAGTACCTGCCTGCCGGCATCTTCTCCCCGCTGACTGCCCTGCGAGAGGTGAGGCTGCACAACAACTCCTGGCGCTGTGACAAGGGCATCCTGCCCCTGCAGGGCTGGCTGGAGAAGAACCCCGACAAGGTGGGTGAGATACCCCCGCTGTGTGCCCAGCCTCCCACCCTGCAGGGCGTCCCCATCTCCAGGCTGCCACAGTTCCTCGACCCCCAGCCCCCCACTGCTGCTCCCCATCCCAGCACCCTGATCCCTGCTGACACCTCTGAGACAGCACCACTAGAAGATACCTCGATGGAGCCCCCCACGGGGCTGCCAGCCTCCCCACAGGAGGAGGAGGAGAAGAAGGAGGAGGAAGAGAGGGGGCAATGGGGGCTGACACGCCTGCAGAGTGGGGTGGTGGTAGCAGTCATCGTGCTGGTGTGTGTGGCTCTGCTGGCTGCTCTGGTGGCACTGGTGGTCTATGGCTGTAGGAAGAAGAGCCATGTTGTGCTCATGAGGATGAAGGCTCCGAATGAAGCCTGAGTTATCTGGCAGACCCTGAGAGCAGAGGTGCTTGTGGGGTCAAAGGACATGACAATGGCTCTGCATCAGCTGCCCTTGCTGACTGGGATGGGACAACATCACTGTGTGCTCTGTGTACCACTGTCCTTCTCTGCTTTGCTCTGCCCCTGCTCTGCAGCAGGGCCTCCCCACCGAGTGGCCTCCCAGGGCTGGCCACCATCCCTGCCCTTCCTGCCTCCCGTGCAGCCTCTGTGCTCATTCCCTGCCCTGGTTCAGCAGCTGAGGTGTGGGATGGAGAGAAAGACCCCTCGAGCCAGGAGCCACAGCCTGGCCATGATGGTGCTTTACCCCAAAGAACAGGACTTCCCCATCCTTCACCTTTGCATCATTCCCTGCAGTGCTGCTGCCCTCATTCTGCCTGCTGTCCTCAACCCTGCCCAGCCCCTTGCCTCCACCTTCTGCCGCCACCATGCCTCCTCCCCTTGCCCCTGCCTGGGCAGGCAGTGTGAGCCATCATGCTGGGCCAGGAGCCAAGTGAGCACCTTCGCCCCAGGAGAGCTCCATGTCCTCTGCTGCTCCGACACTCACGGTGCCTGGGCAGGGCTCCCTGTGGGGCTGGGTTGCTGCCAGGCTGGTACGCCCTGAGTGTCTCAGCTGCATCCCAGCTGCCCTCCCTGCCTGCGGGCAGGGCAGGTCAGAGCACAACCAGCACCCTCTCCTGCTCCCGGCATCTGCTTGCTTCCCGCGTGCGCCTCCAGCCAGGAGAGCCACAGGACAGTGTGCTGGCATCAGGGATGGGCAGGAGTAGCTCCCCAGCCCTCACTACACACTGGTGCTGACCCTGCTGTGGCTGTGCCCCTGCCTGCAGCACTCTGCCTCAGCCCCACAGGATGCCAGGGGCTTGCACTGGCCCCACTGTGAGAGTAGAGAGTGAGACCATGGGTGTGAAGTGTCTGCAGGGCCTGGGAGAAGCTCCTGTGCTTGTGCTCCTGGGCTGCTGGAGCATGTTGGGGCTGCTTCTACTGCACCCCATTCCTGGTCCTCATTTCCTTAACACCCTCCACCAGCTAGTGAGCAACCTGGTCCTGCTCTGCTTGACAAAGCTTCTTCATCCTCTTCTTACTCCCCTGAGTGCCCTCCTGTGTGTGCCCAGTGCCCCTGCTTGGTGGCAGGCCTCAGCCAGGGGGGATGCTGGCAGCACAGAGCGCAGGGTCAGCAAGTGCTGGCTGCTCTGCTGTTTGCAGATGGGTGCCACGCCATCTCCCCACAGTGCCTGTACCCAGCTGCTTTCTCCAGCTGCAGCACAACCATGGTGGGTCAGCTCTCCTCCATGCGTGCTGCGGTGGCCCCAGGCTGCCTGAGGACTGCTGCTGTGGGACAAGGTGCGTGTTTGATATCCACCCTGTAGTGCTGGCTGCTCAGTAGCCAGTGCTGGCACAAGTAGCTCTACACTGTGCACATGATGGGTTACTCCTCTGGGCCGAGTTCTGCATGCTAACAGGAGACACAGGACTGTGTCACGGGGCTGTTTGGTGCTGATGTGTGACCTTCCCATTAAAGTGCCTTTGTCCACTCCAAGTGCCAAGAGCTGTTTATTCACTCCTTCATGGTGGGCAGCAGGGGAATGGCCCAGCAGGGACAGGGGCTGCACTTGATTTCCACCCCTCAGAGATTTTTACATTATTGAGGAAAAGCCTGTACGGGTTGTAAGACTGGGAGTGGTTTATTGGGCTGTGTTTGCAGAGCCCTTGCTGGTTCCTGGACTCCAGCCTGGGATGATGGACCAAGGAGGGCTAAGCCATAAAACAGCAGTGGGTGGGCTTTTGGAGAATAAGCTGAGACCTCAGTGAGCTTCTCAATGGAGACACTGACTGCCTCCTGCACAGACCACTGCTGGGGTGGTGGGGAGCTTGCTTGTCTCCCTTTAGAGTTGGCTGCCACTGGATTGTGTCAGCTGTGTTTTTCCGTATGTCACCATCTGCTCCATGAGACTGACTGAGTGCAGTAAAATATCCCTCCTCCTGCCCCTGGGGGTGCCTCCATGGCTGCTGCCTGCCCAGCCTGTGCCAGCACAGGCCCTTGCAATGTAGCTTTTATGGCCGTGTGTGCTGCTCCTCTGGGCAGGTTGAAACTCCTAAGGAGTTCAGCTGATCCATGGGTCCCTCGCCATCCCACTGCTGGCTGGGATGCAAAACCCCTGGTGACCATCATGATGAGCCCACAGTAGTCCCCTCCCCACAGAATCATAGGGTTGGAAAAGACCTCTAACATCATGCTCAACCTTCATCTGCCTTGCTAAGCTGCACCTGGTCTCTTCTCTCATGGCAGAGATATTTTGAGCACCATTTCCCAGTGACATTTAATAAACTTGTGGGGTTCTCTTAGCGGGCTTCTGGAAGCAAGTATGCTGACCTTGGTGTGGGACTGGAGCCACCTGTGACAGCAGCACCCTGCCACCATCCCTGCACCAGTGGCTGTCCAGGGCCAGAACTCCACTTCCTTGCCAGGATGCTCACAGGCAGCTGCCTCCAGTCCCTCTGAGGCCGGGTTATTTTTCAAAGTGCTCCAAGGACACGGGTTGTTGTTGCCGATAAGCAGTGAGGGGCAGCTCCACCCCAGCAGGAAAAGCTTGTCCCTGGCTTCGGCTGGCTTCCCATCCGCCCCAGAAAACACTCTCCCACCTCAGCAAGCAGTATCCCTGCAAATCTGCCGCAGATTCGGTGACCATCCCCGTGATGCCACACTTGGTAAGTGGTGCCCACACTGCTTGGGTAGTTTTGGGGGCTTGGGATGGGTGGGAGCCACTGTTGGCTCTGGTGAACACAAGCAAGATGGAGGAAAGGAAATGCCAAGCCCAGTGCTGCTCTCAAGTGCCAGCGTAAGCCCAGGAGAGCTCCACTGATGTGGGGTGTCTGTAGGTGTCATTGTTGTGGGGTGGGCAATATCCTCCATCATGAGGCAGCAGTGGCATGTATCCCAACTAGGGAGGGACTGGCAGAGGTCTGGAGGCCACTGCCTCAAAAAGTGCTTCTGTGGGCTGGGAATAGGTGTTTGGTCAGGCTGAATATCCCTCCAGCAGGTTTGATGCTGCTCTGATTCCTTGTGGAAAAAAAAGTACCCGACAGACAATCAGAAATACAAGTGGTGGAGCCCACTCCTATTGCCACTGAGCTCAGAGCAGCCCTGCAGGGTTGTCCTCATCACCCAGGGTGTGCAGCACAGCCCTGTGTTTCACATATTCTCCTGCCCCAGAACCTGGTTTTGTGCTAGTGGAGACAGCTGATGAGGGTACAAGTTCCCCCAAGGCTTCCATGGACCCACACAGGTCCCACCTCAGCTGTTGCTCTGCAGGATTTGGCTGCTCGCCACCTTTGGTGAGGGTGGCATCGCTCCGGTTGTCACAGGGTGGGGCAGGAGAATATGTAAAAGAGTAAAAATCCTGGGGAGACATCTGGGAGGGAAGTGCTCCCCATCCCTGCAAGGGCGGTGCTGGGGAGGTGCTGGCAGCAGGGGCTGGAGGAATACCCCATGGCCAGGGCAGCTGCCTGTGCTGGTGGTGTCTCAGAGGTTGATCCTGCTGCATTTCTGGCTGCAGAAGCCCTTTCCCCAACAGTGCCTGCCTGTGGGTGCATGGGGTGAAGCTTGGTTCCTTCTCCAGTGCAGGCTGGTGATCTACATGTTGCTGGGGCTGGGGTCCCTGCTGGTGGGGGCACTGTCCCCATCCTGCCCCCCTACCTGCCAGTGCTATGACATCTCCAAAGTCTTCTGCTCAAACGAAAGAATGCAGGAGATCCCAGAGGGCCTGCCAGGAAGTGCCACCCACCTCTTCTTCGTGGAGACAGCCCTGAGCAGCATCCACAGTGGGGACTTGGGCTCCAGCACCACCCTCACCAAGCTGGTCTTCATCAATAACAACATCCAGGAGCTGGAGGCTGGTGCCTTTCAGGGGCTGCCCAGCCTTACCGAGCTGGAGGTGTCAGGCAACCCCTTGCCAGCTGTCAGCCTTGGGGTGCTGGCAGGGCTGGGCAGCCTCAGCAAGCTCTCCCTCAGTGCCAATGCCATCCGCACCCTGCAGCCAGGGCTCTTCACTGCCTCTTGCCGCCTGCAGGACCTGAGCTTGTCAGGGAACAGGATCGAGGCCCTGCCCCCTGGCATCTTTCGCCCACTCCGGCAGCTCCAGGCCCTGGACCTCTCACAGAATGTTCTGGCTGAGCTGCCGGATGGGCTGCTGGCCCCACTTGTCGCCCTTCGTGTCCTCAAGCTCAGTGACAACCTGCTGGCACGGGTGCCTCCTGGTGCTTTCAGGGCACTCGGCCAGCTAACTGAGCTCCACCTGGATGGCAACCGGCTGGAGGAGCTGCCCTCTGGCATCTTCTCCAGGCTGCGGGGGCTGCGGCGGCTGCAGCTGCAGCACAATGCCCTGGGCAGCCTGGCCCCTGACATCTTCACAGGTCTCCTCAACCTCACTGTCCTCAGCCTGGAGGGCAACAACCTGGCCACCGTGCCTGCCATCCTGTTCACTGGCACCCCTGGCCTCCTCCACCTCTCGCTGGCTCGCAACCAGCTGGAGACACTGCCCCAGGAGCTCTTTGCTAACCTGTCAGTGCTGGAAACCCTGGTGCTCTCACACAATGCCATGGATCACCTGCCCACTGGGGTTTTCCAGGGGCTGGCAGGGCTGACCGAGCTACAGCTGAGCCACAACAACCTTTCCAGCCTGCCGGCAAAGCTGCTGGCTGGGCTGCCCCTCCTCACCGCCCTGGTGCTGGACCACAACCGCCTAGCCCGCCTCCCCCCGGGGCTCTTCGATGCCAACGACGAACTGGTGCGTGTGGGGCTGTCTGACAACCCCTGGCTCTGTGACTGCCACCTCTCCTACCTCCTGCGCTGGCTCCAGAGCTTTGCTGAGCCCCTCATCCACGGCCAAGCCTTCTGCACCAATCCACCTGCTCTCCAGGGCCAGGCCCTGCTGGAGGTTTCCCGCGGGCAGCTGGAGTGCCCCGGAGCACACGGTGTCCCTCCGGAGGAAGGCTGGGACATAGATGCTCCGGGGCAGTGCACCTACACCAACCCCGAGGGCACCGTAAGCGTGGCCTGCAATGCCACGGCCTGCCAGCAGCTCAGCCTTCGCCTCCCTCCTCCAGGGCAGGAGCCGGGCTCGGGGCCGGCGTACCAGGGTGCCTGGGTGCTGCGCTCCCGCTGCGGCACGCTGCAGGTCAGTGTCCTTGTCACAGCACAGAGCGGGAGCGAGGCCACATCACCAGGTCTCCCCACGGTGCCCTAGAGCTTGGGCAGGTGGTTGCTCCTGCTCTGGCGACCTCTGAACCAGCCTGGGAAACAAAAAGCTCTCCGTCTCGCTCCGCTACCGCTGCCATGGTCACCAGCTGTCACTGAGCTCTCCGCAACAGCTGGCCTGGTGGTATTTATCCTCTCAGCTATGTGTTTCCTGTGTATTTCAAATATAATTAAAATTTATCTATTACTTCTGTGCTACTAGTTCCCATGGCAGAGAGAGGAATCATTCTGTTCCCTCACCACTGTCTGTGTGTCTGGGAGAGGCAGTGAAGGCTGATGTGGTACATTGGGATCTTGTCAGGAGCTGTGCATGGTGTGACACAGGTGCAGGTGTCTGGTGGTGAGTAGGTGCCACTCTGGCATTCTCATGGTGTGCTCATCTCTGCCCGCTGCAGCCACCTTCCCTTGGCGCTGCAGAGGGAAGAGAGGCCCAGCTGCAGCCTGGCAAAACCTCAGGACACAGATTTGTGCTGTCCAAGGGTGATATGGCTGAGTGCTGCTGACTGCCCAGCAAGGGGCTTGAGCTGCCTGGCTGTAGGGTGAGCCCAGGTGTGCACAGGCAGGTCCCCCCACTACCCTGTCAGGGCTTGGTCTGCAGCCCTGCAGCCTGAAAATGCAATGTGGCAAGTTTCACGTAAACAAGAGGAAGAATTTTGCTGTGAGTGTGAGTGGAACAGGTTGCCCAGTGAGATTGTAGAGTTTCCTTCTCTGAATATAATTAAAGGCCATCTGAACAGAGCCATGGGTACCCAGGGAACCCTACTTCAGCGGGGAGGTTGGAGTAGATGACTTCCACTGGCCCCTTCCAACCTCTCCCATCCTGGGATTCTGATTCTGTGACCTGTGGAGACGAGGCACAAAGTCCCAGCAGTGCTTCCCACCCAGGGGTGACAGGTAAGGCGTGTGCCCCCCTGGGAGGGCGAGCGTGGTGCACACACGTGGGTGTAAGAGCACAAGTGTCTGTGCGTGTCTGTGCGTGAGTGTCCCTGTGTCTGTGTGTGTCAGCTGGGCCTGTCCGTGTGTGTCTGTCTGTGCCCGTGAGCGTCTGTGTGTCACTGAGTATCTGTGAGGGTCCCTGTGTCAGTCTGTCCGTGTGTGTCTGTCCGTGCCCATGAGCGTCTGTGTGTCACTGAGTGTCTGTGAGTGTCCCCGTGTCTGTCTGTGCCCGTGAGTGTCTGTAAGTGTTGCTGAGTGTCTGAGTGTCCCCGTGTCTGCCTGTCCGTGTGTGTCTGTCCGTGCCCATGAGCGTCTGTGTGTCACTGAGTGTCTGTGAGTGTCCCCGTGTCTGTCCATGACTGTGAGTGTCTGTGTGTCACTGAGTGTCCGTGAGTGTCCCCATGTCTGTCCGTGCCCGTGCGTGTCTGTGTGTCGCTGTCACTGTCCCGTGTCCGTCTGTCCGTGCGTGTCGGTGCGGCGGCGCTGCGGCACCATCTCGTGGCCATCGGCCCCGGGCTCCGCGGGCCCGGCAGGGCCGGGGGAGCGCCCTGGGGGGACATGGGTGCGTACACCATTGACACTGGGAAGGGCTAAGGCTGTTGAAAATGCGCAGTAGTTTGTTTTTAAATTTGCCGGGGAAAGCGCAATGAAACCCAGCAAGCAGAAGCTGAACTTTTATAGGAGAAGGTGAAAATGGAAGAAGTTTAAATGCAATCAGTGCAATTCCCCATGGGAAGCGATGGATCTCCTGTCAGTTTGTCTCAACGTGACCATCCTAAAGGATGCCCTGCACTAGCCAGGAGCTCTGGGTGTCACCATGGGAGGGTCTTTGGCTTGCACTGGGATGCAGCACACAACACGAGGGCCAGCAAGGTGTGGAGCTTTGGGGCTGAGCACAGCGCTTGGGTGTTGTTATATCTGTTGAGCCACAGATGTTTCACTGTTTATAAACATTAAAAAAATGGCTTCAGAACTGCACTTTTAGCTACATAAGGCAAATCCTGAGGAATGAAACAGCTGTCTGTTGTGTCAGTGGGGGTGGTGTTTCTGAAACTGTTGAGTTACCCTGGTGGAGATATGGGACCACAGAGACCATTGCCTGCAAACGGGCTGGCCTGGAGATCTTCAGCTTTCCCTGGATGTGACGAGTCAAGTGGTGCCAGCAGATAATGCCTGGGGAGTACGTGACTGCGTCCCCTCCAAGGGGTTTCTGCCGTGGCCTCCTGAACAGGGGGCACAGCTCCTCTGCTGGCTCCCTGGCCGGCCCTTATCTCCCCACACAGACATGTGCCCTGACCTCACGTGAAACTGAGTCCCATGCCTGGGACGTGGATAAAGAGCTGGCCAGGTGATGAGACCCCCATCCAGTGTCCTCACTCCTCGCATGGCATGGCTCGCCTGGTGACTGAACTCGTTTGCAAGTGCTCAGCCATGTAAGTGATGCAAAATACTTTTTTTTTACTCTTTCAAATGTGCTGGGAGGAGCAGTGGGAAGGGCTGTTGGTCATTTCCTTGCAGCAAGGACCAGGGAAGGCTTCAGTGCCATGAGCTGGGACCATCTCTCCATGACTGCCTGGCTGGAATGGGGGACAAGCACGGGACCACAATGAGGGTTTTAAAAGGGCTTTGTGGTTCAGATTGTCTATTTTCATCCCCTAACACTCAGATGTTTTCACATTTTAGCCACTGCACTGCCCCTGTAGCAGAAGTGAAGCAGGCACCTCTACAGCCACAGCCCCAGCTCCTCCACCTGAGTCTCCCTGGGGAGAAGATGGGCAGGGATCAGCAGTGGCTTCTGTCCTGGGAGCCCTGGGGGGCAGCCTGCACAATCAGTGTCACCTCTCATCCATTTCTCTGCAAACCCAGTGGCTTTCAGTCTCCTGTACTTGCTGATGTCTGAACATTCTTTTAAAAAAATAACTTTTCATAGCAGATTTACCCTCCCAGAGTAAGATTTTTGCATGGTCAGCTTAGATGGTCACCCAAGAATACACCTGTACCTCTTCTCCCTACTCTCACCCAGAGCTGTGAATTAAAAGTTGGAAATATGGTCCCAGTGAGGTGCTCATGGCAGTTAAACTCCAGTTAATGTGTTAGCTGAGTGTTTCCAAATGTTTCCATGGAAGAAGTGGGCTCTACTAGTAGATGCGCATCAGTGATTTCACTTCCTACCTGCAAGGTCAGAGCCCCAAATGTTAGGTGTTAAAGAGTTCATCTGTGGACATTCCAAGGTTTTAATGAGCCTTGCTGTAAAGCTGGGTTGCTGTTCACAGGTTAACTATTTCTGTCTGTCAGAGCTGCACAACCAAGGCCAAAATATGGTGCAATTAGCAGGAATCCTGAAAAACAGATGCTTAGAAACCATGTTTTAAATCAGTCCCCTGAACGGAGAGAAGCAGCAATGAAACAACAAAAGTACCCAGCACAGTGTGGAAATTGTAAGCACACATGGTCCTCTGGTCTTGGCTGGGTCCTGGGAGCCTTGCTGCTCCCTCATTAGCAAGTGCAGGGCTGACTGCTTCTGTTGTTGTATGAATGGGCTGTTGCCCTGCTGACTAACTGGACCCACTGGGGTAGCACTAATGGGCAGCAGCACTTTGCCTTCTTCACCCTGGCAGACTGAGCCTATAGTTCAAACATGTGAGAAGAAGGGCCAGAGAACAGACTGTGCAGCCCTTGTCCCTCCTGGAGCAAGCCATGAGCTGGCTTGCTTTCCCTCTCCCTCCTTTGGTACCAACAGCAGTGAACTCATGTAAATGCAGCATATGCTTGCTTGTCCAATCTCTCTCTTTCTCATTAAATGGGCCATGGTATGTGAAGAGTCCTGAGAGCTGCACAACAGTTCATGAGCTGTGGACAGAGATTTCTTGTTCTTCATAACTGATTTTTGAAACCTTTTTTTTCAGGACCATGTACTGCCATTTCCTTTTCATTTTCCTTCTCTCCTTCAATCCCCATAAATGTCAAGATCAAGTCCTGGGTGAAGATCCCTACGAAATGCCCAAAGACTACCAGGAGGTCTACAGAGGAACAAAAAATGATGTCAAAGAGATCCCAAAGATTGCAAAGCCCTTTGTTTCTGAGATGATCTTTGTTCAAACCAGCATCACTGCTATAAGGAAAGGTGCCTTCAGGTACATGCCCAACCTGATCAAGATTTTGTTCATTGGCAACAAGATCAAGACTGTTGAACCTGGAGCCTTTGATAATTTGGACAAGCTGAGGGACTTGGACATCTCTGGTGCCTCATTAGAAGAACTATCTGTGGGCACTTTCCAAAACCTCCCAAGTTTACAGAGGCTGGAGCTGAGAGACAGCCAGCTCAGATCTATCCCCAAAGGCCTGTTTGATGGGCTGGAAAGTTTGGGAGAGCTCTCCCTGCACATCAATGCAATCCCTTCTCTTCCAGAAGGCATTTTTGATTCTCTTGTCAATCTAACTTTTTTGGACCTGTCTAGAAACAGGATCACAACTCTTGCTGTGAATGCCTTTAGCAAACTCACACAGCTGCAAGTCCTCCGGCTGTATGAGAATGAGTTGCAGGACCTCCCAGAGGGACTGCTAGACAGTCAGCTGGAGCTGCTGGAGCTCAGCCTCCAGAGGAACAGGCTCAGGGCACTGCCACCTATGCTTCTGAGGAGCCTGCCTCACCTGGAGAAACTCCTCTTGGACAACAACCTCATCAGTGTTCTCCCACCTCAGGGCTTTTCTGGTTTAAACAAACTGAAGTTGCTGACTCTGGGCTCAAACCATATTATGGAGCTCCCCTGCTGCCTTTTTGACACCATGCCACACTTGCGGGAGCTGGATTTGGGCAGGAACAGTTTGGTCACACTTCCGGATGGCATCTTTGTCAACCTCACATCCCTTGGCAAACTCATCTTGTCCCACAACCAGCTATCAGCCCTGCCAAGAGGAGTCTTCACTGGGCTCAACAAGCTCTTGGACCTCCAGCTGGACATGAATCAGCTCTCTGCTCTGGATGAAGGGGTTTTTGCTTCTCTCCCAAATCTGAAAACCCTCAACCTTAGAAAGAACCAGCTGGAGAGTGTTCCCCAAGGGGTCCTAGACCCCCTGAAGAAGCTTAGCTCAGTGTATCTGAGTGGTAACCCATGGAGATGTGACTGCAACCTCTGCTACCTGCACCGCTGGATCCTGGGCAACAGGGAAAAGGTCAAATTGTCCACCCAAGTCTTCTGCAAAAGCCCACCCCACCTGGCAGGGCAAGCAGTAACATTGCTGAGGGACGAACACCTGATTTGCCCAGGTACTCTGCCATTTAACTCCACACCATCACAAAGAACATCAACATTCCTGTCACGTGGAGCCGTGTCCACAGCCGCACCAACCATGCTGTCATTGGCATCCTTTCCCATCAGGACACTGCCAACCACTCTTTCACCTGTGGTCACCTCTGCTGTGGTGCCAACCATGCCAATGGAGGCTGCCTCCACCACTCTGTCACCAACCGAGCCATCTAAGGCCTTTGTCACCATCCCACCTCCAGCTGTGCTGCAGAAGACCTTCAGCGCCAGCCCATCAACAGCCAATAAGCCAAAGACCTCCATCACCACACCATCAGCAACCAGTGTGCCCAAGTCTTTCACCACCACACCATCACCAACTGTGCTGCCAAAGGCCTCCATCACCATGACATCAACAACCACTGTGTCCAACTCCTTCATCACCACACCATCCCGAGCTGTGCTACCAAAAGCCTTCATCAGTACCTCATCACCAGCAGTGCTGCCAGAGACCGCCATTACCACCTCATCACCAGCTGTGCTGCCAAAGGCCTCCACTGCCACACCATCATCATCAGCTGAGATGCCCAAGACTTCCACCATCACCCCATCATCAGCTGTTTCAACTTCAGCCATTGTAAGGCTTCAGTCTCCTGGGGCCACCCACCCAGAACCTATGCCACCCACTTTAGCTTCAGCCGCCACACTGGTGCCAACAAGCCCACTGGCAGCCGGCACCAGACAACAGCCTCCTGCTCTCTCAGTGCCCAGGGAGAGGCCAGCCACCATCCCACAGGGAACACCCATAACCCCCTTTGTCTCAGCTTCCTCGGTGGCACTCTGGCCATTCCCCAGGAGCACTGCTCTGGGCACAGTCCCACTGGCCTCACATTCACCATCACACCATGCTCCTGCCCCTGGCAGGGAATGGGGCTATTCCACCACGTGTGACTTGTCCACAGCTGGTGCCCAGCTCACCCCCACTGCTCCCCCAAACATTCCTACCCCGACAGGCACTGTCCTGCTCCCAACGCCTCCTGTCCCCACACTGTCAGACAGCATAAGCCCCGGTCCAGCCTCCCCACCCCTGGCCCCCAGCAGTCATCGTGCCTGGGGCTTGTCCCTGTGGACCAGCCCATGGCAGTGCCAGGTGTCCCTGGCCTTGGGGCTGGCCATGCTGGCACTACAGGCAGCCTGCACACTGCTGGGGGGGGTGGTCGCCCTCCTTCTTTGCCAGGACACTCGCCACCACCCCGAGCCACCTGTGAGGCTGCTGCGCCTTCAGGCCCTGGCTGCTCCGAGGACCCCTGAGCCAGCCCTGGCACCACCTTGAGCTTTGCTGCCCCTGTGTGACCGGGACTGTGCCAGTTCTCCTCTGGGGTCTGCAGCCGTGCTGGCCGCAGGGAGCGCTGTCCCTGGGAGGAGGCCCCGGCATCCAGCCTGATCCCAGTGTAGGGGGCCCCGGCATCCAGCCTGATCCCAGTGTAGGGGGTCCCGGCACCCAGCCTGATCCCAGTGTAGGGGGTCCCAGCACCCAGCCTGATCCCAGTGTAGGGGGCCCTGGCACCCAGCCTCATCCCAGTGTAGGGGGGCCCGGCACCCAGCCTGATCCCAGTGTAGGGGGTCCCAGCAGCCAGGCTGTTTCGGGACGACTCCTGGCGATGCTGGAAACCTGCAAGCCTATGCGCGGCGCCCTTGCCTGACGGCCCTTCTGCCAAGGGACACTAGATGGCATCCCGACACAGTCAGTGGCTGCCAGCTCCCGACTGCAGCCCCCGAAACGCCGGAGCCCCCGCAGCCGCCGGCCGGGACCCCGCCGCACTGCGGACATGGCCGCTCTTTGCTCGGAGGGTCAGGAGCCCCTACCCGAATCTCCCAGCTCAGGAAGGTGTTCGCAGTCCTTGGGGAAAGATCGTCAAGGCTTCCTGCCCTGCACCCTGTCTTCTTCCCTGCGCCACGTTACAGGATGTGTCAGTGTCTGTACAACCGTCATACACAGACCTCTTCCTCTCTCCCTCTCCCTTTCCTCCTCCCTGATATTAAAGCCTCCCCTGCGTGTCTGATGGGCTGGTGAGAAGACTGTTTTCATCCTGGGGCTTTTCTTGCCATGACCTGATGTGGGGGATTCCTGTTGCTTGCTGGAGTGTGGGGTCCCCATTCAGCGCTGGGGTAGGACCAGGGCTGACCCTCCACAGGCAGCGGCACTGTGAGAAAATAGATCAGCTTTCCTTCCCACTCTTAAATCCTATGTCTCCCAAAACTTCTTTGTGGTGCTGCCTGCCCAGCCCCTCTGGAAGGATGATGTTTCAGCATGGCTGGCTATGTGCTTCTTTACTATAACCTCACCTGGTGCTGAGTCCTGGCTGCAGGATGGGAACAGGTCTCTTGGGAAACTTGGGAGGAAGGGTTGATGAGAGCCTTCATCTCGGCAGTCCTGGGCTCCTGCCAGGCCCAGGGAGTGCCAAACTTAAACAAAAGTGGCTGTTCCTCTGTGGTTTCTGCCATTACAGAAAGTGTTGAAACCTTTCCTGGGAAGCTTTATTCCAGGAGAATTTGAGCTGATGAACTCAGCGGTTGTTCCCTTGATTCAGGTCTCTAGATACCTTTTTATATCTCTAGGTTCAGTGTTGATTTTGCCCTGTACAAGGTAAGCTGCTCCCAAATTTGATCACACTTTCTACAGGGTTGGAGGTGTCTGTCTTCAACTCCTTGCCATTGCTGCTGGTGCCTGCTCGGTCTTGTCCTGCCTTTGGGTGGCCTTCCCCAATTGTGTGGCATAGGGGCTGCCTGGCTTGGAGGTGTCCCAGGGAAAGAGTCCCTGAAAAGCAATAGTCTGGATGAGTGTTTCACAAGGAAAAGTGGGAAAGCAACTCAAAACCTCCTGGCCAGTGACTGCTGAGGACCCCAGTTCCCCTGCCTGGTGCAAGACCAGGGGAGGAGGAAGGGGCTTTGTGCTAGAGTGCGTGCCTGCAGCTATGCATTAGGGACTGGGATATACATCCTTGCTAAGAACCTGTGCAGTGTTACAGGCCCTTCAGCTACTCCTTGAAGTCCTGCTGACGGCTGTGAAATACGGGAGGCGAGTGTGGGGCAGCACATCTGGGCGGGATGGAGCAAGCGGCTCCGGGGCCAGGGCTGGCACAGCAGGTAATGAGATACAGATGAGGGGGAGGGAGTGTTTTTTCTGGCAATCCAGATGGACTCAGCTTAATACTTGATTTAGAGGGTTTGAAAGCGGGGCCTGGCTTCTGGGGAACAGATCCTGAGCACTTCCCGAGGTGATGAGGGGGGGTCTCTCCTGGCTTTTCAGATATTTAATGGCCCAGCACAGTCTAAACAGGGAAGTACTTCGGGGTGAGATTAGCACAACATAATCACATCTTAAAAGGTCTTCGGAGACACAAGGCACATCCGCTCTCATATTAATTACTGATTATTAATAAAGCTGGGGTCAGGCATGAGGTGTTTGCTCCGGAGCACGCTGGCTCCCTCTTTGCAGGGCGGTGCTGTATCTGAAAGCAGCACAAAGCCCTGCAGCCTCCACCTGTGCCCATCCGGCTCTGGAAGCCAAATGGCCAACATTCCTACAGCTGCTTTTAAAACTAATTTGCCCCATAATACCCCAAAAAGGCTACATCTTTCTAAGTGCCCAGAACACCTCTAAGTGCTTCAGACTGCTGTAAAATAATAACAGCCAAGGGTGTTCTCAGCACGGGAATTTCCTGCTATGATCGATTTGTAATTTGCAATGAAAATACAGCGTGCATGTTCCTGCGGCCAGGCTGGTGCAGCTGGCTCACAGGCAACAGTCTTCTCCCTCTACCACTTTAGAGCCAGTCCTTGGAGGGTTACAGCTGGGCTGGGCTGGAAGGAATTAGCAGCTGTTCCCATTTGCCCCTGTTGGCCCCAGTGTACTCCAGGAGGGAAGGAGCTTAGAGGGATGCAGGGTGGCCTGGGGGCGATGTGCCTGAGCAGCCTATGGAGCAGCACCCTGGGGCTTCCTGCTTGCTGAGCAAGAGCAGACAGAGAGCACAGGGAGATGGGGCAGAGCATGGGGATCTGCACCAGGGAGATCAGTGTTTGCTGCTCCAGGGCTACAGCTCACTGCAATGAAGATGCATGGCTGTGGCAGGTGCTGTGGAGTGCAGAGTCCCCAGCACACCCTCTCCACTCTGCTGTGGGCAGCTCAGGCATCCCTTTGCAGCACGGCGCTGCACTGGGTAGTGACTGGTAGTTTTTAGTCTGTGAATTTCTCTGGTTTCTCTGAACTCAGGTAAGATTCACAGCACCATGTGGGGAGGAGTGCCCAGTATTGCCCATGCACTGAGCGAGACATCACCTCATTTTGCTCTTCCTCTGCTTACTGCTCCTTGCACAGGATGCCCCTGGTTCTTGCTTTGGACAAAAAAAAAAGTTGAGCATCCCCGTGTGGCATCTCCAGGCTGCTTGTGACCCACACCTCTTCCCAGTTGCTGTGACTGCGTGAGGTTCTCACAGCCTCAGGTGACCAACCTGTTAGAAGCAGAGACAGGATACCATACATGTGTGTCCTTGAGTGGCATGGTCTGGGAGTCCTGCAGCTGCTGCTGGCTCTCTTCCTGCCCTGTGCAGGTGAGAAGTGGTTCCCGCAGCACTGTCACTCATGCTGCAGCACTGACCTGTAACCCTCTGCATGTCAGCCCTGCCAGGAGCCATCCATGCTGTGGGTGTGGTGGCCTGTCCCTGCCACCTGCCCCAGTTCCCTTTCCTGTCCCTGGGGCACCTTAGTGGTAGAAAGGGGGCTTGCAAGCAAAACTCCTTTTTGTGGCTTGTGAGAAGGGGGGCAATTAACACCTGCACAAGAGGATTTGCACAATAACCTGCAAGAGGAGCAAGCCTGGGCCTTTGGTGGGCAAGTCTCGCTGCTAGCTTGTGATGGGAACCTGTCCCAGCTTGTGGCCACGCTGCCACAGCTTCCTCCCTGCGTGCCTGCCTTGTGTGTCAGTCCCAGATGTGCCGAGCTGTGCTGGGAGCAGGGTGTCAAAAGCTGCTGGTGTGGTTTGAGAGGCATGGGGAGCTGGGGGCTGACTTCTGTGGGTGCTGTTGGCAGAGCAAGGGGCTGCTTTGACACCTGTTCCTGTAGGAGCAGAGAGATGCTGGCAATGCCACGGGAGAGGTGGGATGGGCAACATAGGACCTGCAGGTTGAGTACATGAGCTGGGGAAGCTCCCTGGCAGAGGAGGCAGCTGCTGGGATCAGCCTCAAGTCCGGCTGCACCTGCATGTGCAGCACTCATCCATCCCCTGTTGCAGTCAGCAGAGATGGCTTGTGGGCTGGCAGTCATCGCTCATGTGCTGCTGTGCCTCCTCGATGCTGGTGATGGTTTTGAATACCAGCACCACTCCTCTGTGTGTCCTCTGGATGGTTTGTCTCCCTCTCTCCATCCTTCACATTCAGCATCCCTCTCTCCACATGCACTCACTGTATCCATCCAGCCACATCAGGCTGCCTCTTGCAAGGAGCCCTGTGAGACACAGGGGGCAAGAGCTGAATTGGGACATTCCTTCATTTGCTTTGCCCTTGGCATCTCACAACCCTACTGCAGCAGGGGCCTGACTTCCCCAGGGGCAGAGAGGACACACAGCATGAGGGATGAGGCTCAAGCAGATGGGGGCCTGACACCCCTGGCATTCTCATCCTGTCTGCCTCCTGCCTTGGGCTGTCCAGGCTTTTATCCAGGGTTTGGGCAGGGCATGAGAGCAAGGGCAAGAAAAACAAGCTGGTGCATCCTCCCTTGGGCAGTGAGAGAGCCCGGAGGGGCGGAAGTTCCTGTTTGTTTAAGGTGAAAACAAGTGTCGTTAATCTGCTGCCTGTTTGTATTTCTTTAGAGCCCCTGAGTGTGGGGGGAGCGGAGATGGGGTCTCCCCTTTGTGCAGGGGCAGGGTCAGGCTATTGGAAGTGGAGGTGAGAAAACAGAGAGGGGCAGCTGGAACCTGCTTTGGGAGGGAAAGATTTTTTTCGGCTATTTATGATAATTAGTGGGAAACGTTCCTCAAGTGTTTCAGATGATTCTGTAATGAAGTTGGGTCGAATGTTTCTGCTTTGTTCCCCTGGAACCATTAAAAATCCCCCTTCTTTGGCTGCTTTAATGCAATGCTGAAAAGGCACAATGGCATAAAAGTGGCTCTGGGCAGGGCGGCACGCCTCCTGCCCCGCCAGATAGAGCCCTTCAGAGCCCAGATTTTCTGGGTTATAAACCTCAGCACTTGTAATGTTCATGCAGAACCCGATGTAGATCCTGTGCCCAGGGCTCCTTCGTATCCCTGATGCCGGCCAGTGTGTGTGAGCACCACTGAGATTGGTGTGTTCAGGGGGAGCAATTGCCAGTACAAACACAGCAGAGTGACAAAGGGCAGGCACGGCCAGAGATGCCATCACTCCACTGTTACAGAAAAGCTACTTTCTGCCTGTAGTTGTGCTGGGAATTTGCTGGGGTGAAATGCTGCACTGGGAGAGGACCAGTCTCCATTCAGGGGAAAATGGGGGATCCAGCCCAAAATAAAGTCCTGCTGAGCCACTGCTGTTCTAGGCCAGATCCTGCCCTGCCTACTGGACCAGGCAACACCCAGGCACCAGAGCAGAGCAAGGGGCCTGAAATCCAGCTATGACTCTCCAGGTGAATCATGAGCAGTCTGCAAGAGCTGGCTCAGTCTCCTCTTGCTTTTAGCAGTGGAAAGCTTTTCCAGCATATGTGATGAAAAGAAAATCTACCTGCCTGATTTCACACATCTATCAGCACTGTTTCCCGAGGGATGATGTGTAAAGCCAATGGTAGCTCTCCTGCTAAAGCTGTGATAAAAAGAGAAAATGCCAAGAGCTTTTAGCATACTGCTGGGGCTGAATGTGATGGATTTTGGCCTCCCCATCAATATTCTCCTGTGAACTCTAGTCGAGCTCAGTGTCCTAGGCTGAGCATGGAGCTGCAGGTGCTCCCCTCCTGCTCCTCTTTTGGCTGGGCAAGGGCAGCTGGGAAGTGCTTGGGCACCCACTGTGAGCATCCAACCCTGGCATAGTCCTGCAGCTCTGCGGGGCAGGAGGGAGCCATGCCTGCTGGGCCCACACCTTCCCTCCCAAGCAGGGGTGATGTCTGCCAGAGAGCATCCTGACTGCTAGCTGGGAGCACGTCACCCTTAATGCCCATCCCCTGCCCCATGGCTGGAGTCAACACGCCCCACTAAGATACTAAATCATCCAGCTGTGGAGAAGAGGTTCAGGACTGGGAGCACAGCTCCCCAGGAACTGCCCCATGCCTCTGCCTTGCCTGTCCCTGCCATAATCAAGCAGTCGTATCATTCCCTTCACTCCTTTCAATGGGGGAAAATTTGCAAACAAATTCCTGCCAGCAGGACTTTCAAGCTCTCCTGCATGGTGGAATAAAGATACCTGTCACCTCTGCCCTGTCCCCAACACAAGCTCATGCTGGGAGCACGGCTGGGGAGCGCCATGCTCTCCACAGGGCTGGTGACTCCAGGCAGTGTGGGAATGGGCTGGGAGGGCTCTCAGGAAGAGCAGAAGGGCTTTAGTTTTCCCTGGGATGATGCATGGCTAGCAGTGACGGGATGACGCAATGAGCCCTGCTGTGAATTAGCTGGAGTCTTTACCTCGGGTTTCTGTTACAGCAGGTCCTGAAGCACCACTTGAATTATGATGCCTTTGCCAGTCTCCATGTCTGTACTGCCAATATTTTTTGTAGAAAAATCTCAAGATACACAGTAAATTTTCTGTGGGAGCTGAAGTAGAGGTACTGGCACTGAGATGAGTATTTGGCTGGTGTATGTCTGCAGGTAAGGGTAACAGGTCCTGGGCAAACTGCAGTGCACTCGGTCTCAGAGATGGGGATTTCAGTGTAGGTTGCTGCCCTCACCATGCTTTAAGCCTCCACACACAAATGGCTCTCTTGGCAAAGTTTGCAGTGGGAAATCAGCTATCTTGGTCTATAGAAGTGATGATATGAAGCCTTATGAAATGTGGCTTCCTGAGCACACTGCAGCTCTGGCCAAGACTCTGGCAAGCATGTTTGAGGGACCAGGTACCTCTGGTACCACCCTGCCAGCACATCTCCACCCCTTCCCTCTGTTCCACCCCCAGGTCCAGCGATTGCTTTCCAATGAATTATTTACATAAGTTCTCAGCAGTGGCTGGAGACAAAGCCTCAGGTACGGAGCAGCAGCATGCTCCTGACCTTTCCCACCGCCGGACAAATGGAGGCAGCAGCACGAGGCGGGCACACAAAGGCGCTGCGCCGGCCAGAGCGCTGACCCCGCTGTGCCACAGCTACCTGCTGCTCTGCCACAATGGCCCCGCGGCCCCGGCCGGCCTGCCGGGGCGATGAAAAAGGGCCCGAGATAATAATGAGCCTGACTACCACTGCTCTCTTCAGAGAACTGAGTCAACTCCTTGGGAAGAAAGGAAAAAAAAAAAGAAGCAGAAAAAAAAAAAAAGAAAAACCCCTCTTGGATAATAAAGAAGTAACAAATGAAGACTGAAAGCCTATAGAAGGCGTCTTAACCCAGTGAAGAAAAAAAATGTCAACATCTGTGGAGCTGTCTGCAAAAACAGACCAAACCCCTAATGAATACCCTCTAGAAAAGACATTCACTCAAGGAAAGGCAAAAGGCTACATTTTTCTATGGAGATATAAAGATTTTGATGAATCTGCCCTTTCCCTTTCCAGTGCAGTTGAACCAAGCACTAATGTTCATCTTCAGCTGTATTAAAGAGTGTGGAGGGGGGCAGAGGGGGGAAGAGTCTTGATCTGAAAGCTTATGGGGAGGGCGGATTTAGGGAGCCTGGATAGACGTCTGAGCACTAAAGCAAGGAAGAAAAGCAACAGGCATTAGAGAAAATACTGTTTAACAAGAGTTTCCTTAGTCAACCCATTTGAGCAGAGATTGGTGCGCCATAAACGTAATCCTCTTAAGACTGACTTAAACGTGTTTGTACAAAACAGGGAAATATAATATGAATGTAATAGTCACGTTTGCTAAAATGCTTAATAAAAAGACAAAAGTCCTTTATTTTGATCTTCAGATCCAGTGTGGGCTTGGGGAACAGCAGATGTTTTCTCAGAAATCTGTTTGAAAAAAAAGCAATGAAATAGAGAATATGGCTGTGTCCTGGCTGGCTGTGTCACACGGCACCTCAGCAACTTCCTGGGTTGGTCTCTGGAGAAGGCAGCCCTTGCCTAAGGAGCCTCCAGGCTCTCCAGAGTGCAAGGGGAACCACTGGGGGTTGAGCCGAAAAACACTTGGTGGGGAGCACTTGGTAAGGCAGGTTTCAGGTGAGGGGGCACAGGCAATTTTCTTTGCTGTGTCCAGAAGCTTTGGTGGGGGAAACAGTTAAGGGGTAGTCCCCAGCTGGAAATGTTGCAGACAGAGCCAGACTCAGACCCAGCCAGAACTGTTGTGGAGGGATCATAACAGTTGTCCTCAGGTGCATCCCACCTTGTGCTATGGATTCAGCAGGAAAACTGATGCGTGGAGTTGTTGTAATCACCATCCTAACATCTACATTAATCACAGATGCATTTGAAAGACATGAACAAAATGTTGCATGTTTTTCTCTTTTTTCTTTTCTGTTCCATAGAATAATAATAGAAAATACTAAACTGAAATGGCAGTATTTGGGTTTGACTTTGCTTGATAAACATCTATTTAACATTAGCCAGTATGACTGTACAGCATCAACACTGATTGCAAGCCAGAAACCAGTAAAATGTTTTGTCCTCAGTGTTTCTCACACAGATATCATCTTGCCCCAGGAAATTATGGATCCCCCTTGGGCCAGCCTGGGTGGGTGCTGGTGCTTGGTGGTTTACAGGACTTAGATCAGATCTTGAATCAATGCCCGGGTTTGTGCCGCAGGTTTCTGTTGTGCCATTATGCCCCTATGATGCCACATCCTGGAGATGAAGGGGTGAGGTGGGGACAGGACTGCTTGCTTTCTGCTGCAGCAAATGTCAGTGCAAACTAGGTAAAACTTGTTTCCTGAAGAAAATTTCCACTCTAATAAGAAAAGAAATGCCTCCACAGTTTTGGAAGCACATCAGATGTTTTCTGGTATGGTCCACAATGTGTACAGCGAATGCAAGGCATTTTCTGTGGAGAGCAGATATTTTCCACAATAACAACATATTTTTGTTTTAGAAACAATCATCTGTTCTCCCAATTACGAAGAAAGAAGAAAAGGCTTTGAAAGCAGATAGTTTCTGACTGCCAGGGTCCTGTGCTTGG
This sequence comes from Donacobius atricapilla, assembly GCA_013397315.1. NCBI lineage: Eukaryota > Metazoa > Chordata > Aves > Passeriformes > Mimidae > Donacobius > Donacobius atricapilla. The sequence continues at coordinate 61,623 of WBMY01001912.1, read as the reverse complement.
GTACTGTAACAGTGAGCAGGGATGGAGCACAGCAGTGGAGGGGAGCCTGGGGGTGGGACGGTGAGGTGGGTTTGTACCTGTGCCTGGCTCCTGTTAGTGGGTACGTGCAGAAGTTTGATGCCATGGGCTTCGGGTCCCTGGCATCAACCATCACCCTCTCTGTCATTTGCCACCAGGTGGGCAGTATGACAGGTTCCGTGTTTCCCATCAGGCACCTGCTTGGGAAGGTCAGCCAGGTCCACCCAGACAGGTAGCAGCTCCAGGGAGAAAAGAGGGCATTTGGAGCCAGACTAGTGGGAACATGCTTATAATGCAGTTCATCCAGGTCTGTGCAGCCAGATGGTGTTGGCTGGTAAGCTCTAGTGTTGGTCTTGAAAAATCAGTCCTGGTTTAGGTGTGAACTGGTGAAAAAAGACTTAAACAAGCTGACTTGCTGCCTGCACAGCATGGATACATTTTTGATAATGGGAAAATAGGAAATGTGTTAATTGTTATGGTCCACTATCACTTTTCTTTTGGAGGCTGCATCTGTGACTAAGGGAAAACTAAACATGGGTGGCTTTTGGTGCTCAGGGCTGCTCCTTCAGGCAACAGTGCACTTGTTCTGCTCTGGGCAGCAAATCTCATGTGCCACATCTTCCCAGGTGCCACAGGAGCCAGAGGAAGTGCTGGAGCAAGGCAGAGCAAAGTCCATCAAAACAGCCAAGAGCCAGCAGTCACTTGCTGTTTCCCTGTCACCCCTCGCACCTGGGTCTGAACTTCCCAGGCGGAGGGCAGGGTGTGCAGCCCCATGTCAGGGAGCAGGGGGGCCGAGCACAGGCCAGTCGGGTTTGGGGCAGATAAATGCAAAGGGCTGAAAAGCACCGCCGCCCTGGGGGCAGGGGTAGCGTATCCTTGGTGCCGCCCTCAGCTTCCTCCCACGTCTGCTTTGTTTCTCTATTATCCCACTGGTGACAGCAGAGCCTCCAAACCCTGCTGTTTCCTTCCGGCACACCTGGTTCCCGAGCCTCATGTGCTATAGGCACATCTCTTCACCAGCAACGTCGTTCCTGTAACGGGAACAGCGCAGTTTACAGCCCAATAAACCCCAAGTCCTTCTGTGCAGGCTCCCCTTACGCGATGCTAATGCTTACAAGATGTGCAGCGCTGCGGGCCAGCCCCGGGAGCCGACGCCCAGCGCCCGGCCCGTGTTTTACATTGCTCCGCGGCCGCAGCCTTGGCTAATTAATCGCAGGGACGAGGCTCCTGCTCTGGGCAGCCCCGCGGCCGCCGGGCGCCAGGGCCCACGGCGGCTCCCACCNGGGGGGTGGGGGCCTGGCTCACCTTTGAGCTCCCGTCATCCCCTCCCAGTGGACCCGGGATAATCATCTCCCTTTGTGCTGCCGGGGAAAGCCGGGGTGCAAACACAGGAACCTTGTCAATATTGGTTTTTGAGAAGACTTTTTTTTCTATTCTCCCATGTCTGGAGTTTTTGTACCCAAATCCCTCCGGGGCTTCCCAGTCTTCCCCTGGGAAATCGTGATCCCAGGGGTCCCTGTTAACACCAGCCATTGATTGAAATTTCACACCCACCTGTTTGCACACAAGATTTAATTTGGTTGATTCTTCATGCCCTTTTCCTGCTTAATCATCAACCTATTGACCTTAATATTAAAAGGGGCTAAGGGTGAGGGAGAGAGAGACTACATTTCTGTAAAGGAACAAAAGCTGCCAGAGAATAAAGTAGGCACGGCCAGCCCTGAGCTAATGAGTCCCTGCTGCACGCAGGAGCAGGAAGCCCTGTGTGCTGCCCTTGGCTGGTGCTGTGCTCCTCTGTGACAGGACACGTTTCACTGATCATCCCTTTCCTCACTGCCCTTTACAGGACCCACAAGTTTAATGTCGTGAGGGATGGGAGACCACCCTGGCTGAGCCTGGGCACCCACCAGCCTGCTGGAGATGCTTTTCCCCACCGCACTTGTGCAGGGTGAATGCGTCTTGCTGAAATGTTTCCTGTTCAATGGAAGATGCCATAGGATGGAGGAAACTTGGCTCCAGCAATGCAGCAAAATCAGCTGTAGTGGACATAGGTCAGGAGCATCCTGCACACCTGCATGGCATGTGCTGGTCTGTGCCTTATCTGGGTGCTGTGACTCTAAAACACACATCAAAGCAGCTTAGTGCCACAGCCTACTCTCAGGGATAATGCTGCCCCCAGGGGAATGCTGCATCCAAGTCCTGATCCAGATGCGGCCCTGTGAGCTGGAGCTGGACCAGTAGCCCAACTGTGCATCCTGTGCCTGGCACCAGGCAGGCAGTGGGGCAGAGCTGCGCTGGCCTGTGAACTAAACAATGCACAGGCTCGCTCAGCCCCCGGGCTGGCAGTCACCGGAGCAGCCCTGCAGCACGTGTCTGTCACAGTGCAGTGGCCAGGCAGCCTCCCTGCTCTCTGGGGGTCAGGCTGCTCCCACGCTTGGTCTTCCCCAGCGCACAGGCAAGGGAAGGGCAGGAGAAAAGACTTTAGTTGCCGATAGAAGTTGGAGTGAGGGAAACACAGCCTTTCACAACCCAGTGGAAGTAGGGACTGTCCATTCCTGCTGGCTGGACTGACAGGACGCACAGAGACCAGCATGATGCTGGGCTGTGCTGGGACTCTGGGGGCAGCAGGAGGGGCTGGGTGCACCAGTAAAGGCTGGACACAGCTGCACAGCCCCACATGTGGTGTGTGCACACCCATGGGGACTGGCATGCAGCTGCTCCTGGCCAGAGGCATGTGTCCAGGCCAGAGGTATGACCCCAGGCAGCAACTATGGGTGGGGGATATCAGCCAGCCCAGACCCTGGAGGGCTCCGACCGCCTTCCACACATCCCTCTCTTTCACGGGGTAGAGTTTTTGTCGGTTTCTGCACTTGCAGATAATCTGCCTGCTGGAAAACCAAAAAGGAAAAGGAGGACTATTTTTTACCCTGCTCTGCCTTTGCTGACATGAAACTGGAGCTGTGTGGGAGCGGGCGAGCGTGTGGCTGTGCTCACACGTGTGTGTGGTGAGCCGCCTGTGTCCCGGCCCTGGCTGGGGCCGTGCCAGGGGAGTGTGTGGGTGCGGGTGCATGTGCGCCTTCCCCAGGGGGACTGGCTCGGTCTGCAGAGTGCGGTCGTGTTTATTTAATATCTGACGTCCCTTCTGTCTTCAGTGCTGACATCAATTAATGAGTGTCTGAGCACTCGTTGCTCAGACAATGAGCAATGGAGCCCAGATGTTCCCTGGCGGTGGCCTCCCTTCCTTCACCAGTGTTATGTGGGTGATAAAAAAAAAATCCAATGAGGAGTTGAATTTTGACCAGTGTTGTTCCAGGGCCATTCTAGGAGCACACAGGGGGCTTGCAGGTCAGCTAACCCAGCGGGGATGCCCACACACAGACAGCTCCTGCCCCAGCCCCTCTGAACCGGGAGCTGGGCACAAGCAACATGGGTGTCAGGGAGCAGGGGCTGTGCAAAGTGCAGGAGGTGAAAGCAACTGGCAGATGGGCTGATCTCCAGAACCTCCCCGAGCACCTCCCTGCCACAACTGCAGCAAAAGGCTTTTGCCGGCTGTGCCCAGCTGCCACGCTGCTGGCATGCTCCCTTGCCAACCAGAGATTAACACTGCAGCCTGTCATTTCATAAATACCCTCACCCGTGAAACAAGAGACAGGCATGGCCTTATCAGAGAGCCACAGTGCTGCTGGGGCCCACACACACCCAGCTGAGCACCGTGCTGTGGCTCTGCGGCTCCACAGGGACTCTGGGTGCCCCCAGGATTTGTCCTGTAGAGGTGGAGCAGGGTCAGTGGAATACTCCTGTCTGGTTTGTGAGGGCTGAAATGGTTGGGTTGGGCACAGGAGGGCAGCTGTGTTTTCTGCCATCAGTAGGATATGCCACCAAGAAAGATGCTCAGGTGGTATGTGGGGAGTAGCCCAACATCATGCTCTGGCAGGGGCTTAGTATGAACCCAGTGCTAATGGTTAGACATTATTCTTTAGTTGGGAATGAATAATTAGAACAAATGGTACCAGAGACTAATGTGTGGGATGGTGTTATTTTTAGAAATTATGTCTGTCGTGGTGGCATCCCTTCCTAAAGGGACGCGCGTGACAGGGAGCATAACCAGCAGATCGGCCTGACCAGCAAATAACCCCTTGCACGGTTTCCATATTGCCTTTTTAAACAGGAAGGGAACATGATACAAACGCTATGCGAATTATGATCTGAAAAGTTTTCCTGGCAGGTTGTCACATGAGTTGTTAGTGTCATTCTTTGACATGCACACTCAAAGCCTTTCTGCACCAGTGCCTTAACCCTCTCACCCCTCAAGAGGGCTGCCAGGTGGAGATTTTCCTCCCCGCCTTTTGGATCTTGCCCTTTTCTCAGGTACCCTGAGATGTGATTTCACACCAATGCCTGAGCAAGAGCTCCACATCTGCTTAATTCTGGGTGCAGCTTGAGGGGCTGGTGAGCCAGGGGAGGCAGGGAGACATGATGCTCACTCTGGGGCTGCCAGGCTGGGAAGTGGCCAAATAATCCCTCCTGTGCACCACCACCCAGAGCATCCTCAAGCCCTGAAACCTTGCCTGGCCCAGGCCAGGAGCATGTGGGGGCCCACTTGAGCCAGCGGGGCGGTGTGTGTGGGCGGAGGTCCCTGCCTGCGCGTGTGCTCATCCCCTTCTGGGCTGCCTTGGCCACAGCTCTGCGCAGAGCCCAGCTGCACTCTGGCCAGGGAACATCCGCTGTGGAAACCTGGGAGGAGCTGACAATCCCCAAAGATTGGCTGCACACCCAGCCAAGCAAGAGCTGCTGGCTTCCAGCCTAATTCATTGCAAATGTGCTTCCATGTGGTTCCAATCTGGAGCCCCTGCTCCCCCCGTGCTGCCCCCCAGGGTTCGGCAGGGGCCAGGAGCAGCCACGCAGGGCAGAGCCGGGAGCAGCCCAGTGCTGGCCCGGGCACACAGCAGCCTCCTTGGCTCCCTGGCCCCAAGATGTGTCCCCAAGCCAGTTCTCTCCTGGGGGTCACAGGGAACCTCCACCAGGGTGTGAGAGAAGTTCACAGAAAATTCCTGCTGGGGACACAATGTCCGGAATGGTCCTCACTTGCCTGCACCCTGTGGAGGGACTAACATCACTCCTTTGCTGTTAGCCCAGCCCCAGGCATCATCTTCCCACCAGGATCTGATTTTCATCTGCCAAAGGGCTTTTGGCAGGCGGCACTGGGCTGGCAGCCAGCAGTGCCCAGCATCCTAATTTAGCCTTTGCTTCACCCTCCCCAGCTGTCGTTCTGTCGTTCATGGCTGTGGCTGCCCCCTCGCTGTCCTTGGGCACAGGTGGGCTCCGCGGGCACACACCCCTGTCCTGCCAGGGAGGCAGGGCTTGGGGCAGAAGAGAGATAAGCTGGGCCCTGCTGGCTGCTGCCAGGGCTGTCCCCTATCCTTGATCTATTCTGGCTTTGCTGTGCCGTGCCCATCAGTCCTGGGCAGTGCCGGGGACACAGCGTCACCCTGTGCACCCCTCTCACGATGGCTCCAGCAGAGATGTCCCAGGGCAGTGATGGGCTGCTGAGCCCCCCCTGCTCCTGCAGTTCCTTGCTGGACTTTGTTTTCCCCAGAAATGTCTCCCACAGGAGCAGGACAGCTCTCTCAGGCCCCCAGCACAGGTGTTGTAGGGACTCAGGACCAGGGAGATCCCAACTGACACCCTGGTGCACAGTCCAGCCATTTCCAGGCATTGTCCCATGCATGTACCTGGGTTTAACACCTCAAACTAGTACAAACAACATATACTCACTTCAGATCTTCTTCCTGAGGGTCCTTCCTTATCTTTTGGGGTCCTTACCTATGCCCTGCAATGTCCCTTCAGTGCTGCCAGGCAACTTTAATTTCAATCTAAAATGAGTGCAGACTCAAACACCCTTTCCCCACAAGCTCATGCATTTGAAAGATTGCATTAAAACTTCAAAATAAAAAAATTATTATTTAAGCAAAGCTGTGGGCCTTCTCCTTTACTGTGTGTATCGCAGAACTAAAAATGCCTGGCACAAGGTTAACCCTCAGAGCATTGAAATAAAATGGCATAAAATGAATTCAGCTCTCCTCAGGTTTCAGGAGAAGCAGGGTGAAGCATGAGGGGGAGTGAGCGGTGCTGGGGCCGGCACCTGGAATAACATTTCTGGTGTTGGTGCAGGAGCGGAAAAGGAAATGAGCAGTCAAAGAGCTGGGAGCCGCACGGTGGTGGCCGGGCAGGCTGGGCTGTGAAGGTCCTTGCATCACCCCTCACCAAATTCAGAGCCTCCTGCAGGCAGCGCTGTGCTGCCTCAGGGTGGCTGCACTGCAGGCAGGGGCAGCATGGCCCTCTGGGCAGTCTGCAGTGCCCCGAGCACTGCCAGGAGTCACCTGGACATGTGGCTGGTGGGGTGGAGATGAGGAGATGAGGTCATTCCACCACCCTTTGCCTCCAGCCATCGGGGTGGGTCCAGGTGCTAATAAAGGGGAAATCTCCCTGACAGTGATTTTGGACCCTGGGAAATGAACATCTCAGCTGAAATACAGCAGCAGCAGGGAGGACTGGGGAGGCTGTAGGAGGACAGGGGTGATCACTGCCAAGGCTTTTGCCACTTGGTGTCACAGCAAGGCGATGCTGGGATGAGCTTGGGTGGACCTTTCCGAGCATGAGGTGCATGGGAAGCTCCAAATCTACAAGGCTGGATGCCCTCCCTCCACAAACAGCCAAGCTAATCTCTTTCATGGGACTCAGGGCTGCCATCAGCCTTGCAGGGGCAGTGTCAGGGGCTGCATTTGGGCAGTGGGCGAGAGCTGATGCCTGACACCCTGTGAGGTGTTCAGCCCTTGCTGCTCTGGTGTGCTGCTGTGCTGAAGTGCTGTTGTCCTGGTGTGGCCAGGCGTTGTGCTTGTCCTTTTAAGATCAGGAAGGTTTTTGGGCTGACACTAGCTCTGGTACGTGGAGGAAAGTGTACAGCAGGGTAATTAAAGTATAAGAGCGAGGCTGGGTTTGCCTTTAATGGCTTGCAGCTGCAAATATTTTTGTCTTCCCAAGTCCACTTGTAAGCTGTCTAGCTGTATTTCTCATCCTGGCCAATTAGATTCCCATGTGTGCTGCAGAAGTGGAAATATAGAAAGTGAATAATCCTCCAATTCTGCTCTTTGCTGCAGAAGCTTTGAACCTCTGGCTGCCGGGGCTCCCTTCCACCCCAGCCCCATCACCACTCTGGCCACCCCTCTCCACCCCAGTCCTGGCTCCCCTCTTTGCAATCAAACTTCAGCAAATCTGCTTTGGGCATCACCATGATTCATCTTCAAGCTTTTCTGATCAAAGCTACAGGCTGTTTCTCCTCCCTCCCCACCCCCTTTTTGCTGAGCTTTACAGCAATTTTCCTTTTTGGATGCTGGTTTTCTGCCAAAAGTTCCACTCTAAAATCAAAAGGGGGAGTCCATTAATACCGGGCAGCTGTAACAAATACACTATTGTACTGTCTCTTCCAAGGTACCCAGGATTTTTAATAAACTGTGGGGTGTAGAGAGCTGGTTGCCTACAAAAAAGGGGAGGCAAAAGAGGAGGAAGAGGGAGCTGGCAGAAACCGCGGTACCATAAAACGCAGCCCAGAGGTGCGGAGCCCATGGTGCGCTCGGTGCTGCGTGGTGGTGGGGGCAGTGAAGGAGGCACTCGGCAGTCTCCCAGCTCCCTTCCAGCACCAGGATCAGGTATCGGTCGGGAAATGCTGCTCACTTTGATCTCTGTGGGCTGACAAGGCTCTGTGCCAGGACCCACGCTGTGGAAACAGGCTGCCTGCCCTGGCTGTCCTGTGCCAGGAGTCGTGACTGCTGGGGCGACTCACTCCAGGGCACCCACGCACCAGCTGGGAAGCTGGTAGGGAGCTTTGATAAGTGCAATGGAGTGTAAACCTGAAACAGGCATAGCCATGAAGAGCCCAGACCCTTGTTCTGTCAGGTTTGGGGCTCTGGGAAATGTCTGTAGTATTCTCAGCCCAGCTGGGAAAGACCTCCCTGTCTCATTGCCCACAGGGGACGTCAGCCAGCACCCAGTGGGGCCACATACAAACTGCCTTGTCCAGTCAGGAGGTGGGAATGATGCCCCTCAGGTTCCCAGCAACCATTGCCAAGCTGCTGGAGACAGGTGGGCAGAGCAAACTCCAGGCAGGGCTGCCGCAGTGGCCAAATCAGTTGAGCACCTCTTTCTGTAAATCCCTGAAGATGCTGCCCTCTGCTCCTGTGGGGTGCAGGGAGCACCCTACGGCAGGGAGGCTGAGGGCAGGGAGGCAGGTTTCTGCACCAGAGTTTGGGAGCAGCAGGGCAGAGGGGCCGACCCTGTGGGCTTGCCACTGCAAGTCAAGGTGAGGCCGGGCTGGGAGCAGATGGGACCTGCTCTGCTGGTGAAAGAGCGTTTCTGCTATTTATGCTAAGCGGTGGGAATGCTTCTCAAGCATTTCGGATGGCTCTGTAATGAGGCCGGCCTAAATATGCCAGCATTGTTTGTGCTGGACAATTAAAAGCTCCCCCTTGCCACATGAACGGTGTCTCTGGTGGCGGAAGGGCCCGGGAAGGCGCGGGCGAGGGCAGCCACAAAGCCCGCCTTTTGTTCCGTGCTCCTTTGAACCCGCTCAAAGCCCCCGTTTCAAGGGGTGGCTTTTGTTTCCTTTTCAGCGGGCCTGAACCCAGAGCCGCCTGTTGTTTAGCAACACAGAAATGTGACCTTAATTGACTCTGCTCTCGGGTGCACTGTGTAAATCACTTCTGGCACCCAGGGGAGTGCGTGATGTGCCCCCCTCCCTTCCCAGTCCCAGTACACCCAGGGAGCATCCTTCCTCTGGCCGCTCCTGGTCCCTGGCAGAGTGGACCCCAGCTCTGTGCATCCCCACGTCACAAGTTGGCAGGGGAGTGGGATGGGAAATAGGCCTGGAAATACTTCTGTCTCCATGGCAAAGAGTTTCCCATTTTCACGGGAGAGCTGATAAAACTGTTTCCCTCTGTTCTTCAAACTCTCTTTGCAACCCAATGCCTCCTGCTTTTGTTTACGGTCCAGCTGGGCTGGTAAGCTTCTTCACTTACCTTCCCCGGGACTCACCGGGTTAAAGCTTATTGCAAGATAAATTAAAAGATGATGATGAAAATGATTAAGTGATGAAAAGGTAACAACTCCTCCTGTGAACGTCTGACACACACTTAGCCAGACGACTTATTTGTAGGATACCAGGGGGGCTGGTACATTAACAGATATAATTTGCAGTCTCCCGAGGAGAGGTTAAGGACTGGGAGCACGGCTCCCTGGGAGCTGCCCCGTCTCTCCACCTCGCCTGCCCTGGCCTTAATCAAGCGATCATCTCAGCCCGTGCCTCGCTGGCCCCCTCTCTTCTTTCAATGGGGGAAAATTTGCAGACAAATTCCTGCCAGCAGGACATTGGAGCTCTCCTGCGTGGTGGGATAAAGATACCTGTCACCTCCACCCGGCCCCGCCGCCGGCTCACGCTGGGAGCATCGTTCAAGGAGCACCATGCTGATACCCTTATTTGATTATGCCTCTTCATGCCTTCCTCTGTGCGGGAAGAGCTATTCAACAGCGGCACCGCTGCGTTCCCGGCATGGGCTGGCCCTACTGCTGGCCTCTTTTTAGCCCCACTGGCAGCACGCCGGGCATCAGGGCTGCACGCAGGGTCCCCACGCCACCGCCTCGGGCCAGGGCTCTTCCCAATGCTCTGCAACAAGTCCTTGGACGGGCTGTTGATTTTTAAGCAGAAAAACTGCAAAAAATGGGGGAATAATAGGACTTAAATAGAAATATGAATGGCTCCATGTCCTGGTTTAGGGCAAATTTGGGAGGAAACCTCTGAAGGGGTCCCTCTAGAAAGCAGATTCAAGCAGCCCCTCCCCCTACTGGTTCAGAAAATATTTCCGTGGAGAAAAGTGGAAAAAACCTGTTTATTTAACCAGCAAAGTATTCACAAGCATAAAAATTGAATAATATTAAACAATAAAACCTCTCGCTGTTCTGAAGAGATGGCAAATTCAGAAAGTCCTTGTCGTGGGGTACAGCTTTCAGTCTCTTATCAGTCCCTCCTGCACTGGAAAATGCCATGACCCAGGCCCTGGTGGGCCAGAGGTGTGAGCTCCTGGTGTTTTTCTGGGTTTTCAGTCCAGAGCAGGGCTGAACAGCTCCAAGAAAAAGAAAAGCCACAGTCTGGGGAACTTCTCTGCCTCAGCTAGCTACAAACTAACTAAAAAGCAAAAAAAGAGCTCTCTCCTGCTGTCTGTGCTGCAGACAACACAGTCCAGGAGCGGAATGTGGAGGACTGAGTACAGTTTCTGAAAACAAGCTGTGCGCTGCTTCTTTTTTCCATTTGCTCTTGGAACCAGTCTTAAAGGTGCAGAACTTGATATCCAGCATAAACAGAACAGATGACTGGGGATACAAGCATCATAAAGTCACCCTAGGACCCTCCGTGAGATAAGGGCTCTATTCCTCCTGCTTCACCATGCTTTTGGCACGATGGAGATGGGGCTGCTGTGTCCACTGGGAGATCCCAGGAGCATATTACCAGGATCTGTTCTGGGTGCTTCTGGTTGCTCGGTGATCCAGCTCCTCTGTGGCTTCAGGAGCTTTTTGGTCAGGTTTGTGAGCTTGCAGAGAGGGGATCAATTGTCCCTCTGCTCAGGAGTTAGAATAGCAGCACCTGGAAATGCCCTGGGCACCAAGAGCTGCAATCTCAATGGAAACACCATTTTGCAGATTTCCCGGCCAGAACCACTCACCCCCATGCCACCCTATCCACTGCTCCTGAACAGTGCCACATGTTCTCTGCTTTGTCCCAAGGACCAGTGGTGACCACTTCACCAGATGAGAAGATATGCCCTCTGTAGCCCAAGCAGAGGGCACTCAATGCTGTCCCAGCTCTGAGCCTTTCTGCCATCCCCAAAAGCTTCTTGTAGCTTATGTTAAGATAAAATATGTTGCCCCAGGTGATACTGAGGTATGAGTTCCCAGCCAGCCCCGCAGCAGCCTGGGGAGGGCAGCCTGTGTCCCTGCCTCTCCTTCTGGAGTTAATCACCTGGACTGCTGGAAATGTGGAGCAATTGGCCCTTGTTTTGCCTTTCCCTGCTCTGCTAGATTAAAGAGCTCTTAAGTACCTGGTTTGTTATTTCTGCCAGGATACTTGTGCACCAACGTCCTTGTGACTGTAATCAAGCCACCTCTTGATCTTCTTCCTGATAAACTAAGTAGGCTGAGTGTCCTGTCTGCCTCCATCGGAAACGTCCTCAGTCCTTGTCTCACTCTCCCGGGGCTTCTCGGCAGGCTCTCCAGCTTGGGCACAGCCTGCTCTGGTGATGGCTTCAAGTGTATCAGGATTAGACCTGTTGGTGCAAAGTCACTCTCCTGTATCAGCTCCTCCAAAACAGCCCTTAAGTCTTGCAAAGCCAGCGGTGGAAGGATCAAACAAGCAAAAGGCTGCACAAACCTCCCTGCCTGCACAGCTGCAAATTCCCCCACGAAGCCTGAAGACTTTGGGCATCTGCCCCTTTTCCCCTTCCCCACACCAAAGTTTACTCTGAGCATAATCCCCTCTCAAATCTCCCTTCAGTGAGTTCTGCTCTGCTGGGCAGGAGGAAGGCTCTGGGGAGCTGTGTGCTGCAATGAGCATGGCTGGGGCTAAGCATCTCAGAAGTGAGGGGACTCTCCAAGCTGTCAGGAAGGGGCGAGTGAAGGCCACTCCTTACCCAGGCATCACATCCATCCCACGATCCTCAACACCAGCTCCAGGCCCTCAGAGAACCCCAATGGCTCTGGTGCCTATTGCTGCCTGTTTCTTCACCTTAGAAGCTGATGGGCCTACCCATGGCTGGCCGGAGAGTGGTGACTGGGGTGGCCAGCGCAGTGAGGATGACATCTGGAACCTTGGATACAAGGTGTCACCTGCAGGAGCCCAGTCTCTTGAGCCACAGTGCAAGCAGTGCCTCTGGTCTTTGGCAGCTTCACAGTCACTGCGCAGAGAAGTGCCAAATGGGCCAAACCACCACTGTGTTTGTACAGATAAAATGACAGTCTGGTACTTAATTAAAGTAATCATCAGTATCTTACTTTTGACTGAAATGCCCTGCAATACATATCGCAGGTGTTATGCAGATTGAGGCTAGCTCTTGTTACCAGGCGCTTCCTTCCCTGCAGGGAGCATCTCCCAGTCCCTGGTGCTCAGCTGACCCTGCTACCCCGTGCATGCTTACTGCCCCGGCCGAAAATTGGCATTTGCAGGACTCAGGTCACTGCCCCCCAGCAAAGGGGCTTTCGGCCAAGCCCCAGCAGCATGTCCTGCCACCGGCACCTCCTGAAAGGGACCTTCCGCTGCAGCCCCGGCCCATTGTCCAGAGGGATAATTGGAGGGAGAAGTGAAACGGGACTGTAATGAATTCTGCAGCTATTCAACAGGGCCGGGAGGCAGAAAGCTCGCTGCTTCTGACAAAGTGCTGAGGCTGCTACTTCCATTCTGTGTCCAGAGGGGAGGTCTCCGGAGGGCAACTCACTACTGAGGAGGCTCTGAGGTTGAAACAACAGCCAGCATCTGAAGTTTTACTCTTTCTGTGCGAACGTGCTCTGATGTGGCTGTGCACAGGGTCCTTCCTTGTGGGCTTGGCAGGGATGCAGCTGTTGATACTTCCCAGCTCACTCAGTGAGGTGTCAGGGTGTCCCCATCACTGTGTTCTGCTGACATCAGCCTCAGCTCTCCTGTCCTTCTCCCCATGCTGCCCTCATGGGCTCCACCTGGCAAAGTATTCATTCTGTCACCCCTGGGGTCCCATGCAAAACTTCCTCAGCCACAGTGACCCCAGAGACCGATACCTGACTCACCCCAGCACCCAGAAGCACATACACAGCACACAGCTCCCCCAGACCCCTGCCAGGGGCTAGATTGCCCCCTTCCCATATTTTTTGGGGGGATGGAGCAGCTCTGGAGGGTGTACCCAGCAGGGGGTGGATGGAAAATCTGTGCTCCTCTTTCCATGCATCCCGAGGCTGTGAAGGGCTGGACAGCAAAGTGTCTGTGTGGTCCCTCCCACGCAGGCAGAGCCCCATGGAGGGCAGCTCCTCTCCCACACGCTCCTGCCGGTAGCTGGCCGTCTCCAAACATCTTGCATCGCTTTGCTCAGCCCTGCCGCAGCTGCAGCCGAGCTCCTGCTGGGCTCTCACACTCAGGGTGGGGTTCCCCCTTCTCAAAAGCCTCCTGGCAGCATCCGGCTGGAGGCAGGGTCACTGTCAGGAGCAGTCCGCTGGGATGCTGGGCTGGCTTCGGCACAGAAGCTGGGTCCGTGGTGCCTGAGCCCTTGGGGAAAGCTTTCTGTCACGTTGCCCGGGCTGCAGAGGGATTGGTGGCAGAAGATCTGGAAGCCTGTGCATGGGTTGGCCTCCTGCACATGAAGCCTGGAGGGGATGACAGAGTACCCAGCTGCCTCCCTGGTGCAGACAGACACATGGGGGCAGCGAGCCGGTGTCACAGGGCAGTCCCCAAGGAGCAAAGGGGCGCCCTTGCCCTGAGGCGCATCTGTCTTATTTTACATCCAGATGGTCTTTAAGCAAATGCATAAGTAAACTCCTTCTCCTTCTTGCCCATTGGGATGACATAGTTTCAGACCTTGGAAGGGGATTTAGCTCTTTTGTCTCCAGCCCAGTAAACCAGGTGAACGTGCAATCAGCAAACCGCTGGCAATTACAGCCATCACAATTTCCTGCATCAGTGCCATAAACAAGTGGGAGGGGGAACCCAGACCACAGCACCCTGAAGAGCAAGAGAAGACAAACAGGACTATGTTCCAAGGTTTAGAGCAGGCTGCAGGCATCCCCAGGGCCCAGTGCTGCTCTTCCCAGCCTATGGTGCTCTCGTAACACCTTTGCTCAGTGGAGCTAAGCAGGTTGTCTCAAGCCCCAAGGAAAGCCCTCCTGACCTTCCTGGGAAATGACTCCAGCAAGCATAAACTGGGTCGTGTTTACTTTGAGAGAGGTGTCTCATCAGGTTTTAACACAAGAGAGATAGCTCTGAGCTGTGAAATGCGTCTGACACCAGAACCACGGCTGGAGCAACCCACATCCTCCAGCACATGGGACCAGCTGTGTCTGAGCCTCCCCTGTGAAGCATGGGAGGCCATGGTCCTGTCAGACCTTTTCCTGTCCTTTTTCACATGGGTGATGGTTAACCAGCTGCAACTACAGTGTGCTCCTCCAGACTGGCAAACACTGAGCGATAAGAGAGCCCCTCACCCCATGCAAGATCGGCACTGGGGGCGAGGATGAGAGAAGAGAGAGCAGTGACTGTGCTGTGGGCTGACTCAGCCTGGGAGGAGCTTCCCAAGAAGGTTCTCTGTGACCCTCGTACTCACCGTGACACTGGCTGAGCAAGTACAATGCAGCTCTCAGCCATGCCCCTCTCCCCTTTGCCTGTTTTTGGGCTCTCATCCCACAGCCCTCATCCATTACTGCAGCCATGGGTGGCCATGGTGGTCCAGCTCCTCATCCCTTTGAGGAGACATGATCCCACTCAGCCTGAGCCCAGCACCAAACCCACTCAAACCTCTGGGGGCAGCTGCCCCAAACAGGCAGCACCGCAGGCAGGGGGCTGCCCACAGGCTCTGCCTGCAGCCTGCCTGCACTGAGCCCAGCGGGGAGGCAGTGAGCACCAGCCCTGTCTGTGAGCAGAAACATCTGCTTGGAGCCTGCTCAGAAACACCAGTCCAGGCTGTCCAGCTGCCAGCCTCTCTGTTTCAAAGCACAATAAAAGCTGAAGGATGGCTGAAGGCAAATGACCTGTGGGAAGGGAAGTGCAGAACTCTGTACTGTAGGACACACCAGCACTGATCCCACAATGAGGAGTGAGGCTTGGCTGCAGGGAGAAAGGAAGCATCCATCAGGCCTGTTGGAGTCTTTGCTGTGAGACCCTTGTGCAGCTGATGACCAACCAGAGCCCCCCCAGATGCTGAGCTAGGGATAAATGCTCTGATTTCCCTGTCCATTCACCATGCAGGCGACTGGTTTGGTTGGAAACACTGCTTACTGGAAGGATCTGTCCTGATGCATCATCATCCCAAAGCTCCCCCTTCCCTTCCAGGCTCATCATCTCCTCCAGCACCCACTGTGATGCAGCCCTGAAGGATTTCCTGGCCCCTCTTCCACAGCCATGCAGGTCTCCAGTACTGCTTTGCATTTACATGTTGCTGTTGAACGTCTGAGTGCAATGGACCATTTGCTCTCCCCTACCATACACAGGATTCATTTCACTGCTGGAACAAAGGCAGGTTGTCTTCCAGGTCCAGACACAAGCCTGTTGCTGATGGAGGCAGGGATGAGGCTCAGCCTGATACTGGAGATGCAAAAAAGCCAAATGTTTCCCAAGCCTGGAAGAACCAGCCTGTGTTGGTCTTGCTTTATACCAGTCATAGCGTCAGTGAGGATGCTGCTGGGCAGGGGGGCTGGGGCCCAGTACCACTTCCTCTGTTTGGCAGATGCTCCATGTGTGTGAGCACTGCCAAATGAAATGGGGATTTATCTGGGCTGCAGCAGGGCTGTGAGGGCCAGAGCCAGGCAAGATACGTAACTGAGGTTCAGCATGTGCCTATATCCTGCTCCCTCTCTTGCTACAAACACTGTCCAGATTTCTAGCGTCAGAGGGAGAAACATCAGCCAGATTGTTTTATGGTTTTGAGAACTCATAATGTTTTCCAGAGAACAGAGCTACAGCCCCTCTTCTGCAGTGGGACAAGCTGTGGGAGCCTCCAGTGATTGCTGACAGCCCTCTCTTTAAAGGGATATTCATGTCTGAGCATTGAGAAGCCACTCTGGGGGTCACACTCACACCACCCTGCACTTTCACTGCTGGGACCAAAGCCCCTTTGCAGTGGGTGGCTCCAGTGAGCCGATGGGTACCCCCTCTGACTCCCTGTACATCCCACACTCACACAGACAAGTTGCATTCCCTGACTCAACTCCATGTTTACCATAACAGAGTCCAGATCTCTGGTTCCTAATTTAATCATGGCGCACTAACATGACAACAGGTCAAGTTGTGTGTTCCCAGGGAGGGACCTGAACACAGCAATCTCTGGGGTTTTATACGCTCACAGTCTGTGCTCTGTTTGCCTCTTGGTCCAATGGTGATATTTAGTCTGGGGTCTCCTCACTCTTCACTGAGTCCTGCAGAGTCTCTGGGTGATTGGCCACCTCCCTGCTGGGCTGTGCCACAGGTCTCCATGTCCCGTGTCCTTAGGCAAACAACTGGTGCCAGTTCACAGCTCCTGTTCTGCAGTTCCAGCCATTTCCCCCTGTCCAGGGAACAACCTGGAGCCTGCACACCAAGGTACCTGCACTAAGTACATTCCTCAACACTTCTGACCTCCTCAACAGCAAGAAAAAGCTGGCAAAACTACAGAAAAAAAAAGGTCACCATTGGAAAGGCTCTTGCGAGGCACCCCAGTGCACCCATATCCAGAGTGGCGTGTGCCATTCGAGCCCCGAGCAGGGAGCAGCCTCCTCCAGGCACAGCCTGGGAGATGTCCCCCTTGCAGGGCAGGCACGGTCGCTGTTGGCTGTGGTACCAGCACGGCTGGGCAGTGTGATGGGAACCAACAGCCCAGGGATGGTGTGTGACCCCACCTGGGGGGAAGAACCCAGCAGAGGCCCCATTCCAGGGGAAATTTTAGGGATTAATTTTGTTGAGGTGCTATGCAACAGCCAGCTGAATCAGACAGGCTGTTTCCTTGTCAGGGCTGGGAAGACATAGAAAGAGACATGGCCTTGCAGGCAGTCACAGGGTGACCCAGCCCTGGCTCCCAGCCCTGGCTCCCAGCCCCTGAGCCACCCCATGTCTCAGTCCCGCAGTGAGGCTGAGTCCCAGCCTCTGTTCCAGCAGCACTGTCCGAGCCACACTGTTGTGCTGGCAGGCTCATTACAGCAGGTCTGCTTTTAATTAAGCAGGATGCTGCTTTTGTACAGCTGAACCCCTCGGGAGTTTGGGTACAGAGTGCTCACCCCTGCGGCTCCTGCTGCTCACCCCCCTGTGTGCAGGGCAGCCGGCAGGGGAGGCCGGGGCCAGGGGCTTTGGGAGCATGCTTGGGGCTGCGCGTCCCACCCACACAGGATGTTGGCTGTGTCCCCAGGGTGACAGGGCATGGTGCAGTCTGTACCATGCCCTGTCGCGAGTGTTTGCTCTCTTGGGGCCGGAAGACAAAGCCCAGGGCTCTTATCGAACCAGGCAGATAAGGGTTAATGCCCCAGCAGTTGTGCTGAGCTGGCTTTATTGGCAATAAACTCCTTCTGGGAGCAGCTTCCTAATCATTACAGATTGCAGGTAGCCCTAACTCCAAGGCTATTCTTCAGCAACAGCACCTCTGCCCTGCTGCCCCTGCACTCCCCTTGGCAAACACACCAGGAGCAGGGCCCCTCCAACCCCGGACCCCTTCAGCGCCATGCAGCCTCCTCGCAACCCTCACTATGCTGCTGGCACAAGGGACATGTGCCCCCAGCCTGCTCCCAGTGCTCAGTGTGGATGCTGGTGCAGGGCTGAGCAGGAAAATGGTCCAGAGGCTATGGCCTGTGTGGATCATAGCACTATCCTTGGATACCTGAAAGGCACTGGAATGGGGAGCTGGTACCCCTGGGGCANCGCTCGTGTGCGGCGGCGGCGGCAGCGGCGCACTCCCTCCCGCGCTCCCCACACCGCTGGCAGCCCGCCACCGCGCCGGGGGTTCGCTCCTTTCTCACGACCTCTCAGGTTCCTGAGCTCATCTGGGAGCTATTCATTTCCTGCCAGAAAACAGCCTTGCCTGCTAAAAAAACCACCTTGGCCGCAGAGCGGCCCAGGGCTTGGTACGAGGGCTCTCCCGGCTTAAATCATAAAGCTCCGGCTGTCTGGCTGGAATCAAAGGCAGGGCGGGCGTGGGGGGGCGCGGGGGCCTGTGCCATATGGTAGCACTTAAGAGCCAAGGAGGAAGCAAGGAGGGGCTTTTGCACCGCTCACGAGGAGTGTGGGAAAAGTTAATTGACTTTAATGACAGGTTTCCCGGGCCGGCAGCAGCAGCAGATGGAAGGGAGCTGCGGGGATGCGAGGGGCAGCCGGGGCTGTAAGCTCCGTGGTGGGTGGGGGGCAAGGCAGGGCGCTGGGAAGGCAGGAAAAGCCCCCTGCCCACGGACCCCCGTGCAGGTGCACTGTAGGCAGGGATTGGAGCTCCTTCCAGCTCAGCACCCTCCGCTCTGCAAATGCACCCACAGGATTGTGGCAAAGGGCTGGCCAGCCCAAGAGCGGTCATGAGAGAGACAGACCTGCCTCCAGCCCCTCCCAGGCTCCTCTCTGCTGGCAGTCAGGGCTCAGCAAGGTGCCCAGGGAAGCCAACAGGAGCTGCACCCCATCTGGCAGCACTAAGTCCAGTCCCTTTTCCTACCTAGCCTGTACAGTCCCCACGCAGGGTCATAGCTCAGCCCTGTACCTTCCCTGGCCGTCCCCACCCCTCCCTCACATGGCCACAGCATCGGTTTAAAGGCATTTGCTGCACCTGAAGGAGAATTCCCACACACAATGATCCACAGACCCACAGCCTGCATTTGTCATCCCAATTTGTCACGGGCTCAGTGAACTGGCACCAAGAGCACAGCTCTTGGGAATTGCTCTGATCCCCTTAAAGCTCACAAACTCAAGCAGATCTCTCATGTCAACAGGCTGTGGGACAGAGTAAACAGAGAAAGCTTTGGAGAAACCGGTCCAAGCATGCCATATCTGCTTTATACTAGGCTATTTAAACTCCATTAGCAAAAAGGTTCATCTTGTCTTTCACTCTGGGATCTGCTGTATGTTCTCCATTAGCCTACAGCAAAGTCTCTTTTTTCTAATGTGCTTCCCAAACCAACTGCTTCAGCAGAAAAGGAAGACTGCTCAGACAGAACAGCACTCACTCTTCTAAGTGATGCATTACTGGTCTACATCAGCTCCAAACAAGCCATCCAGCCTGATGCAATTCTGAGACAGGTCCTGTGAGCAGTTCTCTGAACACAAGGTGGGCTCAAGTCCTACCCTCAGTACCTCCAGTGCAGAAAGGTGACACTCTGGCTGTTGGAAGGGAAGGAAAGCTCAGCCTCTACAGCTACACATCTGCCTTGGGACAGCCAATCTGATATTCCCAAGCCTTGCACACAAAACCTGGCTGTGAGATGCCTCTGTGAGGGTGGCAATGCAGGCAGGCCAGCAAGGTGTTGGAGGAGAGAGGACAGCTCATCACAGGCAGATCAGCTCCTTTAAAACAAAACAAAACAGCTGCCACTGTCCCCAGCCTCATCAGTACACCCTGCTAAGAGAGATATCCCAGGCACATACCACTCCCTTCCCAGGATGTATTTTCAGATCAGGTGAATGTTTCTTTACCGGGAGCAAAGCCGGGGAGTCAAACCCCAGCAGGTTTAATCCATCTGGTATCACTCTCCCCAGCACCTGGATACAGTCAAGCACCTGGCTGATCCAGACAAAATTCAACAAGCTTTTGCAGCAAGATTTGGACAGAAACCCCAGTGGATCCTGGCACATCTCAAAACTTTCCGCTCTGAGTTAGGACTTGTTAAGAAGGGCCATGCAAGCTGTAACCTGAGACTGCTGCTCGCCACTATCTATGGCTTGCATCTTGCCTGGAAACGGGGCATCCCCAAGTCACAGGGGTCAGCTGCAGCTCATGATTAGAGTCCTTGCAGACCCACATCACTCCCTCGACCACGTGTTTTCCATATAACAGCAGAGGAAATGCCCAACTCTATCAAAACCACATGCAAAGCATTAATCATCAAGCAGAGCTTGGCTGGTGCTCAAGGTCGGGAACAGCTCTATGCTTTTAAGTCCAGGTGGAGGTGGTGCCCAGCGCCTGCTGCAGCCCGTCAGCCAGGAGACAGGAGCACTCGTGTCAGGCTTGTCCTGCGGAGAGCCACTGCTTTTGTAACACGAGAAGCTGGCAGGCACCACTCTCAATCAACTGACTGGAGTCACTTGCAATTTACACTACAGCCTGGGAAACAGGCTCCTCCGGGTCCAGGGCAGGAGGCTCACCCGGACACCTCAATGTCTTGCTTTACCACGGCTACACCAACTCCATCAGCCCGAGGTGCCAGAACAGAGCAGAGGTGCCTCCCACAGCACATTCACCAGCTCTGCAAATGCAAGCTCCTTTTAACAAGTCTGATTAATTGAGCTGCTCCCAAAGAAGCAGTAATTACATCTGCCCCAGGGCAGGGAGAGGGGCCAGGTGATTTTACAAGACAGAGGGGACAGAGGGTCTGAGTGACAGCTCCAGCCTGGCAAGCAGGACAAGTCAGCCCTGGAGCAGCAAGATCCACAGGCAGCTAGGAACGGGGCTCCCTCCTATGCACACATGCCAGTGCTCAAATTTTCTCCAAAGGCCTTCCAAAATGGAAGGGAAACTTTTATTTTAATAGCATTCAAAAAAAAAAAAATCCCAACCAAAAAACAAACCCCCAATCTTTGGTGTCACATAAGGAAGGGGAGGAAAGGAATAAAAAAGATCTCGTGTAAAACACGAAACACTGTCAAGGGAGTGCTATGGTACAAAGGCACAATCCAATATGAACATATAATCTATGTACAGCCGTGCCAGCAGCACGGGGTGCAGTGCCAAGTCCAGTCCTGTGCCCGCCACCCTCACCATGGTCTCCAGACTGAGTCGGCTGTGCCGGGTGGCGGGCCTGGCGGCGAGGCAGCAGTGGCAGCTGTGGGTGGGCCACCATACAGAGGCAGCACAGCTCCACCAGGAGCAAAGGCAGTGCTGGGAATGAGGAAGGCGAACTGCCCATCAGAGGCCGGCAGCAGCTGGAAGCCACCGTACACCTTGGCCGCATCGGCACCTGGCTTGCAGGGCATGCCCGGGAGCGGCCCCACGCCACTGCCTGGAGGAACCAGGGGTGGCCCAAAGGCTGCGGCCGGCGGCAACGGGGGCGGCGGGGGGGGCGCAGGGTAGTTCATGGTGTTGATCTGAGTCATACAGCTGGCCAGGTGGCCCAGGAGCCGTGTGCGCACCTCAGTGTTGACGCCCTCGCAGGTGGAGAGGAATCGCGTCACCTCGTTCATGCACTCGCTGAAGCCAGCTCGGTATTTGCCCAGTACTGTGGGGTCTGTGCTCAGGGCAGCTGTGGGAGGAGAGAGGCACACAGCAGTCAGCAGGCTGCACAGGGAAGAGGGGTGTACAGCCCACCAGCATTGCATCCTACAGCTCCTCTGAGCTAAGAATCCAGATGGGGAAAGCAGCCCCTCTGGCAGTATGTCTTGTGTTCCCAAGTGCCAACAATTTGGATAGAGAGCACAGCCTCTCTGTTACCAAAACCACCAGGGACCTAGGTGGGGAACAGGCAAGTTCCAAGAATCTCCTTATGTTCCCTACCAGGGACCGAGGTTGGAAACACAGTCCCTCCAGTAACTCTTGTGCGTCCCGCATGCCCAAAACAGATCCATGCACAGAGCACAGCCCTGCTAGGCAGAGGCATCTCAAGCTGGGACTGCAGCCCTCCCAGTGCCTTCCAGTACCAGAAATGCACAAACAACACAGTGACCTTCCCAGCATCTCCTTATTGTGGATACCAGCACAGAGCATGACGCCCCTCACCACCCCCCAGCAGCAGGGATGGAGCACTGTGCCCCTCATGACTCTCCCGTACGCAGGATACAGGTGCGGAGCCACTGGCCCTAGGAATACAGATTCAGAACACAGCACCCTCCCTCCATCACCCCCTGGGGATGCAGGTGCAGAGCCCGGTGCTCCTGCTACCCTCTCTACCGAGCAGGCAAGGCAGTGTGCGATGCTCCCAGCTTGCAGGCAGCGCCACCCCAGCTCCCTCTCTCCGGTTCCCCCTCGGGACTCACCAGTCATCTGGGCTCGCTGGAGGCTCCGCAGGTGCTTGACAGTCATCTCCAGAATGTCGGCCTTCTCCAGCTTCGAATGCCGGGAGCTCTGCGGGAACAGGCGGGGTTCAGACCGGCCCGGCAGCGCCGTTTGCGCCCGCACCGCCCCCCCCGACCCCCCTGCGCTTACATCCTTCTTCAGTGCGTCCAGGATGAGCGTCTTCAGCTGCCCCAGACTCTCGTTGATACGCGCTCGCCGCCGCTTCTCCATGATGGGCTTGGAGGACTGCAAGAGAGGCGACAGTCAGCGTCCGCCGAGGCTCCGCACGGCGCTGCCCGTTCCGCTCCACCCCGTCCCGGCCGCCCTTACCTTACGGTGCTCCGCCGCCGTCTTCGGCTTGTCGGGCGTCGCGTTGACGCTGGCGGGGGTGGCGGCCACCGGCGAGGCGCTGCTCTTCTCCATCAGGTCGGCCGGCATGGTGCGCCGCCGGGGAGAGGCGCCGCGGCGG
>WBMY01001912.1:5864-39039 GCA_013397315.1 Donacobius atricapilla | reverse complement strand
CGTGTGTTCTGCGGGCGGGCCGCCTCAGACGCGGGCTCAGACGCGGTGGTGCGTGCGCTGACATCGCGGGGCACAGCGAACCGCAGGGAGGGAGGTGCCTGTCCCTCAGCCCTGGCCCAGCCGCCCTGCTGCCATCTCCGGCTGGTTTGGGCAGTTTGTGAGTTACTTTTAAAAAAAAGAAGAAAAAAAAAATTGCCTGGGGACTTGAATCCTTTTTTTCTCCCCTCCGCTTGACTGACTTTCTCACACTCCTATTCCCATAGTCTGCCAGCTAGGCCTGAGTCATCCTGCCAAGAACTAGACCTGGCCTATTCAAAAATGCGCTCACTCCCTCTTTCCCTCTCTCTCTTTTTTTTTTTTTTTTTTTTTTTTTTTTTTTTTTTTTTTTTTTTGAGTATACACAGTAATGTTTTTCCACCTCCTCTTGTACCTGATCTGCACCTGTACAGGGCCAATCCCACACGTATCACCCGATCTTGCCTTTTCAGAGACCGTGAGAAAAATAAAGTTCAAGAAAGAAGAGACATGTTTGCAGATCTCACCGGTGCAAAGCCCTTGTCCCTGCAGAGGCTTGCCTGCTGAGCCTTCAGAGTTTTAAAAAAGAAAAATAAATAAAAGGGAGAGTGTGATGTTTAAAACTGCGGAAAAGTACAAATCCAGGCTTTCTTTTAGCTCCTTGATGGAGCCACAAACCTTTGATTTAAAAAAAAACCCCAAAACCAAAAAACAAAAACCAAACAGAACCCCCCCCCCAAAAAAAAACAACAAAAAAACCCACAACGCAGCCTTCAGGGTGTAAGGTTTAACTTCAGATGAAAAATATTTGATGGAAGTTTCAGTTAGCTAGGCAGCTGGACAAATTCGAGTGAGGAAAAGAATGAGACTGCACTGGGAAGTCAGTGCTGAAAAGCACTTTTACAGTTATCTTCATGAGAATATCGGCGATAACAGATTAGCGTGAAAACTGCATTATGTTTTTGGAAAGCTTAAAAAGCTCTCTGCTGGATCAATATTTCTTCTAGTGCTGACATTTGCATATATTGGTGGGGACGAAAGTTACGACAATTACTGAGCTGGTGCTCCCTCTCCCTCCTGCGGGGATTTACGAAGGGCTGAGGAAATGCGGCGCTGGGCAGCCCGGTCCCTCCCGGCCGGAGTGAGAACAGGCTGCAATTATGTCTGTGTTTGTGGTGGCCGTGGAGCTGCAAACCGCCTGTAATTGCCGGCACCAGGTCGGTGTCTCTGTGAGACGAGCGCAGGGCAGGTAGCAGGAACAGGCTGTCCTGAGGGGCGGCCGGCCCTCGCCCACGCCGGGGACCTGGGGATTGCCTGGCAGCAGCTCCCCTTGCTGCGCTCGCAGCCTGCCGCAGCTCCCGCCCTGCACACAGCGGAGCCAGCCGGCTGCCTTTCGCTTCTGGGGTGTGCGAGGAGCTGGGCTGTGGGGACTGGGCCTCTAAAAGCGTCTCCTTCCGTGGAGGCTTCTTAGATCCACCAGCGAGTGCTGCGCGGGGCAGTGGGAGCAGCGACACTGGCGTGTCCCTGCTCCACATCTCCTCCGCCTGCCTGCTGCTGTGAAATGCCTGCATGTGCAAGGGTTGCGATCTCCAAGCGGAAGCACGTATACTTGTGAATTCCCCAGGGATCAGGAGAGGAAGGGGAGGATTTGCATGGAAGGATGTCTCGAAATGAAATGGCTGAGGCCAAGTTTAGGCTGGAAGGCGGTAGTGAAGAGGTTTTTAACCACTGAGGGGATCTGGAAGAGATCCTCTTGGCATCTCTAGCCCCGCCTTCTCCTGTGAAAGTGGTGTCAAGGGGGAGGTGAAACCCTGACATAAGGAACTGCCCCAGGGACTGGGGTGTCCCTTGTCCCACAGTCCTCCCAAAAGGTTTTTTGCTTTGCTCCAGCAGTCATCTTGGATTACAAATTGGGAATTGTCCAAAACAGATTTGGGAAGAACCTTTAGACAATGCATTAGGGCTTTACTGACTGGCAGAACATCCTGGAAGAAAAATGTGTTGGCAAGAAAATTTAGATTAGTCCTGGGCACGGGCCCAGGGGTGAGAAGGAATAAAATAGGATGCTGCGGCTGGTGCAGCATGCAGGAGGTGAGGAGGTGGCAGGGTTGGCCATGCCTGCTCTCCGGTCCTTTAGGAAGCAGCCAAGATGAGCAAATGTTCATCTAGAGATCCAAGTGTTTTAATATCCAAAGCTTGAAGGATCCTAGGAAATACAGAAAATAGAAACCAAGTTGCTTGTAAAAACTGGTTGCAAGCTGGATCCCAGGAATGACACAGCAAGCCTTTCCTCTTTGGGTCACGGGCTGAAAGCCTAGCCTGGCCATAGCTCAAAGTTGTCACCACCCTGAAGGTTGGAAAACAAGTGCTGTGTCTCAGGGATATGTCCCTGGCACAGGTGTCTCCTCGGGACAGCCCTGCACACATGCCTCTGCTCACAGTTCCCGTCCCAGAAGCTGTTGTGCAATCCATACCCAACCGGCTCCCCCGGGAGGGATGATCTCAGAAGCTTTGGGTGCAGGTTTCAGGATTTATTTCCCCTCTATAAACATTTGCCAGGTCTTTGGAACAAGGTCACTTTCAAACTGACTTCCTCACAAAGCTCCCTAGATGAAGCAAAGCTTTCATGGATGTTGCTCCCCTACACACCAGGTCTTTGTGGTAAAGAGGGCAGCTTTTGTGCAGCAGTGTCACTGCCTGGCCCCCTCCATGGCAGGAGCAGGCTCATTTTAAGGCAGCAGCTTGCTTTTATGGCAGGTCCTGCCCTGTTATTCCACTGGGAACCCATTTCCCAAAGATATGCTGAGATCCGGGGTCCCAGCTCTGTCAGACAACCTCAGGGTGGGTGCTTGTGTGGCAGCTGCTCCCCAGAAGCTGGGCTCTTTCAGCTGTTCCCTGGCTGCTATTGCAGAAGAGAGGCTGAAGTGTTTATTCATTTTACTCCTCACTGTGAGAGTCAGGCTGGATGTGTTTGGGGCAGCTCTGGCCATTCTGCAGCGACACCCCCTTGTGTGGAGGGAGCATCCTGGCCTGCAGGAGCTGGTGCCCTTCATTCTGTTGCCAGGGAGGCATCCCTGGGAATAGTGCAGGAAACTGGGGGATGAAGAGGCCAAAGCTTTCCTTGAGTAGCAAAGTGCCCATCTGAGAAACTCCAGAGTCACTAAGGACAGAAAATGAAGAACCATTTTTATCTTCCCAGCCCATCCCAGCCCAGGCTGGAGCACAGCTCTGTGCTGAGAAAGGCTCTGGGACATGAGCCAGGATACCTGGATCTCATGCTAAGCTGATTCCTCTTGGCAGGCTCCTATCCTGCTGAACCAAGGAAACGCTGCCGGGGAGCTGGCGGGGAGGGCATTTTGGCAGCTGTGAAATGCCACCCATATGGATGGGAATTCCCTTCCTGATACCCATGGCGTTACTTCAGAGGTCGCTGGTTTGGCTAGAGCAGCCACAATGAGCTGATGGGCATGAGATAGTGCAGCCCCAGCTTTCCTCTTTGTGCCTTTCCAGAGCCCCAGCTCCAGCCTGGTCCTCTGCTGGCAACCAAGGCTGGGTGTTGGCAGGCACTGCAGCTGGGAACAACCCTAAATTTCCTGTGGGGCTTTTACTGGTATCTGGCACTGCTGCTACCAGCCAGAGGCTGTGAGCTGCCTTCTACCCTTCTCTGAGAGATGCTCTTTTCATGCAACATGCCCGGATTCGCCAGACCACTGGTTTGTAGTTTGCTGACCATGACAGGGCAGTCCCACTCCAGTACAAGAGCCAATATCCTTGGTGAGATAAAGGAGTTCTAGGCAGAGGGACAGACAGCTGAGCGTGCATCCATCTGAGAACCAGAAATAAATGGGCAGTCACTGCCATGCTCCAGAGGGGAAAAGGAGCATCTCGGCTCTCATTCACTCCTTCTGTGGTGGGAGGTGTTGGCAGTGAGAGCAGAGTTATTTATTTATTAAGATCCCACTTGTGTTGCTGCCTTAGGCTGCTGGTCTCTCTGCTGGAGCTGTGGTGCTGGCGTGCTTGCAGGGAATGGAAAGACTGCAAGCTATGAAGCAGGAGTACATATATGAAAATGCTGTGAGTTTGACAGTGGTGGGGCTGGAGAGGGCATGACTACTCACTGGCACAGAAGTTCCCATGCCAAATACTGAGCAGAAGGAACCCTCTTGAGTGCCAGATGAAGGTGGGTGTGCATCAGCTCCACATCCTGAGCCCAGTCTCCAGCCGTGTTGCTGCAGCACTAGTGTGCTGAGCTGTCTGTGATCCCTGACATGCTGTGGCTGCAGGAAACCCTGCAGGCTTTTCCAGAACACGGCTTTTAAGTCAGATAAGACCAGCAGTGCGGTTTGCAGCCCAGCTGTGTGCAGCTGGGTCGGCGCAACCAGGGGATGGGAAGATGTGGGCGGGAGCGTGGCGAGGTGGGAGTCTTGCCAGCCGTCCTCGGCGCAGGGAGCCTGTGGCTGGGTGCGTCAGCCTGCCCTCAAATTCCTAGCACACAAGCCCTTTTCTGTGCCCCCTCTGCCCTCTTCCCCTGGCCCTGCCAGCGCCTGCAGCCAAGGGCAGGTGGGAGCCTTGGCATGTGGCTCCCAGGGGACTCAACCTTTACCAACTGCAGACTCATGAATCCCACAGGGCCAGCCCTTGGCCAATAGTGTCTGTGCTCTTCTGCAGAGTGATCAATCATATTTTCCAACACAGTTCCTTCTTCTTGGTATTAATCAGTGCAAGCAAGCAGCCTGGACTGATCACTGCCATCGAGCTTTTTAAAATTTGCTAAATTTACCAGCTGATCACCATCTCTCCACTTCATGCCATGAATTGGCAGCCAGGAGTGTGTTGTGTAAACTTCACGTTATCCTCAAAACCCTGGCAACCGTGATGATGCAGCAAGAAAATATTTGGAACCTTTGGGAGGTGCTGCAACAAGCAGCCCTGCCTTGTGCTGGGAAGCTCTGCTGAGGGCAGGGCAGGCACGACAGGCAGGCCAGGGGCTGTGTGCCCCACCAAGGGTGGGTACAGAGGTCTCAACCTCCCTGGTCTGACCAGGTCCTGGGGCACTAGGGACACCAGGCATTTCCTCTTGACAGATGGGATTGGTCACAACTTGCCAGCCCTCCCATTTCCTTTATTCCTGTATCCATTTATTCAAGAAAACACAGGATACTTCATGGTGCAGTGCTTTCCTACTGCAGAACAGAGCCTTTGCAGAGCCAGCATCTTTCTTGGTGTAGATGGACTCTGATAAATCCAGGGTACAATGAATAATTTGTACTTGGTACCTGATCTGCCTGGTTGTCTTCAGTTTTGTTTTAGTTTGGCAGCATTGTGGAGAGAATTAGCCTATCTTGCTAATATTGAAATGTATACATAATCTGAATCCTGTATTCCTAAAATCAATATTCATTATTCAAGGTGACAACAGAGCTCAAATTAGTCCTTTAGCTACATCAAGAGTATCAGGATGATGACATGTTATTTGGCTCAGCGACCTCCTGCAGACACACGGCTTCACACACGTGGGTGGGGCGGCAGGGCGCGGTGCTAAAGTGCATGGCCAGGAGGATCCGGTGGGCTGGATTCCACCCTGCCTCCTGCCTGGGGCAGTCTCGGGGAGCCACCTGAATTGCGCCAGAATTCAGCCGTGGCGGCAGGTGCGGTGAGCCGGGGCAGCGTGCCAGGGGGACACAGGGACGGTGGATTTTTGTTTGTTTTTCTGCCCAGGGCAGGCAGTGGGAGGAGGGGATTTGAAATCCTCAATTAGCACACTTCGACAGCAGCGCAGGGTGTGTGCTGGAATGGAGTGGTTTCTCCCTTATTTTTGTTTCCCACTTGCTGATGTGCAGCCAAAGCTCTCCATTAGCCCTTTGGCAGTTGACAGGTGTTAGCACAGGGTGGGACTTTTGGAAAACTCCTGTGCATTTTCCATTTGCTTTGCCTGGTGCACAGCTGCACATGTGCTGGTCCAGAGCTGTGTGTATGCCCTGGTGCCAGAGATCATACTGTAGAATCATCCTCATATGGGCTAATATGAGATCTCTTGTGAGCTAGTCAAGAATTGATGTGCAACTAATTGCTGTAATAGAAAATATTATCCTTCTAGAGGATGTTATTTTATATTACAAGGGCATAATTTACAGTTCAATTGCTTAAATAATGTGTTAATTGCTAAGTGTAATGAATAAATACATTTGCAAGTACAACATTTAATTTGTACAGATTCCAGAAGTCTAGACATTAAGAGGCAGATCGTTATTTGATAAGTAATCTGGAATGTTGTATGAAATGACATTTATTTTCACATGATGAAATATCCTGAAATGATATTTCAAGGTTCTTGTCCTTCCTTCCCTGCAATGAAGGGCAGTGTTGTCATCGGCCGCCTCAGAAATGTGCCCAGGCTGCCTGGGAACACAGGGGAAGGCAGGAATCCCCCAGGAGCGACGCAGAGAACACAGTAGCAAACCTAGGTTTATGCAGATGCAAGTTTTGAACACTACAAAATGTAAAGAGAGAATATAGAGCCAATGATGGGGGATGTCGGCAGTAGAATGGGAAGCTTCACATCAGTGCCAACTGATGGCAGGATGGCTGTGGGGCTGTGAAAAGCATAGGGAGTGCCTGAGGAGGTGAGCTGGTGATGGTGATGAAAGGGAGGCATTAGTGCTGCTGCCTGGGCACTGGTGAGGCCTCGGCCCAGTGTGAGGATGCAAGCAGAAGCAGCAGCAAATAAACCCAGCAAAGGGGGCTGTTGCAGCCTGCTTCTCGCCACACTTGCCCGGTGGCTGTTGCTTGCACCACGGGAGGCTGCAGGAATCGGTGCAGGCTGCCTGCTGCTGGAGCCAGGGCTGGCTGCTGCTGCCCAGAATAAGAGGCCCTGCAAACAGAAGGCACTTGTGCTTCAGTTGCTGATATTGAATAATCTTGGGCTACTGGTGCCCTTTTGCAGGCCCGTATCTTTATTGGAGGCTGTTAAAGCCAAACCTCCCAACAGTAATAACATGACTACAAAGCATTTCTAAGAATAAAGTACGTGGGAATAAGGGAGATACTGAGATCCCAGCCAATTTCAGTACAATACAAGTCTGAAGTACCTTATAAAGTTAACAAGTCAAATTTAAATGTATACAAGACTCAGGAGCATACAGGAAACAGGATCGGCCAAACCTTCAAAGGCCCATCATTGTCTTTCAAAAAGTCCACTGAAAGGCTCATGCCATAAAAAAAGGTGTATTCACTTGGCTGATACAGTGATAAACCTGGTGGAGAAGTGCCAGGAGCCAGAGTGGGCAGGGATGCTCCCTGCAGGGATGCTGTGGTGGCCCAGCCCCCTGTTACAGAGAGCTTTGCCCTGCTCTCTCTGTTGCTGCACCACAATAAAAGAGGGTTCTTCTGGTGCAAATCTGGGAAGTGTTTGGCAGGTGACTGGCTCCAAGACAAGCAACCCTTGCCCCTGGCTTTATGGCAGGTCATCCAGCCTCTGCAATCTTGCTGCTGGAGAGGTAAAAAAATAGCTCTCCTGCCTTGCCCAGCACTATCTTCATCACACTCCTGAGCAGTACAAACTGCAGCCAGGAGTGCAGCACATGGTGCTGGTTTCCCTGTCCCCTGTGATATAAACACCCTGGATGCCACAGACAGGAGGGGACAAGGAAAGAGCTGGGAGAGACTGCATGTGCTGCATGCCCAGGAGCTTGTCCTTGCTTTCTCAGAGCTGAAAACACCTGTGGATTAGAAGGATCTTCTGTAGGCACCTGGAGTTTGTGCAGTATTACAATGTGAAAACTGTGCCAAAAGGTCCCAAGCCTGCTCCTGTTTAGCTTTCTTGAGTACCAGATTAAGAGCCAAATGTACTCATGAAATGCCAGAGACCCCGAGCTCTTTCAGTCTACCCGAGTGGTGTCAGCATGGCAAGTTTATAATGCCTGATCTTTTCTTCTCCTGTGTGTTATTTGTGTTTAGCAGGCTGTATTCTGCCTTCATCATGTGCCATCATGTGTTTATACATTTTACCCATCCATTTGAAAGCAAGAACCAGTGCCACAGGACTTACCAACTAGCCACGCTATCTAGCTGAGCATCCAAGCAAGCTGCATTGCAAACCATCCGAAGATTGCAATAGAGGCAGAAAAGTCTCAGGAAAATGCCCTGCTACAAAGAAATTGGAAAAATCAAGGTCATTTCATGGCTTGTTTGTGAGCAGGAAGCAAAACCACCCCGATCTGGTGCCTCTGAAGAAGCCAGCAGAACTGGGATGCACGTTGCAGGACTTGGCGTGCAGGAATTCTTGAACCATAAGGCCTTGTCAAGACTAATTTTTAAATGAAATGCAGTGTCCTAGCAAAACACATGCCTGAGACTTAAACCAAAACCAAAGTACAAAATGCGGTGTTTAAAGGCTGGGTTCCATCTCAAGTGAATAGAAGCCACATGCATTCATCTGAGATCAGATTTTGGCGTGATCTGAAGTTGTGCTCACAGAGGCTGCAGTGAGAGGAGGCAGAGGAAGTCTTCATCTCCTCCAACAATCCTGAAGACAAGATTAGCCTTTCTGCACTTTCCAAGTGAAAAGTTTTCTGCCTATGTATGTAGGCTCCCCAGGTGTGGGATGGAGCATCCCAGGGCTGCTCAGCTGCTTGCTCCACACTATGTGCAGGCAGTAGTGAGGCCACTTCCACCAGCCTGAAAACCTGGTGCAGACCTGCCTCTCTCCCCTTGCTGCCCACAGTGGGTTTGGAACTGTGAACTCCCAGTTACACCACTCTGTAGCAAGTGTCCTGCAAAAGTGCCGGTATTGAGGCTTAACCTTTATTAATTGGGGAGAGGAAGAAATAATGCTGGCAAAATATTGTCAAATACTTCAAATTAATGATTAATTCTAGATGGAGTGATACTGTTTGATGTGGTCTTTGCTGGTTTAAACAGGAGAAGGGTGATTCACTCTAAAGGAATTTATAAAAACACAAGTATTTGCTCATGGACAATAAATACTGGGGCAGATAAAAAGGGGGATGAAGTGTTCGGTGTTGTGATAGCAACTCTGCTTGAGAAAACTTTTGACCTTCTCACATCTTAAATCAGTGGGGCCCCCCCGCTTTCTTCCAGGCCTGCTCTGGAGGCTGAGGGAGCGGGGTACGTGGGAGCACGCCAGGCTCACCCCGCTCTGTGTTGCTGGCAGGTCCCCCCTGCTTCCCTCTTGTTCCCACGGCAAGGACTGGGCACCCGCTGGCACCTGCCGAGGGGCACAGGGCAGCATCCGACAGCAGTTTACACAATCTGTGTACGCAGCCTAATCTGTCATTTGTCTGTTGTAAAAGTAAGTGCATAAACCTGGTGCTGAAGCTGCTGTGGTTTACAGAGCTACTCCACCTGGGAGGCTGAGATTTATGCTGTCCACTGGTGAATGAGGCATCCCACCCCATCCCATGCCGGGATGGGCAGGTTGCCCAGGAGGGCTGGCTGCAGGCAGCAGGGAGCCCATGGGCAGCACAGTGGGAGCAGCAGCAGAGGTGCCAGCAGTGCTGTGCCTGCCCCACGGCGCCTGAGAGCCATCGGGTGGGTACCTGAGGGAGGGAGCTTGCTATCTACCTTTCCCGTGGGAATACGATGCAGCTGAGATAACCCCCAGACCTCACTGGGACTCTGCCAGTGTCATTAAAGTGTTGACATCTGCTGATTACCCTGACATGATGCTGGTTTTATTGAGACAAGATTAGCCACTCACACTTTGAAGGGAGGCTGGGCCCACACTGTAACTGGCTGTCTCCTGTCAGGAAAAGCTTCAGAGCCTTTTCCATTCTAGTCTTTTTTCTTTACGAAAATCTAACTGTTTATGCCCGAAAAATAACAGCATGGGAGTGAGGGCACAAAGTCCCTGAGGTGGTGTCCAGCCTTGCCATGTCTGTTGTGGGTTAGCCAGCAGTGCAGGATGGCCCTGGTCATGTCACCTGTCAGTGTGGGGCTGATGGAGCAGAGCTGATATCCACAGAGGGGCTGAGCTCCTGCCTGCAGCCATTCCTGCAGCATCGCCTCGCAGGCTGTCAACGAGCCTTTCATCACAGCCCCTTCTGACATCAGCCTTTCCAAAACACCTGAGATCCTTGTGGTCCCTGTGCTCATAACACTTGGAAGTGACAGCGGCTTCTGGTTCCAATTAACCCGGGGCAGTTTGGGGACTATCTGATTGCATTGCAGTGGAGGGGAGAGGAGAAAAAGCCTTTCTGGGAAGCAGCGATTGAGTGCGTGGGTGAAGAACTTCTGGAAAAAGCAGATGGTTTCTCTCTTTCCTTTCTCCTTCTTTTCCTTGTCTTTTTTTTTTTTTTTCCTTCCCTGAATTCCAAGAAACAGACAACCCAACAGCACATTTTTCACCATCAAAGCTTTGCTGAAGGGAATTCTCCACTGCTATTTCATTTCTTCCTTATGTTCACAGATTGTAAACCAAGCAGCCTCTGGAGAGCATGGAGGACAGATCTGTCCCGGGGTGACAGCAGAGGACTGGCCAACATCCTTGGGGCATGACAGGCTCTCCCTGGCAGCTGGCAGACACACACATCTCTCTTGGGATGCTGAGTGACAAACATGGCACTGCAGCTGGCAGATGCTAGCACTGGAATCTGGGACACAGGGATTTGCCAAGATGCATAACCTCTGCCTTGGACACCTGCACAAGGCTAACAACTGTGAGTAGAAGCTGCAAGCAGCAGGGGAAAGCAAGCACCAGTTCCTGGGCTGGCCCCACTAACTGATGCTCTCCTGGGAGGAGATGCACTCAGAGGTCAGCAGAGGCAGGTCCCACCTGAAGCCTTCCTCCCACAGCCTTCCCACAGTCACACCACAGCCAAAGATCCCAAATATTATGTCTCTGGGAGAAACAGGGAGGGAGGAAGCTGTAATCCCATGAAATCCCAGCCCACAGTGTGCCAATCCTTTAAATTACTCTCTCACATGCAACATGTTCAATGCCTGTTGAAAGAAAGGTGGTTAAAGGAGGAGATGTAATTGGAAAATAAGATTTAAGGGCAGATGGGATTGGAGGGCTCTGGCTTGTTAATCTGAGATCTGTTTTTTTAAGACACCATTTTTAGACCTGGCAATGCTGGCTGATTGCTGCCTGATGTGATGCATGGCAGCACTGGCGTGCTGTGGGAAGATGCTCTTTGAAAAGGAGGAGTGAGGATTCAGCAAGGAACTGCAGCACAGGGAGGGACAGGAGCAAGGACGGCAGCCAGTTGTGCACAGAGAGCTGGAGAAGGATACTGGTGGTTCTGTTCTCCTTTCACCAGTGACTTGGACACAAAAAGGGAGCATTTGCTTGCAAAATGTGTTTCCCCAGCCAGGAAAGTGAGATGTGGAGGCTGGTGTGGGGCCAGGAGCTCCTGCCCAGTCCCCTGGCATTGGTGGGTAGCTGGACAACATTCTTGCTACACATGCATGGCTGAATCAGAGGAAGAAAATGTTAGAAGAGAATGGCGAAACTGCTGGCAAGACAAAAGGGACTGAAATGACCACTGGGACAAAGAGGGTCCAGAGCAACTCCTAGCCGGAGCAGTCACAGTCAGAAAATAACCTCATTGCCCATTGAAACACGAGCCACACGTGAGAGGGACAAGCCAGCATGGACTAGCAGGGACAGGCACCCCTTGCACTGTGTCTCCACGGGCTCTCTCACCACTGCTCACACAGGAGCACAAACCTGCTCCTTGCTGTAAGCTGGAGGAGGATGCAATGGTGAGCAGCAGCCAGTCCCACGTATCACTGGGTATGTGTTGTGCTTGTCACGTCTGACATCAGCTCTGTGCCTTGAAGATGTCCTTTGCCTAAGGAAAAGCTGCTTCCAGGCTCCAGACCCAGGACAGCGAATGGCAGCGACCCTGGACTAGGATGTGGGTGCACTGAAGGGATGGTGCTGCTGGTAGTTCAGAGCCTCAGCACTGAGCTGGGCCTGCCCCCACACCCTGGGGCTCCAGAGTTGCTGACCCAAACTTGGCAGATTTTGGGTGAAAGCAGACTAATTTGGAAGGTGCTTTAACCCCACTCCCTACATGTCATAGGGATGCCCAGTGAAAACAGGGATACTTCTCACTTTCTCCCTGCTGCACCCCAGGAGCCCACCCAGCCGCAGCGAAGCGGGAGTGGGGTCCGTGGGAGGAGGAGGACGCGGGGCTCGCTGGCAGCCCGGCAGAGCCTGGCGGGGCAGGAGCCGGCCCGGCCGGAGAGCTGCTGGTTTTCACACCCCGGCAGGCTGATGCGCGGCCCCGCTCCCCCGGCGCCCAGCGCCTGCAAGGGTCAATTACAGCGATTACTTCAAGGAGTCAAACCGGCTGCCGGCAGCGCGGGGGAAAATCTTTGTTTCGCGTTTGGCTTTGTCAAAGGGAAGGAAAGAAGTGCCTGGGCATGCGGCGGGGGGTGACAGAGCCTCTGCTGTACGAAGGGCAAAAGTCAGAGCGCGGCTGGGTGTTTGCGGGGGAGGAGGCTGCCCCGGGGACAGCTGCCCTGTTCTGCCAGTGCCACTGAGCAGCACTTGGGGCTTGGGCAGCCTCCAGTACACTTGGTCACTCAGGAAGGGCTCAAAAACAGCCCAGTGATTGTAGAGAGAAGCAAACCAGTTAGTGGCAGAGACAATCTTTAAAAGTGAACATGAAACCTTGGCAAGTTAAAAGTAAAGTCACAGTAAAAGGAATGTAAAAGACTGTGGAAGAACTTGCAAAAGGTATTAAAACCTGAAAATAAACATATTTGCATAAATGCCAGGAGCAGGAAACCAGCCAACAAGCTGGTGCAGGTTGTGAATGATGGAGGCATGAACAGAGCACCCAGGAAAGACAAAGCCTCAGCAGAAAAGCTGCGTGGTGGCTTGAGGATGCTCAGACAGTGCCTGTCACCCTTCCTGCAGGGCTGTGCCAGGGGCCTGTCCCACAGCAGGGGCCTGCTGGAGACGTCTTCCAACAAAACAGGGGGTTACAGGTGGCCCACATATGGGACAAGGCAATGCCAGCCCAACTGGTGGTACCCAGCTTTTCCTGCCAGCTTAGGGCAGAGGGTGGGGAAGGAAACATGAGCTGCAGCCAGAGGGGCTCGGGGGATCTCATGGGCAGTTTGGGACAACTCATCTATAACAGATCTGGGTCAATGCAGCACTTACGGGAGACTCAACACCACCTTGCAGGAGGAAGCCACGCTTCACAAATCAGCCAGGTCACCAAGCGTGGGGAGCAGAGCAATGTGCTGGTCATGGAGCAGTGACACTTCCAAAACTTTTTTTTTGTTTTGTTTTGGTTTTTTTTGGTGTTTGCTTTTTGTTTGGTGGGGGTTTTTTGGTTTTTTGGGTTTTTTTTTGGCTTGGCACCTCTCCAAAAGACCCTGAATGCCCAGTGGACTGAAGGGACTTTCGTCTTGCATGGAAAAACAACTGGTTAAAAGACTTAAAGACAGCAAAAGTAAAGCTGGCTGCTGAGCAGGAGCTCACAGTATTAAACTTCAGGCTGGTAAAATGGCACATGAAGTTCAGTATTGATAAAGGCAAAGCAACAACCCATAGACAAACAGCCCTCAATAGCC
Organism: Donacobius atricapilla; assembly: GCA_013397315.1. Lineage (NCBI taxonomy): Eukaryota > Metazoa > Chordata > Aves > Passeriformes > Mimidae > Donacobius > Donacobius atricapilla. The sequence continues at coordinate 25,470 of WBMY01001912.1, read as the reverse complement.
ATACAAAATGCTGACCCCCCCTTCAGTGATGCTGGGGAAGAGTCAGGACAGCATGCATGATGTATAATTAGGGAAAGAAGACAGAACAGCTAAATACGTTCTCTTTTGGAGTAGTATGTGCCACGTTTTTTTCTCAAAAAGGATGTAAGGGAAATAAATATGAAGAAAGGCCCTTAAGGATGCTTGGTAATAGAATTTGGAGGCATGGCGAGAAAAGATCAGATGTCATGGTCACATAAGCTTGGAAAAGCTGAAGGAAGGTCATAAAGGTTGCAGGAGTAAGAGTAGGAGGTGGAGGGAGACCTGGCATCAAACTGGAACAGTGAAATCATGTTGAGAATATGTCCAAAACAAGGAGGAGGAAGCCTTTGCCTTCATCAGCACTGCTCAGCTGTGAAACCCTTGGCCACAGGCTGTAGTGGCAGCCAAAAGCACAAAGTGGGGAAAGCTGCACCCACTGATGCTGAGTCTGTCTGACACAACAACTGTGAGGAGCTGAGACAGAGCTCACCCACACCTGAGCTCCTCTGCTCTCCCCAGTACCTGCCACCTTCACAGCAGGGCCTGGGGCTCCTGCTGCACTGCAGGCTGGCAATTCATGGCCTGGAAAAAGAGTGAAGGAATCAGGATACCAGACCATAAGGCTGAGCTGAGCACACAGAGGCACTTTCTGAGATGCAGAAGGTCAGGCAGGAAGCTGTGCTTTGGTGCTTTGTTTTCCATGTGCTGCACTAGCTTTGAGCTGCCAGCCAGAAATGCTGCCCTGCCCATCACTGCTGCCTCCACTGTGCAGCACCTTCCCCCCTCCCTGACTTTTATGAGCAAGGATTGACCAAGATTTCCACATTGACAAATATCTTGAGTCAGGAAGAAAAATAAGCTGAACCTGTCTCTGCATTGCACACAGGCACAATGTCATAGGATCATGCAATCAATGGTTTGGGTTGGAAGTAACCTTGAAGATCATCTAGTTCCAACTCCCCTGCGACCAGCAGGGATGCTACCCACTAGATCAGGTTGCTCAAAGCCCCATTCGGCCTGACCTTGAATATTTCCAGAGATAGGGAAGTGTAATGGGTGTCTGGAGGGCAGCTGCTGGGTGCACAGCCTGGCTCTCCTGCAAGGAGAGGGAGGCACCAGGGCAGCAGGACTCGTCTGTCAGGGCAACACCTGGCCTTTGGCAAGTGAGTTTTATTTGGTGCAAAGCTATTTGCTGCCTATCTGGCTGGCCAGCCCTGCTATGAGCCTCGAGCACTGGCAAGAGAGCCCGGCATCCTCCACAGCTCCACACCAAAATCCAGGCCCCCGCAGGGTCCCTGCTGCCTGTAGGGAGCAGCCTGGCCAGCGCCCGTGCCCGGCACCGTGCCACCTGCCCCAGTGCTGCCATCCTGCACGCGAGGGCCGGGGGCAGGCGCTGGCCGCCGGCATCGCTCGCCCTCCAGGGCGCGGGCCTGGGGTGGGATTTGTGGAGATTATGCCGGAGGAATTACAAAGGAGCAGACTTTCCCACAGAGGCTTCAATCACTGCCCTGAGAAAGTGTGTGAGCTGAGGCAGGCCGCCTGCCTCACGGTGCTTTGGGGAGCGCACAGGAACAGCACACACGGTTTTTAATAATTAAGTAACTTTAATTGTCCTGGGAAAGCAGCGCTTGCCTTGGGGCACTCTGCGCAAACTCATAATTAATGTTACCGGGAGAGATTACGGGAAGGAGAACTGAGAAATGATTCACTTTTGCTTTTTAAGCCTCTCCGTGTTAAAGCTGTATTATCCCCTGGTTTAAAGCCTCATTTAGCTGTGAAGAAAGCCAGTGTGCTCACGGGGGGAGGTGGGGGGAGGCAGAAAAAGCACCCTGACAAATTACAAACAGCCGCGCCAGGCTCCACCACCAGCCCTGGCGGGATGGGAGCCGGCAGCCAGCACAGCTGGGAGCATCCCGGGTGTGCAGAGCAGCACCACGGTGGAGAGCCCAGAGGAGTGAAGGATGTTCATTGCCAGCCCAGGCCCGAGGCTGGCATGTGTGTGCAATTCCCACGTGCACCTTCTTGCTTGAGGGCTCCAAAGACAGCTGCTAGCACAGGAGCTACCAGACAGTACTGGGGCAAAGACTGGTCTCTCTCAGTACCCCCAGTGCACCAGAGGGCTAAATCCTGGGAAGCCTGAATTTGGCAAAGTGAGAGCTCCTCCTTGGAGTCAGAGGGTGACAAGCCCTTTGTAAATCTGATTTATTCCAAGTAAATAAAATGGGCATTTAGCATGCTAAATGTGGCTACACTCCTCTGTCATAACCTGCTCCCAACCCTCTAGGGACCAGTGCTTTCCTATGGCAACACATCACCTGTCTTAGCTGTGCAGCAAGGGATTCTCCAGGACACATACGGCAAGGGCAGACAAAGTCCCTGTGTTGGGACATGCCTCAAGCAAGCTGAGCCTCCAGAGCTCCCAGCCCTCCTCCCCAGGCAGCTGCCTGCTCCACTGGGTCTGCTGAGCAGGGGGGATTCATTCAGCTCAGCAGTAATGCTGATGCTGAGCGCCAGCACGGCCCTCACCCCACGGGGAGCCCAGTGGACAGGCACTGCTGGTGCTGCACAAAGAGATGGGCAGTGAGGGAGGGATGCAAATCCTTCCCGGGGTGTGCGGCGCCTGGGATCCGTGGTGCTTGCTGGCGCGTTTCACCCACTTTAAAACCAACAACCTATTGGACTGGAGCGCCTCTTTTCTTTCTTTTTTCCTTTTCTGTTTTTTTCCCCTTCCGCCCAGAGCAAATCACTGGACTCACGCAGGACGCAAGGTATTTTACTCTATAGAAATCCTTTTTTCAGGCAACTATGTCAAGAATGTTTTCATACTTTGGGCTGGATGGGAAAAAAAAGGGCTTAATCCCCTGAGATGGTTATTTCTCTGAAAACAGACATGCAAATGCTGGACTTGTCAAACCTTAAAATGTTTTCTTTATTCAGGGAATTACTGCCTGCCTGCTGAGCCCGGGTAATGCTGACAGGCTAAGCCCGGGGCCTTGGCAGCAGAGCATGCAGAGTGTGGGAAAGGGCGGCTGAGGCACGCGCCAGATAAGATCATACAATAAATGATACAGCCCTCCGGAGCACACGGCCACTTTCATATGCAAACAGGCTCCCTGTACACACACACACACACACACACACACACACTGCCTGGGCAGGAGGCTGCACCTTGCTGCACGCCCGGGCAGACGCACCTGCACACGCATGCACACGGCTGCAGGGCTGGCAGGACGCAGGGGGATGTAGGACAGGTTTTGCTGAACCCAGTAAGCATCCCAGGTCCTGGAGGAGGGGAGATCTTCCCACTGACCCATGGTCTGGCCAAGAGCATTCCCTGATTGTCCTGTCATGCCTCAGTGGCTGCATTTTGCATCTGGGGCATGGTTGCTTGGAGGCCCTACTGGGGCCCTGTGAGGAAAGGAAAGTCATCATCTAATAACTTGGTTAGTTCTTTCTTCCAACTGTGGGGTAAAACCTGGAAACAGGACTCAAATGGGTCAGAAGATGAAAAAGACAATCCAAAATACACAGGACTTTTATTTGCATTCTTATAGCTGTCGCCTAAGTGGCTTTTTGGTACACATGCCTGGGACTGGGCAAAGCAGCCACATATTCTGCCCTCTGACAAGGATTCATTTCTAAAGAGAAGCAAAGATCATGACCCCACTGATTGGAGCAGCAGGACTCATGGTGCCATGCTCCTGCTGCCCATGGAGGCAGCACCAGCCTCCCCCCAGGCATCCACAGAGCCCTCACTTGAGCCATTTTTGCTTTCTTTGCAGCGTGCAAACATGATTCAGCTGGGAGACGGGCGGGCAGGAGGCCGGTGTGAGCCTCCCTCAAGCTCTAAGTGTGGCACCCGCACATTTATTTTAATGACGTGGTGCCTGGCAATCCGCAGCGGAGAGCCGCCGTCATGGGTCACAGTGCTGGTGGGTCACACAGCCAGCCACAGCTAATGACCCATGTGCTGGGGCAGGAACAATGGCTCTGAGCTACTGAGAGTTCAGCAAAAGCCACCACGGGAGGGAGGTGCCACAGCAGCAGCAGCATTTGGAGCCAAAACGAGCTCCCTTGGGAGTCAAGTGCCACCCCAGAGCAGTGCTGGCACCAGCCCAGGCCCCCATGGGCTGTTGATGGCCACGGTCACTTATTCCTGTCCCATCATGGCAGCATGTCCTGCTCTGACACCACCACCCACTGCTGGTGGGTCCTGCTGGGACATGTTTTGCAGGGTGCATTACTAAATTAATCTCAGCACAGCTCCTCCTAACCCAAGCTTAGCTTTCGACATGGTTGCAGTTGTATTTTTAGGGCGTGCAGGAGCCTGAGTGCGGGGGCAGAAGGCTGCTGAGCACACGAGGGGTGGCAAAATAGGTGGCCGGTGATGGATGGCTGCCCTGTGCTCCTCCAGAGCCCTGCATAGCCACAAATCACAGCTCCTCACTCCTTGCTGCTCTCAAGGTAGCTGGGGAAGGGGGAGAGCCACAGTGGGGGGGTCCTGGCGTCTTACTCCCGGCTTAATACGGTGCATTCACACAGATAATCTGTCAAGGAAAAAATGAGCCAACAAGCTATCTATTCTTGTCTGCACTATTTTCCCATGTCAGAAACAGGCTGGGCTGAAAAATGTAGGTTTCCCCTTTCATCTTGCCTTTCAGAGCCCCTGAACAAGATGCCTTTCTTTGCCAGCACTCGCCGAGGAGATCTTGCCTCGAAGAGCAGAAAAAGGGGCTTTCTTTTTCTTTTTTTTTTTTTTTTTTTTTTTTTTTTTTTTAAATATCTGTGCCCAGGCTGTGCCAGTGGCAGGGATGTAGAGTAGCTTTTATTTTCCTTGGGAAGGGAGGGTGCTGTGCTGATCTGTCCCTTGAGCTCCCACTGTTGTTACTGTTCCACCAAGCTGAATTAGGGGTGACAACAAATATTTCCCTACCACATTTTATTTTTAACATGAAAAGAAGTGTCTGGGAAGGCAAAAATAACATTTCCCCAGGTGGGAGGCCCCAGTGAGCAATAGACAAGTGATGAAATACCGTTGCATCCTCCCCTCAGCTGTGTGATGCCAACACATCAGCGCTGGACACTCAGCAACCCCTCCTTTCACGAGTGCCACCATCCTGCTGTGCCTCTCCCCTCCACACTCACTGGGTCCAGCAGGGGTGCATGTCCCTGCTAGCCAGGCATGCTGTGGTGGAGCCTCCTCTCCCCCCATCCATGGGGTGGCAGGGAGCATGAGAGGCAGGCAGAGGTTCTGCACACCTCAAGTTTACAAGGTGGTGGCAATCTTTGCCCTCCTCTGGCTGGGCATGTTGGGCTCACATGCCCTTTTTATTCAGTTGCTTTGGTCTAATAAAAGCAAGAAATGTGTTTTTATAGGCTTTGTGGTCTGTCTTTCATTAATCACATTTTTTTGTGTTCTTGCTGGTTTGGAGTGACTGGCAGTGGCCACCAGCTCTCCAGCTGCGTGGGCTGTTCTGCTAGTGCTGGGGTGTGTTTGTTGATTTATGGAAGTGGTTTTCAAAAAATAATATTTGAAATGTCCAGGTAACAGCCAAGTGCAGGGAGAGGACATATCAGCAACACTTGTACAGCAGTGATCCAGCTATCTGGTTTCTTGTAAAAGCAAATAGTTTAAAGGGTCTTAGGCTGTTCGGCTTCCTTCACAATTTTGAGAATATTTTGAGAATTTTGAAATTGTGGTCTTCTTTGCTATGGTTTCCCTGACCTAGGGATCACACATGGAAAACAAATAAACCCTTTCTGAGACCAAATTAGTGGTACCATTGAAGCCTACATTTTTAATTGTTTTTTTATGGATCCTTTTGAAAGAAGAGATGGATGCTTTTCCCTCCTCCCAGTGCAGAAAAATGGAAAGTCAGGCTCTATCCACAAAACTTGGAGGAGTCTGTGCACTCCAAATATCAGTGCTAGAGACTTGGTCCTTACAGCCAGCTGTGACACACAGTCTTGCTCAACTTCTTTCCCCCTCAGCTTTTCTTGGAGGTTTTGTGAATATGAGCAGAAAGAGGAGACAAAGCTCTGAAAACAAATGCTTCTTCCCTGGAGGATGTCTAAGCAGCCCCCAGCCACTCGGCATGTTTGGTTCCTCCCACCTGTAATGAGGACAGGGGAAGGAACTCCTGCAGGGAATACTGCAGAAGAGATGGTCAAAAGCTCAGGCTGCCATGAGCTGCAGCACCAGTGCCTGCTGAGCCTCGCTGGTGCCTGAGTGCAGGGTCAGCACCCACACCTACCAGAGAGCTGTCGGAAGAGCTGTGGGGCTGGGGATGTGCTTCTCTGACAAAATGTTTCGAAGGCAGGGCTGCTGGAAGGAACCGCAGGGAAATAGGGATCAGACAGAGCAGGCAGCTAATTGGGAGGAGCAAAAATACATAGGTAAGATAAAAGAGAATCTTTGCATTGTCTGGAATCCCCAGGCCATCCCAGGTTTGCCTCCAGCTGTTTGGTGAAAATCCCTTTCTAGCCTTTGAGAAGGTCATGGTTAGTCTGGAATGAAACAAAGTGAGCAAGCAAAGGCGAGCAGGCAGGAAGGCATGAAACCAGCTCCCTTGACTTTTGTCAGGACTGGGAAACTTGTAAATGCAATTGCTTGTGGTGGTGTAGCACTCAGATTGCCACAGCTTTTGCATGACAGTACCAAGAGACCCCACCTAGGGCTGGAGCTGCTCCAGGCTCTGGAGAGAAGAACCTGTGGCCTGAATACACAAAACAGGAGTGGAAACAGGCAAGAGATGACTTTCCCACAGGCAGAGTGGGGCAGAGCTGGAGCCGCCATCGCCCCAGTTAAGGCTGTGGCCACCAGCTGCCTTGCCCTGCGGGCAGGCTCAGGGTTCAGCTGTGTAAACTTGTGGGGGACCTGGGCAAGAGCTGGATAAGCCCAGGGAATTTTTGGGAGCTCAACATGCAATGTCAGTGGGAGCCTAGCAGGGCTTTGAGATGTGACAGTAGGACAGAAACATCTGGGCAGTGTGATGTCACTACCAGCTCCCTCAAGTCTTTGTCCCTGCTGCCAAGCAGAGTATCTTGGGACGTGGGACACTGCAGTCCTTAAACCTTAGCCTGGGAGTCTCCCCCATGAGAGAGGATGGGGGTGGCAGGCAAAGGCAAGGTCATCCTCAGCCTCTTCCTTCCTCCCACCAAGCTGGGCAATGATGGAATGCAGCAGGGACCAGGACGTGCCTGTCCTTGCCTTGGGCTCCCAGAGAAAAGGGACTGAAGCCACAGGTGCTCCATGGGAATGAGCACTGCAGCCTCTGCAGGGTTGGGAAACTGATGTTATCACAAGGGAGGGTTCACCTCAGCAGGGAGGTGAGGAGCAGCCCCCCCAGCCCAGCCCCACAGCCACTGCCCCAGGCCCTCTGCCAGCTCTGCGGGATGGAGGCCCCGGCGGAGGCGTGCTGGGAACCACCTGGACTGCTCCAGCAGACGGGGCAATGCCAGTCACAGCACCTGTGAATCACCAGCCCCGGCGTGCAGCCGGATCCTTCACCTGGCAGGAGGTGGGTACACCTGAGTACACCTCATTTCCTCACACTGGGACCTTTCCCTGAGCAAGGGCAGGCGCTGTACAATCTCCTGGCTGCAAGGCAGGGCTGGGAGCAACTGCACAGCTGAAGCCCTGGAAGATATTTGCCTGGGCCTCCTGGGAACCTGCAAAGTGTTTCTATGGGCTTGGAAACTCAGACCCCCAGCCTTTGCCCATGTGTGGAATGAGGTTATGAAGTCAGCACAAATTCAGAAAAAAATACCCAATGCATGTGAATAAAAGCTTATGTGAGGGAAAACATTGCCTGCAAGGAGGACCCAGACCCTGGGCAGCTGCTCCTCCACTGCCATCCTTGGGAGCATGTGGGAAGACTCTTCCTTTCCTGCCCCAGGATCTCATTTGCCACCTCTCCCGGTGCTCTGTCAGGCTGCCCCAGCACCCACTGGTGCGCTGGGACGCTGCCAATCCTCTGCAGCCCCTGCCTGGTCCCCGGGGAAGTGAGCCCGCGGCTTGGCAGGAACAACTGTGCCGCTCAGCAGGCTCCAGTGCTTCCCCCAGGCACCAACGCTGGCGCCATGCAGAGCCCACCTGCGCTCGGGGGAGCCGAGGGACCCCAGGGGTGCCGGGGCAGCGCGGGCAGATGCCGGAGCCGCGGGCAGGAGCGTGGGCTGCTGGGCACCGCGCCGCGGGCTGGGCAAAGCCGGGCAGACAAAGGGGAGCCAAACCCTCCGGGGAAGGCTTGGATCAGAGCCTGTCCCAGAGTGTTAAGCTGCTCGCACAAAGCTCCTTGAGCCCAGGCTGGCTCTGCCCCCTCTGCTGCCTTCTCCCTCTGCGGGCAGGGCTGGTGCCAACGTCGGAACCTGCTAATCAGTAGCTACAGCAGCCGCAGCCTCCCTCAAGCCTCCCAGGCTCCCTCCCTCCCTTCCCTCCCTCCTGCCTTGACTGCCGGCCAAGCGCGGCCGAGCCTGCCGGCGCAGGAATGTGTGAGAGCCATGTGTCACTTCTCCAGACTGTGGGAAAGTGCTGCTCCAGTGAACTCACAGCAGCTGCCCTGCCCCAGCCCCGGCCCTGGCCCCGGAACAGGAGCTGGGCTGGCCGCCCTGGGACGCCGGGGCACTCCCACTCCGCTCCCCTCAGCGTGGGTCTCCTGCCAGCCCCCAGCCCTGCGGGTGACAAAGAACATCTGAGCCCCCAGCGCCTGCCACAGCCACTGCGGGTGGTGAGGGAAGGGCTGCTGACCTGGTTTTCCTTTAGAAACAGTTGTTTCCCAGCACTTTTATGATGATGATTTTTTTTTTTTCTCTAGATGAAGGGTGTGGGGTGCTGAGAACAGGAGCAGCCACTCGGGGAGCCAGGAGCTGCCCCCATGCTGCACTCTCACCACCTGGCACTTGCACAAGGCTCTTCGTCTTCAAAGCCCTGGGCAGACAATGGCCCCTTTCAGGCTGCGTGGTGCCTGCAGCCGGCCAGAGCCCTGGCCATGGTCAGCCCGCCTGGCGTGAGCTCGGCCCTGGCTCCAGCACTGGACATGCCTGCCCTCATCTGTGAGAGAAGGCAGACGATGCTGGGTGCTGGGGGGATGCTTCTGAACCCACATTTCAGCTGCTGGGGGAGCGGCCAGCCCCCTTCCTTTTCTCTAGCATCCTCCTTGCCCACCACAGCCCTTTCAGATGTTGCAGTGGCCGTCAGCACGGCACCTCCCGGAGGAGCTTGGTGCTGGAGCATCAGCATGGCACTCAGCTCTGTGTGGAGGGGTTGGCTGCCTCTCTGTGGGAGCCCCCACGCCCGGCAGCTCTAAACTTACACAAAGGCAAGACCAAGCTGAATAGAGGGTGGGGAATAGCCTGTCCCCTTTTTCCCCCCAGCCCCCTGCCAGGGGATTAATTGCCGACCCAGGGAGCAGGAGAGCGGGGCTGGGGCTTGGCAGGAGGGCAGCAATGCAAAGCACTGACACAGTGTGTTCAATGGTTGGCTGGTGCTTCTGTGCCTGCTGCCAGCCCTCCCCAGCTTCCTCCTTGCTGTGCTGGCCCCAGCCGACCAGGCTTTACAGACAAGCACCTATTTCTGCCCTCATTTTCATCTCCTTCTCCTAAGCCCGCCACAGGCTCTCATTAAAACTGCTTGCTGGGGACACATTAACTTGGCAGGCCCAGTGAACCTGGATCAATTAAAAGAAAGCTCCTTAGCTTCTCTACCCTCTGCTTTTCTGCAGTGTTTCCCCGCTCTCCTACTCCTTGTCTACATCCCAAACCAAGTAGAACAAGGACAACAGTCCCCAACCTGCAGCATATCCTGTGTTTGTCAGTACCATCTCTGCCATAGCTCCTGACCCAGGTTAGCATCAGTGACTCTTGGGGAGCATGCTTGGTGAGAACTTCTTTTACAGGAAGCCAGAACTCCCATTAGGGTGGCTAAGGTACTTGTAGTAAGTAGGGTAGGATGGCTGCAGTCTGAAATTGTGGTTTCGACATGCCCTGAAGCCCCTGCCAGCACAGCTGGCTGCAGCTGGTTGCTTGCATCCAGTTGATCCTGGATGGTTCCAGTGCTGACCTTGTGCCTGCAGACCCCCAAAACACCTCCCACCAGGTCCCCTTAAAGTAAGAGTGGTGTTCAGGGGCAGAGCCAGCTCCTCTAGCTCTGTGGTACCCAGGACGTGGTGCTTGGCCAACAGCCATGCTCAGATGCCCAATTCACCTGAGACTTGATTCCACAGCTCTTGATGCATTTGCGCAGATGTTAATATGGGTCCATTGTCAATGATAACTTTAAGGGGTCAGAAGAGAGGTACCCTTTCCACCAAAATTTACCTGGATGCTCTGCAGCCAGTGGAGAGCTGGAATATCCCTGATACTGCCTTACTATTGATTTCTTAATGACTCCAGTCAGCATGTTGTGCATCTTTTGCTATTTCAGAAACTTTGGAGAGTGATGCTGACTATCTGGTCAGAGCTACTCAAATTCAGAAGACAGGCAGAAGCAGATCTCAGGCTTTCACTCCCTTCTAAATCTGTTGTCCAAACCCAAACAAACCAAAGCTCTAATAAAATTAGCTTGGAGTCTTTCCTGGGTAGCATCTGTGCAGACTGGGAATCTGCTGTTGCCAGACAGATGATGATTAGCGGGTACAGAATGAGGCCATGGGGTGTTAGAGACCATGGGCCAAGCCAAACACTGGATGCAAATGCTCCCAGGCTCTGGGAAAACCCTGACCCAGGCACTGACTGGACAGCATGGCTGGGGCTTATCTCTGCAAACCGAGGAAAGTGTGGCCCCTCTAGCCCTCCACTGTGGACAAACTCCAGCACAGTGAGAAAATCTGGGGCTCCAGCATCTTCGTGGCACCTTTTTCACTGCCTGGCCACAACTGTGATGGCTCACATCCTTTCACATTGCAAAGGCAATGTCTGATGTGTCATTTGTACAGAGCCAGGCTGTGTCCACCCTGGGAGCTGAGGCAGACATTGATTACAAGATTGTGCCCGCTGCTCCCCTACTTGACTGCAAGTATCCCCACATGGCCTCTCAAGTGGAGAAAATATTTGCTGTCAGCATTAGGTTTAGACCTAAAGTCCTTGCTTGAAAGCCCTTGACTTGGGACAACTCATATGAGGAGGAACTGTGCTTGGAGACTCAGGGTCATCAGCTTTTCCTTGCCAGAACTGAGAAAGAAAAGCAAACAGCTCCTGCGGCCCTTCTCTGGTTTGGGTTTTGTTACACTTTACAAATGCATCAGTCAAATATTCATGAAGGATCAGCCAAATCTTTCCCAGGCTTACAAGCTCAATTCCAAATAAGCCTTGGCCTTACTGACACTCCACAGAGGTCTGATTGCACTGGCAGGAGGAAGAAACATTTGAGTGTGAGGTTTAACGAGCCCTGTGCTATGGCAGCTCATCATCTCTGTAGTGCTGGTCCAGGCAGACTGGGCTTCCCTTGTCGCTCTGCCCATCCCCAGTGAGTCACTGGAGCATGGATCATACATGTACATAAGTGCTAATGACCGTGTTTATGTCCCGGCTGTATTTGCTAGGCAACATTTGACTCTCATGTGATGCAAGGGTGGGAAGAGTGAATTAGCTTGATTAAACCTCTCCTGTGTTCATGGAGGTGCCCAGCAGCACCCAGGATCACCAATGCACCATCAGTAACCAGCTTTGCATGGCCCAGCTGGGCAGAGCCATCCCATGGGAAAGGCACCGGCTGTGTCCTTGTGCCTGCTGAAAGCGGCCTGCAGTATCAGCTGAATGCTCAGAATAGGGGCAAGAAGAATGCAGATGATGGGTATTTTTTCTGTTTTGTAACTCAGGAGTTTGGGGGTGCTAGACATTGTTGAGAGCTCTAAAGATGAATTAACCGCTTTCCAAAATTCTTTCTCAGGGAACATCTGAGTGACTTTTTAGCAGTAACACCCATCCTCTACCAGGGAACTGAGAAATGGTGCACTGTGCTTGTGTGGGCTGAGCTACAGCACAGATACATGGTGGAGCTGCTGGCTGCCCCAGTCCCACTGCTCTCCAGTGTCCCCTGGCTGGCTTTTGCACGCATTGGTGCAGGTGTATGAAGAGTCCTACAGCTGTCTGCCATCACCCAGTGCTGGGGTGATTGCCGGGACGCTTCTAGACATTCCTCTGTATATGGGACCGGGGCTCCCCCATTCCTGCCAGAGGTGCCACTGTGCAGACTGACCCTGCTGCTGAAGGCACAACTGCAGCAGTGCAGAGCACATCCCCACTGCTCCCTCCCTTTCAGCCAGTTGAGAGGCAGCAGGCTTGGCAAGCAGGGCAACAAATACTGTCAAGGGATTGCCAGCAGGCCGAGGGGTCCAATAGCTTCCCCTCTGCTCTGACCTTAGCCGCTGAGCACTTGAGGGGCTCATTGGGATAACGTTTCTCCTCACTGCTGATCCTGCTTAGTGGGCACATTGCTGGGATGGCAGAGCCACCCTGACCTCTCAACACCCAACGCAGCCCACGGCTCAAATTCAGGGCACCTGCTGCCATAAGGCAGCTCAGGAAACCTGGCCAAGGGCCTGTCACATTTTGAGCCCCAGCAGTGGGACCAAACCCTCCGAGAGCAGGTCCTGCACTGCCATGTGCAGCATATGGAGTACAAGGGGGGGAAAGCAGAAAAGCAGGTTCCACAGCCCCTTGGCTACCCCGAGCTTGCAAAAACCAGGAGCCCTGTGAGGCACCCATGGGTGCTCAGTAGGGTATGGGCATCCTGCACATAGGACAGAGGTGCCATCTTGCCCTGAACTCCCCTGCTGCATTGCTGTCACCACACCAGAAGAAAGGGACTGTTGTCATCCTCCAGCCCCACAGGTTTCCCCAGTCAGCACTATGACACCATGAGCCACCTGTCACCACTGGCCCTGGGAGTGGTCTGGGGATCACCATCACTCTCCTGCCATGACAAGGAGCAAGATGCTTTGACAAGAACCCAACCCTGCCAGGTCCTGAGAGCTCTTGTTGCTTTGGAAAAAGAAGGGCTTTAGCTGAACCGGTCAAAAACAAGCATTTTAGCCTGAAGTTTTGATTTTTAAAAATATTTCCAACTCCAGTTTCTAATTTAAATTCAAAAGGAAAAAAACCTCAAAATGCTATCATTTTAAGAAATCTGGTTTTATTCAAATACTGGTGTCATGAAAATCAAAAGCTCTTTTGTGCTTGAAATCCTTACCCTAAAAACAAATGCTTTCTGTAACAAGTACATTTTTAATTGCAAAAAAAGCCAACAACAACAACAACAAACCAAAACTAGTTCTTTGATGCTAAACTTTTATTTTGGTCAGTCTTTGGTCCTGTTGTTAATCTGACTCCATCCAGGATGGGAAAAAACTTCAACGTTGAGAATGACAGCAAGCACAGGAGCAGGGCATGGAACGAAAGCCAGGACAGCTGGGCTAGAGCTTGTCTACCTTCAACCAGATACCTCCAAGGGAAGGCAGGGCAGGAGGAAGACTTTAATAATTAGTCCTGGGCTCTCTGGAGCATTTCCAGTTTGCAAATTACCACTGCTTTATTAGGCTCTAATTCAATTTGCTCCAGGACATTGCTTGCAAAACCCTTTTTGAAGACGAGGTGTGGGAAGTGCCCCGGCCTGGAGCTCATGCATGGCCCGTGGTGGCACACCCTGGATGGTGCCTGCCCTGGCTGGATTCCACCCTTCTTCCCCATCCTTTGTAAGAGAGCAAAATGTGACCCAAGGGTTGCTGGAGATCCCTGACAGCATTAAGTGCCCTGGTGGCATGATAAACCCCACTTCCAGGACAAGATACATGTGTTAGTGTGTGTCTATAGGATTAGGTTTGGTGGAAATCGGGGTCTTTTGGGCAGCCTGGGCAGTGATGTCTGGGTGAGGGGCCGGGGAGCCTGCTCTGCGCTGGCAGAGGGAAGAGGCTGAAAGGACAGCGAAGCCCGAAGTGCCATCAGAGCTGCCGGGGCTCACAGCCCAGCCCAGCGCCACTTCAGCAGCCCAGGCAGCCCCTCCCTGCTCCCCGCGGGATAACCTAAAAGCCTCCCGGGCTCCCTTCCCATGGCCCTCTGAGTGGAATAGGGTTTTCCAGCGCAACTGGTCTGGAATCACATCCATCTCCCGCAGGGAGGTCTGGCTTGCACAGTCACACATGCACGCACAGCCTGCAGCCTTGTGCAAGTGACACAGCAGCCCAGCCTACCAAAAACTGCCTCCTTCCTCTAGCTGCTGAAAAAGTAGTCCTTAACTAAAATGTGTCAAGTCTAATTATTGGGTGACAGCCCACAAGATGGGCAGAGTTTGACTCCAAACCACACATGAAAATTGTGTGGTTGGACATTGCCACCCCCAGAGATGCATTTTTCCTGCAAGTGTGACCCCTTGGTTTCAAACTGGATGATTTTCATCAAAGGAGAGAAGAAATTGTGTGACATCCTACAAGTGGACTAATAAAAAGTGCAAGACTGAAAGCCTCTGCCCCTAAACCCTAGAAAAGGGTTAGCCTTGGCTCTTTCCCCCACACACATCAGAGAGTTCTTGTGCCTTCTGGGTTCACTTCTGAGAATGAAATGCTCTGGCAAACAGGGTGAAAGGAGAGGGTGGAGAAGAGGGAACGAAGAGGATGAATGGGAGGGATCCAGCCCTGTTCTTATCTGATGGCTGCTGAGTGAGGCATGATGAATTCCCCAGCAACAGGTCTGTTTTGTCAGAAGGCCTCTTATCAGATGGCACAATCCCAGTGGTCTGGCCATGGCCATTAATCACCCATCAGCAGCTCTCCTCCAAAGAGAAAAGTTTTCCCCCTGGCCCCAAGCCCTGCTCTCATATAGTGCCGGAAGAAACTTCCACCCAGCCAAAGCTCCCACCCCCAGAGAAGCACAGGAGATGACCCCGTGATGGGGATGGTGGAGACCTCACACCCTTCAGATAAGGGAATGGAAGTGGGTGTGAGGTGTGGGAGAGCAAACCACCCCCATGAGCTCTCTTGCCCTCTGTGTTGAGTGCCTGGGACACAGTGGCAGGGACATCCCCCGGGATCAGCTGGTGTCCATCCCTGAGCTGGAAGGAGCAGCATGGGCTGGAACAGCAGGGTGATCAGGCACCCCAGACTTATTGATGGCCCCCCTTGTCTCATCTCTGCCTCCACAGCCAAAGCTGCAGAGCCTCTGGCACAGCATCACTCAGTGGCTTTGGGGAGCAGGTTTGCTGGCCGGTTTGGCTCCCACACCAAACTAGGAGCCCTGGCACCCCCCTTGCCTGTGTTCCCTAATCCCCAGCCTGCTGCTCCGTCCTCCCTGCACAGCAGCTGCCGGCTGCCCCCAGCTGCACAGGGCTCTCAGCTCACTCCATTTTCTCACGGTGCTTGTCTGCAGCTGGTGGTGGGTGACAGGCTCTGTGACTTGAGCTCTGGGAAGCCCTTTTTTATTTTATAACCTGTCTTTCCTTGTCTTTCCTGGATTAGCTGGGACTCAGGAGTGCAGATGCCCCCACCCCAAGGTGACGGGGGGACAGGAGGAGCCATGAGAAGCAACTTTAATGCAAAGCAATTTGTCAGAGCAAAGGGAGAAGATGCAAATGTGCATATGTGTCATCTTGTAATGTATGTGGGCATATCAGAGCCCAAACATTAGGGTGGCCCCAAAAGGTGGGAAGAGACCTCATGATCAAAGATGTCCCTCTGCCTGTGTGTGACAACCCCTTGCAGCACCTGGACTGTGCACAACCCATGGTCCTTGCAGTGGGCTGCAACCCCGCAGTGCTGCCAGCTGCTCCAGCAGTAAGACTGTTTCCATGTGTCACCATGATGGTACACTGGACGGAAATGCTGGATACCAACTGAAACATGGACCCAGATCAAATCCAGGCAGGGGCAACCAGTATCTCTGAGGCATCCAGGAATGAGAGTGGTGTTTGAAAGGCACCAGAGATGAGAGAGGCCAGGGGAGAGGGAAGAGGGGGATGCTCAGTTCCATCTGGCCGCAGACATCTCAGCCAGACCAAGAGTGGCTGGACTTCAGTCCACTTTTCCAAGTCATAGGAGTCATCAATCCACTGAGACATCTTCATGCAGCATGCAACTGCCCCTGTAAAAACTTTTGTATGCTTGAAGCATGCAGAAGTGAAGTTGCATGAAGGAGGAAGATGGGGCTTTTCTTAGGGTCATGCTGCACCCCGAGTGTTCCTGTTCCAGTGCTCTGCAGGATGCAACTGGAGTAAGACATCTGCCCCTGGCCCTGGCTGCAGTGGGACTGCAGGCTGGAAAATTTCAGTCAGGAGGAGAAAGGAGGGGTCAGTGTCAGGAGCTGTCTGCAGCATGTTGGTGTTCTCTTACCTCCCTCCACAGCCGCGCCAGGGCTGCCGGAGCCGTCTGTGTGCTTTGGGTCTGGTGCCATCAGCATAAAGGTGACATTTGTCCCTTGGTCACACTTTCCCCATGCCCAGATGGTGCAAAGTCCTCGCTGTCCCTGTGTCAGCTGAGGCATGGAACAGGGATGCCAACTTGGCGGCTGACACCAAAGCCAGACATGGGGGGTGCAGGGGATTGCCATGTGTGGCTCCCACTTCAGGGAGCTGAGCACATTCACCCTCCCTGCAAGAGTCTAAAACTCGCTTTTTTCACAAAGGGGATAAACAAGGTTCTTCTGTCTCCTGACACTTGTCTCATTTTGTGAGACCTCACATGGGACTGCTGCAGCAGTCGGCCACTGTGGAATGGGATTTTTTTGTCACACTTAATGGGGGGTTACTGCCAGAAAATTCATCCTGGAAAAGCAAGTCTTTGACCGGGGGTCTGACTGAAGGTGAGGTCCATCATTGCATGGTGGCAATCTGTTTGCTAAGCTCCTGGAGCATCCTGGGTTGTGCCAGTGAGGCCAGCACTGGGCCCCAGTGTGCCATGCCAACTTGATGTCACAGGAAGGAAAAATAGCTGTGAATGAGAGCTCGTGGCTGTGAGTAATGGAAAGCAGTTGTCTCTTGTAATGCCTGGCCATAAAATGTCAGATAGATGTAAAAGCTATAAATACATCACGGAGCAAATAATTACAGCACAGCTCTAACGCCTTGCTTCAGGAGAGCTGCTGACCTCCCTGGGCAGCGCCCAGCCCCAGGGAGATGAGCCAAGAACAACCTGAGGAAGGGACCTAAATGTGTACAAACTCCCTTTGCTGGCAAGTGCTTATCTGCTGCCTCTGGCAGTTTGGGTGGGCGCTGGTGCCTGCAGGGGATCTCAGAGCTGCCCAGTGCATTGCTGAGTCTCGAAAGTGAGATATCCGAGTGTGGCTGTGTTGAAGGACGGTGTGTGCCGCATGGTGTGATTAGCCAGGTGAGAGTCAAGGGCAGACACATGCCCAGCTGTGCTGACCATGGGAGGCAGCAGCCTGTAAGGTTTTAGAGGGAGTATATTCTGATGGCAGGGAATTTCTCAGCATGTGGGAGGAACAGCCTCCTCTCAGCTGTACAGCAGAGCACCATGGATGGGGTTGTTCATCTGCTTCCCAGTGAACATGCATTGAAGGAAGAACAGAGAAAGTCCAGATGTCTCCATCCTAGCCACCACTGTGCCAATGACACTGGCAAAGTCATCTGGACAAGGACTTAGGATGTTCAGCATCCCCTTGGTACCAAACTGATGGATGCAGCATTCCCAAAGCAAGTGCCTGTGCGTGCTCAGGATGAGCAGCCAGAGCAGGGTCCTGCCAAGAACCAGCACTATCAGAGGGGCTGGATACACTGCCCTCAGTGCCAAGAAATTATCCTGTGGTTGCTTGCCATTGTGGTGGGATGCCAGAAATTTCATATATATATATATATATATATTTTTATACACATATACACACACGCTCATACATCTATGTTACATGCCTGTAACAGTTGAAGCAGACCCCAAACCCTTATAGAACATTCCTGAGAAACCTCTCGCTTCTGCAGCGCCAAGACTTCAGAGCATGGTCTCAGAGCTCCAAAGGTACGACTTAAGGGTGAAACACAAGCCTAGCATGGAATTCCTGCAGGAGGGTTTCACAGAAGGGCAAGATGCAGAGGAGAAGGAGGGCTCAGAGGAACAGGTGCAGGCAATCTTGCAATGCTTTCCTCTGTCTACAAATACATCAGTGGAAATAGTGAGAGGAGCAGAGAGCAACGATGCAATAAATCTTTTAAAAGAAACAATAAGAGTGGGACAGCTGGCATAAAAAGGAGCATGTTCCCCTGGCTACAAGTGGCTTTAGGAATGAAAAAAGTGGAGTGAGTGAAGGACAACATAGTGGCAGGGTAAAAACAATGATCCCAGAGAAATTTAAATCCTGGGATCCTGAGAAAGATTCCCGGGAAAACTGAGTGCTTTTCAAAAGACTTAAAGGAGGGTTAGTCTCTGTCCAGAACACCATGTGAGGAAAAGAAATTCCAGAGATTGTGGTGCTTAAACTAAATACTAAAGGAAGAAGAGCAAAGAATATGTGAAATTTAGGGTGTACTGAGGAGGTATGGGAGGAGAGGATGCTGAGGGAACAAGTGTGGAGGAAAACCACCCATCTGAGATCATCTGTGTACTTTACACATTGGTGTTTCTTTCCAAGACTCATGGGCTTTATGCCTAACCTTCAGTCCCCAGCACCTTAGCCAGAGAAGCACTGATCTAATACCCAGCTCCAGCCTTGACTCATTGGCATCTTAGGCTGAGTTTTCACTTCATAATAATCTGTTTCCTTCTCTGTCCAGCTGTGAATTTGCTAGTATTTAATTTCTTTGCCTAACCCTCTTGATCTGGTATTGCCAGAGACTCTAACACAGGCTCCTGAGCTCCCCCTGAGTCTCCCCTTCTCCCTTCCAACATGAAATGAGAAGCAGCTTCCCCCCAGGCTGCCCCTGTGTATGCCTCCAGCTTGTTCTCTTGGCTACATTTCTGTTGAGGAACATGCTGGAATGCTAAAGCTGTGGTAATGAGTAACACACTTCTTCAGTGGGCCGATGCTTTCTGAATGCACAGTGCTTTACAGCTACCATAAATAATGAAATCAGTATTTGTAAACTATACTTTAAGGGATCCATTATTTTCCAGAGATTTCAAAAGCGTGTCATTTTCCAGATTGAGAAGTTTGCCAGTTCATCTATTTTTAGAAATTCTCACTCTACTGATGTGGTCAAGACAGTCCTTAAACAGAAAAGGGTGGCTGCATGCCTCGAAGGTATAAACAGCCAGACATGTGATGGGAAATGCTTCAGAGGTGAGCCCTGAGACTCCTAGACATCAAAGTTGTTGGGTGGCGAAACTGCGGGGACAAATCAGTGTGCGGGCTAGAGAAACAGGCACTGAAAAACATCTTAGAAGTTGCTTTTCTTGGAGACCTGAAGAGTCCTTAAAATAGTCTCACGTCCCAGGAAATGAGACAGATCCTGAGGAAAACTGCCAGCATGGCCTCAGCCAGAAATGCACTTCCTTTGAATCCTTAGTGTCTGTAAACATAGAAGTGGGAGGNCAGAGCAGGGTCCTGCCAAGAACCAGCACTATCAGAGGGGCTGGATACACTGCCCTCAGTGCCAAGAAATTATCCTGTGGTTGCTTGCCATTGTGGTGGGATGCCAGAAATTTCATATATATATATA
>WBMY01001911.1:232204-245957 GCA_013397315.1 Donacobius atricapilla | reverse complement strand
CCATCTGCCATTCCTGGTGACAGCGTCCCTATCTGCAGGCTGTCCCCAGGCCACGGAACAATCGCAGCCACCGCAGGACTCCCCACACGTAAGTGCTCTGACATAAACTCTTCATGTAAATCCTCCAGGGCTCATAATGCCATTTTTTTTGCAATGATAATTTGGCTGCGAGTGGTATAAACTTACAGGGAAATGAATAGCCACTGTTACAAGTGTCAAAATTAAACATTTGCTCTGCTCCCCAGTTTCACCCATCTCCTTTTTCCCCTCAAGGTCTCTGTTTCCATCCCACCTTGCTCCTGAGGCTGGAGCTGGTGCCTGGGGGTTCCTGAGTGTTCTGGACCAACCATATGATGTTCTGGAAAAGAATTGCATGGTTTTGTCTTTTGTGGGGGAGGAATAAGGCGACATTTGTGCTTTCCACCATACTTGTCTGCAACTCAGGAGAGTTACAGTCAGGCTCCCAAGTCTCCCTCACCAAGATGAGCGGTGGGAGGAGGTGGAGGCAGCCTGAGGTGGACAGGAGGGAGGTACTGGGTGGTATTAGGTGCCAGGTCTGGTGGGTGCAGGCTTAGGGATGCACAGGGCTCAAGGGAAAAGAGACATGCTATTATATTAGCACAGGGGACCCCAAATTTCTGGGTTTTGGTGAGATTTCCTTTATTTCCATTTAGTTTAAGGAATGATTTCCATGAGGCAACTCCCCAGGGCACAGGGGAAGGGAACAGGGAGCATGGGAAAGGGTGGAGGGATGGAAAACAAGCCCACCCTCCAGGTGGGGAGAGGAGGGGAGCGCTCTGGGAGACAGGTTTCCCCAAATTTCCTCAGAAAGGGAAAACCTGAAGCACCCAGCTTCTGAGATCTTCTTTTCAAGAGAGCCAGCAGTCTACTCCTAGGGCCAAGGATCTGATAGCAGTGGAGGAAAAAGGAAATAAATCATCACTGGGAACTGTGTGAGAGGCAATGAGCTGAGTCAGCACTTGTGGGCTCACTGTCACACAGACACATCTTCTAGTGGTTTTATCTCAGGAAATTTGGAGGACTGGTTCCAAGCAGTGCTGGCCATGCTGGGCTCCCCTGGCTGACGTGAATCCGGAAAGGGTTCAGGCTCCAGCTGCTTTTCAAATGGATGTAATGTGAGTTATCCTCTGCAAAATTAGTGGATTTGAGTTAAAATGAGGCACGAATGTCTCTGAGGAGATATCTGTGTTCTTTTACAGCACATGGTTGTGCTGTTTTGCAAGCAAAGCTCATTGTTTGGGATTTTTGCTGAGTTGCTCTATTTTCTGCTTCACCCTTCTATGGTTCATTGCTGTGGAAGTGATGCTGATGGTGAAGGTGGCTTTACACCAGGCAGAACACCTCAACCCATGACATCTCTGCAGCACAAGGAGGTGAGCAAGGGCTGGCTTTTTGGTTTATCTAGTGAATGTCTGCTGCTTGTTCTGAGGCTGCACTCAGGAGCAGTTTCACTCACTCAGAGGTGTTTGCCAACCTTCCCTGACGCTTTGGGTGTCCACATTGGGCGCCCTGTACCCCGTCACTGAGGGTCCTGCTGAGCTCCAACACAGGCTGTGGGCTGGGTCCTGCACAGGTCAGTGTTGAAGCCCATAAACAAGGAATAAACCTCCAGGAGTATTTCATCCTGTCAACCTGGGAGAGATTTGGTCAGATGACTTACATTAATTTTAATGGAAACTGTGTGCAAAAACCACAAGCTTGAATCAAGAAGATTATGTCAAAAGAGCAGACTTCATAAATCCAAATGACAGACTCCGAGTGGGTTTTTCTGTTCACTGTAAAGAACCCATCACTATTTTCAGCTTCTTAGAGCTGACACAATGCCCAGCCCTCATGGGGATCAAGTTTTGGGATGGTTTTTGTAATTGAAAGGATAAAGGAAGAAATCTCCCCAAGTAGGGTCATGTTAATAAGCAGCTGCACTAAAGGAACAGTTCTCAGAGACTTCAGCACAAGTTCTGGCTTGGCATCTCACTGCAGTCTCTGTGCCAAGGTGGGGTGAGCTGCTGAATAACATTTCCTTGTGGCGCTGTGGTTGGGAGCATGGCAAAGGATGTTGCATCAGTTCATCCTGCCTGCCCATCCCAGTAAGGAGACTGGCACTTTCCATGGAAGAAGCAGTCCTTCCTGTCCAGCTGTACTTTTAAAATTATATCCATTGACTGCAATGAAAGGAGGGAAAAATATAACTTTCAGAAATCTCCACAGTCGATAGTATTGATTTTTTTGAGGATAATTTAGCTTGACAAAATACCTCCTGAGCTTGTGTGGAGATGGAGGTATAAGACAAATCCAATACAGCAATCACAAACTGATCAAAATGCAATTGAAGAAAGTGAGGAAAACTGATGTATTGCAACAGGTCAAGAAAACCATGATGTCTTTGGGCACAGAAAAGGACCTGGCAGCCAGGAGGCAGGCTTGGAACCAAAATCCTGTAGCAGTCTGTGCCTGAGAGAGCCCCTTGTCACAGAGTCACAGCCTTCTCCATGAGCAACACAAGAACACTACCACAGGGCTCTCCTGCTTGTATGGAAGGAACAGCCAGAAGGTTTCCTTCTCCACTATCCTGAACTGCTCCCAGCCAGCCCTCCCACCTGCTCCTTTTCTCCAAAGCCATCCTGACCTCAGTCCCTGCTTGAGTCCTACCTGGCTCCCTGGGGCTGGCGTTGCCAACACAGAAGTCTACTGCCACCAAACCTCTGGAGAACCTCACAGCCTGGGGCTGTCAAACCCCACTGACTGGAGACAGATCTGCTACTTCTCTCCTGTCTACAGATCCTGAAATGCCTGTGCAATGTGCTGCCTGTGCCGGTGTGTCAGCAGCACCTCTAGGGCAGGTCTCAAGACCTGCTGGGATGGGGATCTCCTCCTGACTCCTCAGACACCAGCCTGTTTCTGGGGAAGGAAGAAAACACCTTCCCTGCAAAACCTGCTTTTGGAGGCAGGGCAGAAAAGGCTTTTCTGCCAGGAAACAGTAGCTGTCACTAATGAACAGGGAGCCCCTTGTCATTAGGCTCTTGTCAGTGAGTGGCATGTTTGTGCCTCTGGACATCTGGAAAGGATTTAGCAGAAAGGTCTGGTTCCTGTGACACTGCTAATCTTCCTGGCTGATGGATTTGAAGGGAATGAGGTAGAAGGAGAAAACTGAAGGGGTTGAGAAAACCAAGGGCTGATTCTTCCCACATGTGAAATAAATAAAGGGTCTGATCAGGAAAGAGGGTAAACAACACCATTCTGCAGCATCAACCACTTTCTCTTGCTTTTCCCTTCTCCAGTTATTTATTGGAGTTGACTGCAATGTGCTGAAAGCGAAACACCCTCAGACCCGCAGGGTGTGGGGTTCTGCAGGGTAGGGGAGGCTCAGGGACTCCCCTCTCTGACTCCCCAGCCACCTTCCCCTCTCGGACAGAGTGTTTGGGGCTCAGTGATGTACAGAGGTGGTGTGCAGTGCTTGAACTACACCCCAGCCCACTTCCTGCTGCAAACTCTCACCCAGACTTTGTGAGTACTTCTGAGGCTCAGCCTGTGACCTGCCTTTGGACCTTGTGCTGCATGACCCCAGCAGACCCCACTGCTGACCTGAGGCAAACGTGGGAGTCCTCCCACTGCTGCAGACCTGGGGGAGAGGCATGGGGACCCAGAGGTTTTAACTGTTGGCTTCATCTTCCTGTGACAAAAGAAAGAGGAGTTATGGCAAAAACTGGCAGAGAGATTTCCCAGAGTCAAATCTGGTAACTGGTGGTTGGGATACACCTCGTCTGTGGGAGACCTGAGCTTGGCTGCAGGTAAAGGGGGCTGCTCTGGGTTAGTGATGCTCAGGAATCACTCAGTCTTACACAAAATTGCACAGCTAAAGTCTGATTCAAAGTAAGGGACATAGTCTGCCTTTACAATCTCCTTGACTACTTGCATTGTCAGGTTCTTCTGAGTGACTCAAATTTTACCTTGACTGAAGTTTGGGAAACCTTCCAGCTGCAAATGCCACCCACAATAAGTGGGTCGTGTTCTTTCCCTTGGTTCAGTCCTGCTCAAGATAACCTCATGCCTAGATGTGGTGCTGCTATACATTGTGTACTGATGAGCAACATATTTAAAGTTGTTTCTATGCGTATGACACATTATTTGGACTATTATCTTAAGCATGGCATTCCTAAAATATACCATTGGATGTCTCATGGTTTTGAGATGGTCTTTTTTTAGTACCATCTGAGCGAAAATAATAAGGGTCTGTCCAGAACTCATGAGCTCAGACCTCAGTAGGATTCACATACAATTCCTAATTTGGACAATTTCAGATTCAGTCACTGGAGGAAAATGGTCAGGGAATTCCCTGGTTCTTCAGTTTAAAGTGTAAATCACCAAAGGCCAGTGAAAGCTAATGAGAAAGCCAAAGATACCTTAGCCAGCTAAACAAGTATTCCCAGCAGTAATCCAGTCAGAGAATCTTTAAATGACCTTAAAAAAATGTTTTATTGTATCTTTTCTTCACTTTTGAGAAGGATTTTTGCTTAAAATAGCTTTCAGGGAGTTTGACAATTAGATTTTGCCAAGTTCTGGAAAGTTAGAACAACAGGTGCCTAGAGTTGGTGCTGAAAATTCAATGTTGGCAGCCCTGACGTGCTCTGGAGCAAGTCTTTGTGTGTGTTCATAGGTGTGTATTTGCACATCATGTCCCTAAACTCCTGTGGTTTTTTCCTGGCCAGCCTCAGGCAGGGATAAGTGTGCTCCATCTTCCACCTACCTGACCTGGCCTCTAGAAAAAACAGAGAGTCTGGGATTCAGCAACCATGACCTCATCCAGGGAGTTTCACATTACTGCGAGGATTAGGAGCATATGACTGGAAAGCCCATCTGATAAATATTTGTTCCTGCTCACGGATGAAACATCTCTCCTGCAGCAGCTGGAGGAGGGAATGTTGTCTTCCCGTGTCTCCTGGCGCTGCCGGCACGCTGGGCTCCTGGTGTAAATCAGCCCATCCCTGTGCTGTAATAAAAGAAGCAAATGTGTCCACTTGCCAGCTTCAGAGTTGGAGAGTGATGAGTGTGGACAGTGCCAAACCATTGTGAAAAGCAGACTTAGAAGAATCAAAACTAATAATGAAGAAATTAGTCAGTCTTGATTGTGTTAGAACTCCCAGACTAATCCCACTAGAATCCTCCCAGGCCAGAGCATCACTTACTTTCTCAGTAGCTGGCAACTCTGCTTTTTAAAAGTAGTGGTGGAAACTACTTTGGTTTTAAGAAAATCTTTATTTGCAGTGAGGTTTTGCTTCATTTGAATTCCAGATTTTCAGGCACTTGGGGCTGATGGGAATACAAACTCCTATTGCATCACACCAAAGAAATCACTTCTCTGATTCTTCCCATCAATGCCCAAAGCTAAGTTTGTTGACCCTTTCTGAGTGAGAAACCCCAATGAAATCAAGAGCTCAGTTTGCCTAAAGAAGAGGAACTGGATTGCAGCCCAAGATGTCTTGCTTTACAACGTGCTATGTCTCCTATAAAATCCATGTCTCCAGTTTCTCATTGCTTTGGCTATGCCAAAGTCCTGGTGCGTGTTCAGACATCTTCTACAAGACCTATTCCCACACCTGCATCTCTTGTAAAAAGACATAAACCCACAAGGATGTGAACTCAGAAAGGTGTGTGTGCTCTGCGGGACAAATCAGTGCGTGCCTGCTTCAAATACTTGACTGAAACCTGTAGAAAACGCTGCTCCTCATATTTTATGGAAAATAAGCGACACGGCCCTGGCTGGCTGTAAAAGTGTTTTATCCAGGAACATATGTCTGTACATGGAACTTGCATAATGAAGGCAATTATTTTCCATTCAACCCTCCTGACGCATATTGCAGCGTTCATTCTTAGCAGCGGTGAGGAAATGGATCCAAACCACTCCAGCAATGCCTGGCCCTTTATCAAGGAGCCTCTGCGAGCCCTGCGGATCATATTATTAAATCATTCCCTCCTAGAAACAATCACTAGCCTTGTCAAGTTATCTACTCAGCTGTAGCAATAAAACCACTGCAACTCAATTAAGGCACATGTCCCCCAGAATTCCTCATGGTGATGATGGACTTGCAATATCTAATTGAGAAGTGTGCGTCCATATGGTTTTGGGGTTTCGAGGTGCATGTGCATCATGGACGGGGAAAGCTCTGCTTTTTTGGCATGCAGCCCCAAAGCAGACAGCGGTGAATGGTATGTCTCTGTCTGAGGAAGCAGAAGGAAAAGGTGAAATCCAGACCTGAAGGAGCTGATAAGGTACAGAATCATCTCCAGAGTATGATGTCAAAGCTGAAGGAAAGCCTGAGGAGGTGTTTTGCTGCCAGGGGTGTGATGCCAGGCAGGAGAACACGTGAGGTTGTTTTGCTCTTGTACCTACACAGCTCAGCCCTGTGGGGGTCAATATGGAGGTGGCCAGTGACATCTCTCCCAGCTGTTACAGAAACCAAGAGGGGAAATCTGTTGGTTTTCTCCCTCCCAGATGTGCAGGGCCTCTCCAGTGTCAGGTCTGTATCAGACAGAATCATTAGGCTGGAAAATACCTTTAAGATCATCCCTTCCAAATATTAACCCAGCACTGCCAAACCCACCACCAAACCATGTCCCTAAGTGCCACAGGGCCACATTGACACATTTACTGAACACTTGTATAACTCTACAGAACTGGGATATCAGGGATGTGCAAATACTACATGTGACAGATATCAATGATTTTTTAATTTTTATTATTATTTCAAGCCCTATTTTTCTCTTAGATGCAGCACCTCTTCTTAAGGTGTGACTCAAACAAGGCAAGGCAGGCCTGAGAAGCACTCTGTTGTTCTCCAGTTCCTTACCTTCCCAGAACTTAATGATTCTAAATATTTTCAATATGCACCGAACTGCAAGAACCCAAAGGGCTTGGATAAACCTTTGGGATTACTTCAGAAGTATGGATAACATGTTGGAAAATGAACAGTAGGGAATGTGCTGCCACTTTTGTGCTTTAATGGCTCTTTTTCTTTTCTTCCATAACACATGCAGTGCATGGAGAGATTCTTGTGCAGAGGCCTCCTGATCTGTGAGCAATGCCCACCTTGCCATGTTGGGGGTAGCACAGTAAAATGTGAAAATCTGAAATTTTTGTTCTGAACCACATAGGCCCTTTTTGAGGCTGGTCTTGAAGTCAGAGTTCTGTCATGTTTTCAGGGAGCTGAACTTCATCCAGTGTCTGCAGGCCAACAGGAGCAGCCCTCTGGCTGTGCACCTCCGGTTATGAGATGGTCTATTGACATAATGGGGGTTGTGTATCTTTTTGGCAGGCAATGCCTTCTTCTGCCTGTTCTATTTAACCAGAATTAATGAGTATCTTGAGTTTTGTTTAGTTTTTTTCCTTTCTTTTTTTTTTAAGGAAGTTTCAATATATCATAATAACCGAAATGAATTCAGATCTCAAAGCTTAGCGTCCCAAAACAACAGTCAGTAGTAACTTGGCTCAGGTTGCTCCAACGTTTGCTCTCTTCCTGCATTACAGCATGGCCTAGGGCCAACCTCAGCAGATTACTGTGCTGATGCTGGGCATCTATCAGACCTTTAAATCAGAGGGAGCAGGCCAGAAAAAACTTGCTTTTATCCGTTTTAATGTCTACAGACTCTGCTCGTAAAGTGGTTTGCTCTCCAGTGATGCCACAGACTTCTCCATGGCTTATGCAGCTATGCATGGAAATGAATATTCCCCAGAAAGATATGTCAGAATAAGATTTCTTAGGGGTTTTCTACTTCATTGCTGGCTTGCTGAAAGTAAGAAGATAAATTGCATGATAAGGAATAAAATGAGAACATGCAAGAGATAGACTGCTCCCTTGTGGGAACAGTTTTCTATCTCTCTTTTTTTTTTCATATACATGGACGATATGAATAAGTGGCACTGAACTATTCCCTGAAAGTTGAATTGCTACTTCTTGTTACTTCCTGCTCTGTAAATCTACTGTATCATATATCTACAATATTGGGCAATGGGAAGGAGGGGAAAAATAGAAAACAGATGAGACGGTATGAGCTTGGCCCATAGCTCTACTCCTGAGATTCTGTGGGTTTGTTTTGTGTGTGTGCCTGTCAGCAAATGAGAGAGCAACAGAGAAGTGTTCTTAAAGTGACTTTTCTCAAAGTATCTAATGTGGGAAGATACTTGCAAGCTTATACGATGAAGTAAGAGAATTGTTTTGTTTATACGAGAGAAGATAAAGCACATATTTCTTCCATCACAATGATATATTAAAAGGAAGCAGAATATTCTGTGTAATTGCCTTTTTGGCCAGCGCTGCCGAGGCCCCTGAGGACAGGACAAGGGGTGCCTGTCCCATCTAACTCAGGGCAACAATCCTGCTTAAACGCTTGGGGGAGGTACCTTAGCACTGCTCAGTGCAGATTAATTGGGCCAGACCTAACAAGACCCACAATAGTATCTTTACCTTCAATCAGAGAAGAGGGACCCAACGAACACTAACTATAGGTGGGCATGTAGTGACAGGGCAGAGGGGAGTGGTTTTAAACTGACAGAGGGCAGGGTTGGATGGAGTATTGGGGAGAAATTTCTTCCATGTGGGGGTAGTGAGGCCCTGGCACAGGTTGCCAGTGGCTGTGGCAGGGCCAGGTTGGATGGGACACTGAGCAACCTGGCGTGAGAGACTGAAATGTTACAATTTATGGCTGAAACATCTTCATGAAGGACTTCTGCCTATTATAGCAAAATTGTCTAAAAGCCGCAGAGAAGACCACCACACCCTAAGGCCCTGGACCGCTCATTGATGGAGATAAGATAAAGTAGCTCAAGTCTGGGCTGAGGGAAGAAGAATACACTCCGGAGGGGTCAAGCCGAGCACCTTGGGGAGGAGAGGCCAGGCCAGGGCTATCAGCTCCAGGCCGGCACAGACCCTGACACCCAAGGGTGCCTGAGGAGAGGTTTGGGGTGTTGGGAAAGCCTCTGGCGAGAGGCAGAGCCGCCCTGCCCCGCGGTGCAGAGGAGCTCAGCTGTGGGGCTCCCCGGGAAGCTGCCCCCCAGCACAGGGTGCCACGGCCCCGCAAAGGGCCAGAGGGGCAGCCCTGCCCAGAGAGGGGCAGCAGAGCCTGGGGCTGCGAGGGACAGCGCCCGGCCGGCCCTGCAGGGACACACCGGGGCCTTCCCACCTGCCCACAGGTGTATTGATCCAATGGATTCTGTGCTTTTGGGATATCTACCCATATAAAGCCATGAGACACTGTTGGGACCCCCAGAAGGGTGATAGGTTTCTACCTAACCCCTGTCACTCTCTCTCTGCCCTCCCCACCCTGGGGCACTTATTTTT
This sequence comes from Donacobius atricapilla, assembly GCA_013397315.1. Classification (NCBI taxonomy): domain Eukaryota; kingdom Metazoa; phylum Chordata; class Aves; order Passeriformes; family Mimidae; genus Donacobius; species Donacobius atricapilla. The sequence continues at coordinate 236,604 of WBMY01001911.1, read as the reverse complement.
CTCTTTCTTTCTTTTTTTCTCTTTCTTTCTCCTTGCCTCTTTTGCTATTAAATAAAATATATCACTTTCTTTGGAACCAACATCTAGCCTCGTTTGGTTTTAATCAAGTTTTGGGGTATATTTCGAACCTTTCTGTGTTCGATCCGTTTTATTCACAGACACTTAGTTTTCTTTGCTCTTCTGTGTTTAAACCAGTTCGTAACACATGGTCTAGGATCTTCTTGTTCCAACCAACCTGCCACGGGCAGGGACACCTTCCCCTAGACCATGTTGCTCAGAGCCCCCTCCAACCTGGCCTGTTATGTATGTTACTGCATGTTACTGTACATGTATGTATTTTACTATTTTATTAGTATGTTACTGTACATAATAATAACACTTCAAACATATAGAGGGCCTTTTGGACAGAGTTTGGAGTGGAGCCGGAACATAAATCCCACGAATTCCCTTCTGTGTGTGGTAGAGGCAAGTGGGATTAGCTCTCTTCCTTTTCCAGCATGCTCTGGATACATCAATTGGAGCTGTCTGCAAAGGGAAACGAAGGGGATTATGTGATCTTTACTGGGATCTTTTTACAGGACTGATGTGTGAAAGCAAGAGCATGGTGTGAAGGACCATCTGCCACATCGTTAACACATTGGAGTGGAAAGCAGACCCAAAAGGCAAATTTGGGAGCATTTGGGGTAAAGAAATTGTTCCAAAAGAACTAGAAGGACACAGAAGGGAAATATATTCCCCTGATGTTAGTACGGATAGTGAAAGCAGGGGACAAAGTCAGACAGTGGGATGAGATGGGATGTATTTCTCACCAGCGCATGGACACTTGCAACTTGTGGTTACCGTCATTTCCCACCAGTAACTGCCTCCTCTGAACTCCCAGCCCAAGGCAGGCACGGGCTGCTGGCTGTCAGCGTGGCAGTCACCAGGGAATACTGCTCTGTGATATTCCGAATCCACCTCTCCGGACCATTTGTTGTTTGCTTCAGCCCCATTTGTGCTGGAGCTGCTCTGAGCCTGCTGTGTGCCATGCAGGACAGTGCCTCCAGCCGTGGCAGCAATCTCCCTGCCCAGCATTCCAGAAACATACAGGAGTGAATTGAATGAAGCATCACCTTTTATTCTTCCAAATAAATTCTGCTGCGTTTCAAACAAAAGCACAACAAAGATGCTCAGAGCTATTTTCAGTGCTTTTTCTCAGTGTCTGTGAAAACAAGAGCAGGGGCTATTCTGGGGGAAAAGAAATTCAACCTGAAATCACCATTAAGTAGAGTGAACAAAATGGAATTTCAGCCCGCTGCAGGAATGTGAGGGTTACCAAACATCACTATGACTTTTTATTTTGGGAATTATAGATTATACTATTATGAGGATAGCAGAAACTTAATATGGCAGACAAATACAAAGAAACAACTTTTAGTTCTATGCTGTTGATTATTTGCCTTGAAACTATTGCTAGAAAGGTGGAAAGGTGGTTTTTCTCCAAAAGCTCTCCTCCTGGCCTTTCTGTGCAGCTCACAGAACAAAGTGAAAAATATTTATGGTCTTAACGATTCAGTAATTTCAACCTTCAGTTTTGTTTATACAGGAAGAACTTTTTAAATAATAGATGTTTATTATTGCTGAAGAGTTCTTCGTTTGGCTTAGGGTATGTCTTTCGGTTCCTCCCTTTTGGTGGAGCAGCTGTTATGTCTGAAATGTGTACAGAAGGGTCTATTTGTGTAAGTGCAATTTTCTACGTGATTGATTTTAGAGTATTTGTATGAGTGTGCAGAGAGTCCACTGCCCGTGGATTTTCATTTCAAACTAAACATCCATCTGGAAGCAGAGGTTAAAACAAGTGCAAATCAAAGCACTGGTTGTTCACAAATAGGTTTGTCACAGTCTGATAGCCAAGTATACTTAAATATTTCTTTGCAACACTTGAACTGCTCTCAAACAGATTCTAGAAGCTAATTGGAAGCTTAGTCAGTACAGAAAGTCCTGCTGGAGAGGAATAATGAATAAAGATGCACTGAAGAAGAACGAGGAGGCAGCTGGACCCGGAGGGAGGGATGGGGAGGAAGTAAACCAGCAGTGGTAGATAAAACCAGTGAATTTGCCTGTATGTGACTCGGGGGACCCAGGACGTGTCAGTGCTGGGCACAGCATGGCAGTGGGGCTGTCCCACCCCTCCCAACACTCACCCTGACCCCTCACAGCTGGCTCTCCCTCCTCACTCCCTGTGGGCTTAATCTCCATGGAAACATTTCACTGGGAAAAATCTTTGTCGAGTTAATTTCCAGCATTTTGGGTTCAACAAACTTCTGCTGGATGCAGTGTGGGGTTTGGTGTCTCAAGGACATCAACCCTCATTCTGGAAGTTTGTAATAGGAACACAGCGGTCCTGGTGAGCTCATCCCAGGACAGGCAGCCCTGTGCTCCTGGGGAAAGATGCTCTTCTGAGGATCTGGGGTTCCTGCTCCTTGGGGTGTCCAGGAGAGAAGCTCATACATCTTTAAACCAGCTTTGTGAGTGAAAGGGACCTTGTGATTCCCAAAACAGCAGCCTAACACGTGGGGGCAAGACAGGAGCCTACACCCAGGGGCTTGGCTCTGCCACTGTGTGGGATCTTTGATGTTCTTTTTCACAGAGAAATTGCAATTGGCTGCTGTTTTCAGAGGACTCAGCAGTTGGCAATGCCTTTGCTTGATTTCCCTTCACTTTTCATGCTATTTTTTTAAGAGTTTTAAACCTTCCCCTGGCAAAAAAATTGCAGTAGCTGGTAGAGGAGGAGTTAGATCAAGCAGTCTAACCCTGGCCTGGAAAAATGCACAACCATCAGATCAGGCTTCACAGCTGAAAATCTTTGCCCAGAGCCAGGGAACCAAGTCACCCCTTTCTGGGCAGAGCATAGATCACTCCTCTCTTTTAAACAGAGAACTGGAGGCTCATAAAATTGCCTCCATTTTATAGAGGTGCAGCTGAGGCTCTCAGGCAATACTCGAGAGGGTTTAAGACATCACCTTTTCCTCAGAAAGACCTGAGACCTCTGTTTCTTATCTTTTACGCTGGAGTCAGGAACCTTTACAGGTAAGATTTCATGATTTACCTACTTAGATGGAGGAAGTAATGAAACACTCCCTGGGGAGAGGAAACTTGACTGGGGAATGGTCTAATGTATTTTATCCAAAAGGCATTAATGGGTTTTATGCAGATCAGATTTATTTACTGTAGGGGAAAAAAATCGTTGTAAATTTAAAGTGCTTAATATTGCTAAAGTCTTTTTCTCTTTGGCTCAGTGGCTGGTCACTGGACACGTCTCAATTCCCATCCTTTGCTGAGCAGCTGCCCTTGCTGGTCGCTGCCCAGTCTGCAAAGCCACAGGAGGATTTTGCACAGATCTGTCCCTTAGGGCAAGTGGCTCCAAAGGACCCTTTTTGCTTCCCAGGCAGATTTAGGGAGGAAAGAGCCCTTCAGCTTTGATGTCAGTCCAATCAGAGCAAATCCTTTACAAACACTGGGATGCTGCAGTGAATCACAGAATTGCACTAAGGTTTGGTTTGGAAGGAGCTTACAAACTCATCTTGTTCCAAACCCTGCCACGGGCAGGGACACCTTCCACTATCCCAGGTTACTGCAAGCCCTGTCAAACCCGGCCTTGAACACTTCCAGGGTTGGAGCTGCCACAGTTTCCCTGTGCCAGGGCTCCCCCACCCTCATGGGGAAGAATCTCTTCCTAATATCAGATCTAAATCTCTCCCCTTTTAGTTTAAAGCCATTCTTCTTTGTCCTAACACTATCTGCCCATATAAAAAATTGCTCTCTTTCCTCTTTGTAAGGCCCATTTAGGTAGTTAGGGTCTCTCTAGGATCTCCTTGAAGCTTCTCTTCTCCCGACTGAACACCCCCAACTTTCTCGGCTAAGAGCTCCTGCTTTCATCTGGTTTGGTCTAAAAGCAACAAGAAACCTCTTGTCAAGGGCGACCCCTGCCAGTGCTGGAAGTGGCTGAGAGTGGGTGGACACCAGGAGCCCCTGAGGGGCCCTGGGGAGGCAGCGGGAGTGACATTCCCGGGGTGACATTCCCGCGGCGTGGGCAGCGCCAGGCTGAAAGCAGGAGAGCCCCGGGCAGGGGCATCACCAAGGGGCTGGAGTCGGGGGCAGTGCGACCACCCGCTTGAGTCCCGACTGGGGGGAGGATGGAGGGGAAAAAGTCCGGATGAAGGAGAAACTGAAGCTGAAGCACTGGCCTGGGAAGGGGGATACAGAACATCCCTGCCTGCTTCCCCCCCTTGCCGCGGCGGGGCTCCGGGGCACGGACGGAACGAGTGGAAAGACGGAGGGATGGAAGGGCGGGCGGGAGGACGGAGGGACGGATGGATGCCCTTGGCGGGAGGTGGGCCCCCTCCCCTCCCTCTCCTCCC